>OX465590.1:15617901-15990382 GCA_950022655.1 Alentia gelatinosa
AGACCGCTACTCCCCTGGATAAGTGACTCGTAGCCGTTGACACAGAAATACCTGATGTTGTTTACATCGGAAGTGACGAGGTTGAATGACACTTTACTATCGGTCGTGCTACGCCAGTGCTAAGTCTATGGAAAGTTGGATCGAAACTAGCGTTACACATTCACGGCCTACAATAGCAGTTTTATTAGCACACCTAAAACAAAAATTATTTACATGTCAATTTAGACATGCTGGCTCCGGAAATTGTTATGAGAAAGGTTAAATAGAATTTTGTTATTTATGCGAAGCACCCGTTTTCTACTGTTTGTTTTATTATGTCGTTGAATGACCGAGTAGCAAATATGAAATCCAATACCTATTTCCATAGACTGCTGTCGATTCATATTTTCATGATAAATATAGTTTTCGTACTGTTATCAAGTAACAAATCTTGTTATCATTTTCTAGTCCGTCCTAGTTGATGTATACCAGTGTATTGTCTATGCTATGAATATCATCTAATATTAATGTGAGGAAAAAACAACTATAGCACCAGATGTCCGGAAGTAGCAGGTATCTTTTGCATGCGCGCTTAACCTTATACATGTATGGTGTTTTTCTAAGTCAGCTATCCGGGGTATTAGAGGTCTGCGAGGAAGGGGTGTTCAGCTTGAAGGTATAGAGTGATGACGGGGAGGGGCTGAAAAACCCAAAAGCATCACTGAGAGTATCATGCAAGGATGTTGAGCTTGAAGGTGTAGAATGGTGGCGGGGCGAGGGCTGAAAGCGCCATGTGGGTGATGACACCGGTCAGTCCCCAGATGCGGTGTGGCTGCACCACGTAGACTGGCAGATTGTAATCATTCTTCTTCGTCCCCTTGAATCGTGTGTATCCGATGTTGTCTGGGCAGCACAAGGATTCCAGGCTGTATGCGAACACCTCAGCCACCTGCCGGAATTATGCCACAGATTAAGTACATATCTTGTTACTATCTGAGATGGTTAGACAGTAATGTGAATGAATTTTTTTTTAAAATCTGAATGAAGCAAGTCAATGATCACATTCCCATTACAAGCATTATTGCGGGTGTTAGGTCAATGAGGGGTAGCTGCGAACTAGTTGCGAACAAGATGGCGCACTCTTTATTTATGCGAGAAAATAATGTGGTCTTTGTTGAATTCAATGGTTTATATTTATTTTGAAATTGGATGTTAGGACAAGAGACATGTTTTACCTCGTCCTTGTTGAACTTTAATTTCTTAATGTCGATGTCTCCAAGGTTGCCTAACACCGGAGTGACCAAGGTGTTGTGGTTCTGAAAGGAGGAACATAATATGTGTTAACGCTAAATTCTATAACATTATCAAACCTGTTACTAATTAAGGGCATGGGCCACTAAGAAGAAACTGCATCGAGATCTTTATCCACTGAAAATATGCCATGAGTTTTGGTTGCGGAGTAACTTAAAGCGCCAGATCCACTAAGGCGATTTTCCAGGTGAATTTGGGTTCACAGACGTTTGCATGGACATGTGAATGCCATGCGACAATATTCAATATATTGAATATCATCGCATGGTATTCGTACAGTAGCATGGATCGCAGATGCATTCGCTTGGTTGCCTTAGTGGATCTGGCGCTTCACAGGGCACAGCCTCGTGAAATTACTATGCCTTCAAATCCATTGGTTTCTTCTATGGTGCGACTAGGAACAGAAACGTAGCCACAAAGCTAGCCAAAAAGTCCTAAAAAGTTGTACCCTATATAAAGGGTCAATAAAACTTACTCAAATTCTATGGGTTTGTGGTTGG
This sequence comes from Alentia gelatinosa, assembly GCA_950022655.1. Lineage (NCBI taxonomy): Eukaryota > Metazoa > Annelida > Polychaeta > Phyllodocida > Polynoidae > Alentia > Alentia gelatinosa. The sequence continues at coordinate 15,619,692 of OX465590.1, forward strand.
TGTTCAACAACACAACATTACATAAATTACATACATATATCATACTTGATATTAGGAAATAATCATGCCAAACTACAAGGGCTTCAATAAGACTGCAGTCACTTTGATATAGATACATAAAATACAATCCACTAAATTCACTAGAGAATATCATATTCCTTTGAAATTAAGTAGTTTGGCGTAAACTAACCGTAGTTCTAATGTTTATTCCACGAGTAAAAGGTAAGTAAAGAAACTCAAAGAATATTCCAAGATGTAAATAGTAGAAAATAAAGTAGCACTACAGGTTCTTGGTTGGTGCAGCTTTCAGTCTATGTCTACCTCAAGAATTAAGGGGAAACAACCAAACCCTTTGATTTGTGCCCAAATTCACCTTAAAAAAGCTATATACATGTGATTTATATGTTACATAATATAACAACCAATATCATAATTCTAAAAAAATGTTAGTAAATAAAAACCAGCGAATTAGCAGATCAGAAATGAGTGACTAATATTTGTTTCCTATGTGGACCTATCTAGCCCTTATATCGGTGCTTTTCTTGGTGGGCCTACAGGGAGTGTGAAAAGAACACTACAAGTGCACTTAGCAGGAAGAGGAGGCATATCATTATATACCTTATATAGGAACTTCTATGAAATACAGATCGCTATTGGGCATGACATGCAAACCTAAGAGACAACCAATGGAAGAAGCATTTGATGAAATTGATGTTTGAAGGATCAAAAAACCTTATTTTCGTAGTAACTAGTATCTTTCAGCGTGGTTCACAATGGTAGGGAGTCAAATTGTGGGAATATATGCCTGTTATATACTAATGTTTGGACAGTATAGAGCACTTCAAAAAGGTTATCTGACTTCTTTGGCTACATGTACATGAGGTAATTCCATTCATGCATCACCCATCTCTAATGTATTGAAGAAGGCCAATTGGCAAATATTCTATGTCGTTAACTTTTGACTGACTTAAAATAAAAACAAAAAAACTTCAAATTTCACCCAGTCCCCACCACCCCCTTTTGTAGTTATGCTGCAGGTAACATTTTGATGCGACAGTAAAATTACTCTTATTGTATCTTATAAGCTCAGAAGAACTTCTGTATTGGAGAGAAAGCCTAATACAAAGAAAAGAAAATATAAATATTGTTCGTGCCCGCTGCCAATAATGGATTAAAAAAAAATCGATTTGAGGTATATAATGAAAAAGAAACGTAGTAACTGAGCCTGTAGTGGTGGTTGTTCTCAGTCTTTCATCCTGTACCTACAGCCCTTCACCTACGGGACGAAAGACCCCCGAACGGCTATAACTACGAGCCCAGTAACTACATTTCCTCATAATAATTACTTATATCAAGGATGCTAGTGACGCAATAATCAACGTCCAACTTGCACGTTAGCCCACTCCATCTGACCTAATCTGAGCTAACCTGCAAAACAAAACCATTTAAAGACTTTCCGGAATTTCAAAGACCTTGCCAGGGACTGGGGTCATGGTGCCCCAGACGTCTACGTGGTCCGGCGACAAGCCGAGCTCCTCCTCAGTCTCGCGTAACGCGGTGTGCACGGCGTCACGGTCCGATGCGTCTGTGATTCCACCAGGGTAACTGCAGAGAAACATTCTAATCACTATATACCTATAGGCGAATGTCTTACTTTTACCAAAGAGGTGGAGACAGACTCCAATTCCTTGCTTTTACTGACCAGTAGTACAAATTCCGTTCGTCACTGAGTAACGCAAGAATATCCATACGTCCCTCCGTACCATGTGACCACTCCGTCATTGCGGAGGCACCATTAAGCGGATCATTAATAAACTGAGTATTTCTGACCAAAATATCTCTGAACAGATTATATTCAGTTAAACTAACCATGTCTCTCAATATTATACACCTTATACAAAATGTCCATAGAAAACACATAGGGAGGCTGTGTCACCCTACCGGGAGCATACAGATAAATTGTATGCTCCGGGCAGTATAGGGAGAGCTTACAGAAAAATAAACATATGAAAAAAATACCAACTAATATTGGTAAATATTGGCCACTTGTAAGGAAAAGGGAGGTAATAAATACAATATACACTGGTTTCAGACTCTTGCTTATATCATACACGTCAATCATGACGAACAGCCATCGATGGATCAATAAAAGTAGGTTGGTAAAGTGCGTATATCCAAAAGAATGTCATTGATTTTGAGCCCTGGACGAAAAGAATTTACTGGTCAGAATTGGATCAGAGAGTTTTAGTCATGCTTGAATTATTTTTCCAAAAGATGGACAAAATCTTATCTGAAAACGTTTGTTGTTGAAAAAAAACCCACTTGCTCTGTAGAAGCCGCAGCCAACGCCACGTAACGGTAATATTGTGTATGTATTCAGTCTTGAGATGACAAACCTGACTTGGCCCTTGTGACTGGAGAGCTTGGTGGACCTGAGAGTGAAGAGCAGAGACGGCACCCCATCTACGGTGCACAGTGGAACTAACACGGCCGCCGGTTTGGGGTTCTCTCGTCCCGGCTGCGCTTTTCTCGCGGGTTTGATCTTGTGTAAACGCTTCTGAACTCGCTCCTTGTTCTTCGCACTGAGTAATTCTTCTAAGGAGCTTGGACTTGCACTGCTCAAGCAACGGCTTACTGGGAATAACACATGAATAAACTTTGTATCAGTATGCCTCACAAGCATGTTGGTAATCGCGGTCCAGTCTGACTGCAGGGTTAACGTAAGGTAGGGTAAGTTATTGTTAGGGTTGGGTTTAAAAAAAAAAGCCATCCATCTGCATGATCGTGAGAAAACACAGATCTTACACCTAGAGGTTCAAGGTGTCCACGGGGTGGGCTCAAGGTAGGTCAAGTATCCACCCCTAATCTGTTCGTTCTCTCCATTTAGGGTTGAAGAACTGTCCTACGTAAACAGGCCTGCTTTTGCCAAGTTCACCAGACTTACCTTAATTTTGGACAGTTGAGGCACATTGTGGCTTTTAAAGTTGAAGAACTAATAAATATCAGTAAAACCATTGTCTATGCGTGTTGTTATTTCAATATAAAGGTAAAGACACAGTGATTTTACTCACATGTGAGGCAAAACAATTTTTCAGCCATTTTGTTTGAAATGAGGCTACTTCCGATCACTGCTGGTAACTGGTGATTTATACCACTGTCCAGTTAGATAGCATAACACCCTGTTCAGAGCTGGTGGCTGGTGTGTCATCCTCTGCAATTACCTGAATTAGAGGACCAGCAACAAAGATGGCTGAACAGAGAAGAAAGGAAACCTTCACTGAAAAACTACCTCTTGAAGGTTGGCGAAGACAAATGGGTGTACATTTATCGATTCAGTTTTTTTCATACACGTCAGAATGCGGCCAGTACGGATGACAAGGCAGTGTTGAGGGTGTAGAGGGTCAGCACACAGTCCCGATACACTGGCTAGGCTCAAGGGGTCCACAGAAAAGCTTAATTCGTCCAGGGCTCAAGGCGTCAGTAAACAGTCCAGCTGGGCCGATATTACTTGTATTCTGCTGTTCCCACATACGCCAATTGGAGGCATGGGTGTCGTCATGAATCTTCTAATTTAAAAAGATGCAAAAGGACTTACATTTATGTTGTGCCTGCAAGACTGCTCTGTGGCAGCACCACGAACCAGGCTCTGGGCGTCTCAGCAAAACGTATCGCCTGAGGATATGCGCCATTTTGGAGGCCTGAAATCAAAGTCATTTAAACCGAATTAAACTCACGATAGGAACATCAGGTTTTATACTAGCCAGTGTAACCAAAGAAGTGGAGAAAGAAGGAATGGCAACAGAATGGCTGATATCTATGTCTCCCCGCCATTCACGGTAGCGCGGCTGTTACGGTTGGGTGAGGACTGGTGAGTGAGTACTGATGGGTGAGTACTTTTGAGTGAGGACTAGTCAGTGGGAACTGTTGAGTGAGTACTGTTAAGTAAGGACTGGTGGTTCATGGACGCCTTGAGCCTGGGACGATTTGAGCCCTGGACGCCTTGAGCCTTTCTATGGATGCCTTGAGCCTACCCTGTGGATGCCTTGAGCCTACCCCGTTTTGGTTGCCTTGAGCTTCTAGATGTAAAAACTTGCACTTATACTGGTTTATAGACATATTTAAACATGCCGTATATACTGTAAATACGCACCGTTTTGGTACATGACCGAAAAATACTGTACGGACCACTGGTCCGTACACTAAAATACGGACCACCTAGCAATACACATTTATTAAAATTTTGGTTAAGAAAAATGGAATTAATTTTTTATTTTAATTTCGGGTATATAGTAAATATATAACGTCCAACCATGCTGTACAAGTCACATAAACGCCTCGGTCCGTACAAACGGTAAATTAGCATCTCGTTCTGTGACTTGTACAGCATGGTCAGGACATTCTATATAAATACTCAACCCTAACCCTTACACAACACTAACCCGCCAATCGGAACTAAAATGGGGTAAGCTCAAGGTGTCCAAAGAGTAGGCTCAAGGCGTCCACATTTTCGCGCTGACAGGAGGCTCAAACGGTAAAAGGCTCAATGGGTCCAATTCCCGGACTGGTGAGCGAGTACTGATGAGTGAGTACTGGTGAGTGAGGACTGGCTGCATCGCAGCCACCAAGGAAGCAAAGGTGTGATTACTGGAGCGTTAAGGCCGTGATCGCGGCCGTCACAGGCCGTCGTACACGCCCAACCACCCACATCATAAGAGGAATAGGGAGACATAGTCTAAATATTGGCCCCTATGGTCGCTCCTTCTCCTACACTTTCTTGGTGTTACCAGCCCTGTCCTCAATGGAGATGAGGGCGTGAACGATTTACCTAGTTTTATCCTAGCCAGTATACCCGGCCCTGTCCCCAAACAGGGCCGGGTGCCGACTCCATTCTCGGGAGCGGAACATTTAGTTTCTTTCACAACCGCTAGGGGCAAAGGGTATTGCCAGTTTTGATCACCCTAGCTTTCTGTTATTATCGCTCGACCAGTGTTACGAAAATCGATGTTTGAACTCTCTGTACATGGTAGATATGTGTAATTAAAGGTAGTTTGATGTGTTCCTAACAAGATATATCAAAAACCTTTGCAGGATAGAAGAATGAATGCTTAAATTTAAAGATTTATTTACTCTTGAGCAAGTTTTTATTTTGACAATTGTAGCAGCCTGTCATTGCAATTTCGGCAGATTGCTGGAAATAAGACCAAATATAACGATCTTTGCAAAACGAATTGATAGAAAAAAAACCAGCAAACATCTTCCCCAGTTCTTCAGCCATATGACAGTTTTTGTTTGATGTATCTATGTTGTATATTTACTGAGATATTACCAGAGATATACAGTGGATTTAACATTGGTTGCAATGGAGTGAAAAGTTGTTTAACCCTTCGCGCGTACGAGAGTGCACTGCACCGCTTTCGGGAAAATAAACTGCAGAGCGAGACAATCGAGCAACGCAGTGTATCTTAGTGACGTCAGCACCGCTCCCGAGAATACACCCCAACCCTGCCTTGTCATTCCAGACTGGCCGCAGTCTGACATATATGAAAAAAAAAATGAATCGATAAATATATACTCATTTGTCTTCGCCAACCTTCAAAATAGCTGTCCCTTACTTTATAACTGTGTTTTAGAAGTAGTTTTCGGTTAGATCTTCGCTGGTTCTTGAATTCTGCCATTTTGTTCAGTCTTCCTCGCTGGTTCCCTAACTGCAAAGGGCCTCGCCTAATGGACAGCCGTTCACCCCTGAATAGAGATCAGGGGTGAATACTTTACCTAGTTTTATCCCAACTTTATCATTCCGGCTGGTACTGCCATAAGTGACCAAACTGTAATAGTAAACTTTTCGTTTACTTTTAGCTCAATACCAAAATGAGAGCACTATAACATCGGCATTCCCAGACCTGAATAAACTTTTATAATGTATTGTGGTGAGTATGGGTCGCTGGGCCAGTGGTGGAGAGAGATGCGGTGGCGGTATGGTCTTCAATAAATAGGTCTTATAGGAGCGTCTCCTGTGCTCAGTGCCCCGGAGAGTGCCCCTCCAGTGTAGGCGCCGAGGGCGGAAATTCTGCGTATGCTCTTACTTTGTTATATTGCGTACGAAATCAGAAGACGGTTGTGGGGGTAAAAAATTTCAGAAATTCTGCGTACGTACTTTAAAGTTTATGGATGGCCCCTAACGCGACAAGTGGTAACGACTAACGGTTTGACCACTCTGGTCACAACAAATTTCTAGATTTAGATTTAACTATCTCTTACTGTAATAGAAAGGTAAATAAAGTGTGGATACATAGTTCACAACATGTTTGGTATAATTTAGTGACAGAAGTATTGTTGTAAATGAACACATAACAAAATCACCTGAATTCACTGCAAATACTCACCTGAAAGTCCAAACAAAACTGAATAACCTTGACCCCGGCACTGGACTGGTTTCCGTGTGTATGATTTTGAGAAACGGAATCACCCAGCGTGAGAGACGCGCGAAGCATAATATGTGTACTTCGTAAAAATTGACAAAGTAAGTTCCTATTGAAAATAATTGTGCCTAAGTAGATTCTATATCGATAATTATTTTTTATATTTATGGCTTAGTGAATAACGTGAAATACAATTAACATGAAAAAGCATTAATCCAGAGAATATCATCACGCAAATGTTGCAGCAGGAAATTGTGCCACTAGATGGCGACGCTGTGAGGAATGAAAGACTTTTCTCTGCTTTTTGGCAAAATGGACCTATTTAGTGACCTCCCTGAGCCAGGTCAGTCCCTTTCTGCAATAGCGCTGCCTCTAGAGATATCTTTCCCAACAAACCTGTGGGGAGGATAGTTGATGAGAGCTTATCTAGGTTTATAGATTGGGATTCGTAACGAACCTGTCTGAGCGATAAATGGGGGTTTTGTCAGAAGAAATGTCCAACTCACTTTCCAGTAAATCACTGTCGGAAACTTCATCATCAACCAGTTAGCTTCCCACCAAATATGCAAAATGCGTCATTTATTCACTTTTTACATATATGGTCAATATCAAGAGGTGAAAATATATATGACCATGATTATTTTTCTTTGCAATACATGCAATGATGTGGCTTAATTTTGATGTTTTTATTTGCCCGAAATTAACGTCGTAAATGTGTCTGTCTCTATGCTTGTAACTTGTAAATTAATAAGCAAACATGCAAAGGTTACTAAGAAACTCACCAACATGTTAAATATTAATTAACAAATCGACAGACACATACAGACACTGGCTCTGATTAACTAGCCAGCCCTTTATCAAATGGTTCGTTTTGAAATAAAAACATTTTATTTTGAGATCTAGATCTAGACCTAAATCCAGTCCGTCCACCGTCTGAAGGACTTTACTAAGAGATATGGATTTAAAGTTCATGATTTAAATTCTATAGTATTTTTGGGGGAAAAAGGTTTCTGTCACAGGAGTCGAACTTATGGGATTTTCCCGGATCTTTCGACATCACATTAGGAATCATTCTTGAGGTCAGTGGAGAAAATCTTGTATGGAGTGGGGTTTCAGAATGAAATCCTAAAAGATGGTGAGCGATATGTTCCTCGCACTTTTGGCTCTAGTCTCGTAGTCTAGACCAGGAATTCACTTAGAATAGCTCTAAATGCTTCGCCCCCAGGACCCACGACACTGTTCCAGGGGCATGTTGAGAAATCTAGTACATTCAATACTTAGGGACAACCTTCCATCGGGTAGGACTGCTACTGCAAACGAGCTTGAGTATTATTAAACAAAAACCCTCCTTGTACCCCCTACTTTTACAGGCATAATTTATTCAACAAACCCCTGTATCCCGTATAGGGCCAGCCTACCCCACCTAACCCTATCATAGGGTTAGGTGGGGTAGGCTGGCCCTACGTCGGCTACCCACAGAAGTGGCACAGGCATGGAGACGGGTACTAGCTAGGGAGCGTTTCGTTCTATTCAGGCTGAAGAGGCGGGAATTGGACGCCTTGAGCCTATTGCCCTTTGAGCCTCCTGTCAGCGCAAAAACGTCGACGCCTTGAGCCTACCCCCTGGACGCCTTGGGCCTACCCCATTTTAGTTCTGACTCGCGGGTTAGGGTTAGAAAAGGGTTGGGTTAGGGTTGAGTATATATGACTATAAACCAGTATAAGTGCAGTTTTCAGAGTTTTTACATTTAAAGGCTCAAGGCCACCAAAACGAAGTAGGCTCAAGGCATCCACAGGGTAGGCTCAAGGCGTCCACAGAAAGGCTCAAGGCGTCCAGGGCTCAAATCGTCTCGGGCTCAAGGCGTCCATGAACCGAAGAGGCTCCTTACACCCACCGCGTTGCGACCACGAGAATCAAGGAGCATTTCGTACCGAAATACCTGTCTGTTAATGCATGGTTTCTACTCATCGAGGGTGTCACCCTTAACTCTAAAGTTCTGGTCTCTACATCCCTATCGTGAGCAACCAAATTGGTTCCTAGACAAAGAGATCAGTCATCTAAATTGCGCATATTTAGCAATAGCAGCTCTCCTGGCATGTACGACTGACTGGAATGAGACTAGTCATTCCTCATTGGCTGTTGATTCAACAGCCGCTCATAGCAGAGAGCTTGCATGCCCAACCTGCAGTGAGGTGCCACCTGCAGTCTGTATATAAACTGCAGTCTGTCATTAAAATCAATTGAATTTCTTGACTCGGATTCTAATACCTAGTACCTTGCACAAGTAGGGCTCTAGACTTTATACGGGGTTGAAATAAACACTTAATAGAAAACATAATTTCTGTTCCAAGCAAATTGTACGTTAATACAGGTGTCCCTTAAGTAGGGTGACCCTTAAGCAGGGTTGGATTGTATAAAGACAAAGGAATTACATTAATGGACAATTGTTACACAGAACGTGTAACCCCAGGACCATTTCAACGAATTATGGAAAGCAATCGTGGTATCTACATTAGATTATAAGATACTATACTATTTGTCTTTTTTAAATGACAATCGTACGACAGTGTTTCCTCCCACAATTTTCTTTATTGATCATTTATTTTCGTCGTATAGACGGCACAGAGCCTGCCCTAATTCTTCAGACATCTGCTGCAGGAGTTATTGATGGGGATTTTCAGTACGACCTGTGAAGATGGCGCCACTCGTCAAGGACTAACTTCTGTGATATTTCATTCCTGAGCGCACCTGCCACCTGGTGGTATATTTGGCCCTGGGGGACTGATGGCAGTCCCCATACCTGTATGGCTGTGTGCCGTGTACACGGGTTGCGGGGAGCAGTGATTTTACCTGTAAATCCTTACTTCTTTCAGCGTCAGAAGCATCGTCAAAATCCAGCACTGGGTCACCGGTGTCTCCAGAGCCACAACAATTCCACACATTTTCACAGAGGACTTATCAACAGGGCGCCGGGCTCTTTGGAAACCTGCCCCCAGCTGCGTCGTCAGGGGAGAAAAGAAAGTATGAAGAGACCACAGAAAATGGAACGTCAGCCGATGGCGGTAGTCACAAACGACAAAATACAGGTACACACATATTTGTTAGTCATAATGGCTCAGCTTCCATTATACCAAATCATACTGTTTTATCTGTTTCCAGTGAGAGATGGTCCTTTTGTGCTGCAGTCACCTGGAGAGAGGACATGAAGTGTGCAGAGTGTTTTATCATTATTTGCAGCACATTTTTACATTTGCAGCATGAAAGTCTATTGTGCGCAACATTGGTGATGTTTTATGGTCATTGACATCATTTACTGGAAGTAGTATATTGGCTAAGTGGGAACTCGCTCATTATGTTATGATACATATGAGTATTACTGCAAGAGATTTGTCACAATATTTCTCCTTGGACCATATTGTGGTATAAAATTATTTACAATAAATCCACGATCAGTTCTCCCAATAAAAAGACACCTGCCAAGATATATTCACCACCTCCGAAATAATGCTTGACATCTATCATATTTTCTGTACAATGGACCAGCGTGCTGGGGAAGACCGCCTAGATAGCATGAAACATAATAATCTATATCATCTAAAGCAGTAATTCAATCAGTAGCCTACTCATGCTAGCAGCTCTTCCTCTACAAAATATTCAATGTTTCATTTAAGGATCATAGAATAGACCGATTTGCTAGCACGATGCTAACCCTGAAATTCACTGACAGTTCCAGATCCACCCAAGATTTTCGAATAAAGTATTAAACAAAAAAATGGTATAATCTTTTTAGGACAGAGATAGAAATGTTTTATCATCTGCCCCAAAAGAATTGGAAAAAATAATCTCAAATGGTTTTTGTTTTTCCTTCACAGCATTGTACAGGTTACGAGGGTACTTGGCTGAGAGGAAAGGAGAACGAGAAGAAATGCAGGACTTTCACCATCTAAATAATGACTTTACAAGTCAAATTCATAACTTGGACCCCTCAGTGTAAGTTTCATGTTCATCTTGTTACTATTGCTAGGCCAAGAGAAAGTGCACACCTGCCTCTCAGTAGAGAAATCGGAGTGTGACACTATAACCTTCTATGATAAGACTGGCAGAATGTGTTCGTCCAACGATGTATTCGATTTATTCAATTAATCACATAATTCTAAAGTGGGATAATTGGAAATCAGGGTGCTTATATGTTCTGCTCTGTATGTTATGGATTCATGTGGTTAAAAGTATTGTCTTTTCCCTGATATACTTCTATAATGAGAAACGTATGATTACCTGATTATAGGGCATTGTACAATATCTAAGTACTGTAATAGCTACCTATCACATAGAGGTTTTATAAATTCACGGCAATAATTGTACGCATGTCTTTGCATGGCAGGTGTCGCGTGGCATACTATGGTCTGTACGACGGTCATGCCGGTGCCAGAGCCGCAGCCTTCACTGCTGAGAACCTCCACAGCAACATTGCCCAACGCTTCCCAAAAGGTAAACTCTAACTTGTGTGTCCTTGCAAAATGTAATGGAAAAGATCCTCAGAGGACAACGATTGTAACCCTTTTCAGGCAAGTAGGTTGTTGGTTGAAGACGTCCCTGCCAGTATAGCTGTAGGGGCCTTTAGGTATTAAGAAAGAACGTGGTTACTGAGTCCGAAGGGATGCCATTTAAGGTCTTTTGATCCCAAAAACATGTCCAGATGCCGCAGGCGGAGGGACACATTCATGGCATCAAAAGGCCGACAAAGGCATCCCTATGGGCTCTGTCAACGTTTTCATATTATTACATACATAGATAACAAGAAAAACGTTATATTAAGGGAGAAGACTCACTGCTATATCGAATGCCAATCGTTCTCACACCATGTTGATGTTGTTTGCGAACTCTCACCTCAGAAAATGTGCAGGGGTGTGATTTCTAACTGAATTCATCACATAGATTCGATCACCACCCTTGTGGTGTAAAAGAACCTTTAGAAACTCTGGAAAGGGCCTATAATTGTTGACCGGACATTGAATCTGTTTTGGTAGTATGTTTGTACAGGGAGCCTTCTGGTACCCGTAAGACCTTTGCTTTGTACAACACACTGGGAATGACCATTTTATCTGAGGGAAGGGGCCTTTAAAAAAATGTAGCTATCTAAAGTTGCCCTGCATGTAGGGTGTTTTGCCCTAACCTCTAATAGAGGAGTTTTTGTAATTCTTGGTTTCAGTTCTTACGGAACATCATCAGGCTCAGTATTAGGTCGTCTACAGATAAAGGAGAGAGTGGCTGTGCCCTAATGTGCACTGTAGGAACACTGAGTATTCGGTAGTTTCGGATGGGGTTAAGAGGATGACGATGTCTGAAATGTTTTGATAATTTTAGAATTACTCATGACTAGGGCTATGATATGTTTGATTACCAGATGAGCATCCTCAACATTTTAGAGGTGTTTTACATTTGTTTCTAGGTGGAATGGCCAACATCGAGAAGGACATGAAGAGGACCGTGGTGGATGCCTTCAAGAGAACAGATGAGGAATTTCTCAAGTTAGCAACAAGAACGTAAGAACAGATTCTTGTTACAATATTTTCTCAATTCACTGAGTGTTTAAACACATTTATGTTGAATAGATTTAACTAAAATGTAATATATATATTCATCATTTGTGACAGGATGGTGCAGAGTTTGTCGTGAATTGCTTTTTTTTTTATAAACCTCTAATGTGGTGGCTTCTTTTCACTGATCAGACGGCCTGCCTGGAAGGATGGGACTACGGTTGTCACCGTACTTGGTGTCAACAACACGCTCTACATCTCCAACTTGGGGGATAGTAAGGTAAACATTGTTACAGTAGTCTTCACTATAGAGAGCTCTTGATAACCTTATCATCAGTCAATAATAGCATGTCCATTTCGTTGCTGACACATATATCTTTTTTCATGTTTTCTCAGTATCTGAGGCACTAAATTTAACATGAAAAATATTTCCATTTTTTTCCTGATCCCAACTGACAACCGATAATTAAGGAGAAGTATTCTACAGAGTTGCCAATCCTAAAATGACCTAATCTGTCGTATGAAGACTGATCGCCTGACTGCATATCTTGTTTTCAGGCCATCCTGTGTCGCCAGCTGCCGGGCTCAGACCGCTACGTGGCCGTCGCCCTCACCAAGGACCACACTCCGCTGGCCTATGAGGAGCGGATGAGGATACAAAAAGCCGGTGGTCAAGTCAGGTCAGTCACAGTGTTGAGATGAAACTTTTAGAAAAAAACAATTCTTTTTAATAAACCAGCTTTCAGGTTATTTTGGGGTTTTCAAGTTTTGATAGTGTACCAAGTCTTGATCATATAAAGATAAATAGTGGATATAATCAGGATTCGGATATTTTCCCAGTTTTTTTTCTAGACCTCATCGACATCTCTGTACTGTATAACGAGCCAAAGGCAGAGGGACATATTTATGTTACGAAAGGCCAAGAACGGCATCCATACAGTTTAGCCACTGCGTCTTCTTATTATCTTATACCTAAAAAACATTAAAAAAAAACCATTCTATTCAATTATTAAATCATCGATTCATAGCTCAATCAATACGTCACAGTAAGCCCGAACATTATTCAAACTGCAACACTAGCAGCGGTTAGCATTTCATAGGCGTTCTGCCATAGGTGTATGATAATAAAAATAACTGAGGAAAATAGAGAAAAATTAGTATGTAAATATATATATCGTTTGATAGCCATCATATTCATAAATGATTTTATAAATGCTGCTATTTCTAAGGGTTATAAATTTTACATTTTTTCATCAGTCTCGACTGTGTGCAGGCGCAGCTAACACTAAGAGAAAACGTGGTCACTGAGCCTGAAGGGATGGCCGTTTGAGGTCTTTTTATACCATAAATACGTCCCGACGCCGCAGGCGGAGGGACATATTTATGGTATAAAAAGACCGAGAATGGCATCCCTTCTGGCTCAGTCACTACGTTTTCTTATTATTATATACCTAAATATAAAAAAACCCGCCTTTTATGTACTTATTAAATGTACCATTTGACCCAATGGTCACAGTGCGCCCGAATATTTACTACGGGCGCAGTGCGCCCGAACATTATTTATACTGTCCTCCTAGCAGCGGGTAGTATTTCATAGACATTTGGCCATAGGTATGTAATAATAATTCTTACGCTTCCAGAGATGGGCGGGTCATGGGCCAGTTGGAGCTGTCACGGTCCATCGGAGACGGGCCGTACAAGAAACATGGGGTGACATGTGTACCTGACGTCAAACGCTGCCAGCTCACAGAACAGGACAGGTTAGTGTCATGTGACGTAATACCACGTCATCAACGGCCTTAAAAAATCAAGCATGAGATTTCCACGGATTTATTATGGATTTTAAGATTTTTTTCAATTCATGAGGTTCATTTTTGAGAACAATGTAAATTTGCGAAGAAAATAGGTGAACATAAAGAAAAAAGATATTCTGGCTCTCATCTAAGGCCAGAATTAATTTAGAATTTGTGAAAATACAGGCCCCTAAACCCCCCGGCACTCTTTTTTCCAGATTTCATTTTTAAGAAATCATTTATGGACATATTTCTTCCCCTAAAACTAGTTCTATCATGATATAATATGCCTCATTTGAAAGAGAAAAAAAAGTAGTAGTTACTAAAAAATGAGATTTTCTAAGTAGATTCTATATTTACTGAGAATATTCATATATTGAGGTTGGGGGGGGGGGGCGTGAAATGGGTATACTAGAACAGATCTTCATACACTATTGATTTACATAGGGCATTGGTGTTACATCTACTATCACCATAGGTGGCACTGACAGTTGCTTACATCATAGAAAGAGTCATTATTTAGGTGAAACAATATTTGATGTGCTATTCGTTTGATGTGCTTTTCACAAACATTAGTCGTTCAGTCAGTGATAGGGCTGAGATAAAATATGAACCACAATTGATCTGTTATCACTGAAAATACGGCATTCATTTTGATTGCTATATAATCTCACTAGGCTTTGACTCATGAGATTACTCTACAATCAAAACACATGGAATATTTTCAGTGGATACGGATCTTGATGCAGTTTCTTAACTTTAATAGTAATAAGAAATAGCATCAAACCACGGACCTATATTCATCGAAGTCCGTGATCAAACCTTCCTTTTTTTGCAATTTGACGAAAATCAATTGCTTTGAAATTTGTCATCGTCCTATGAGAAAACTATTAATCCATTTTTACTATTGAGCTCCAGGACTTTTTCTTGTAAACATAAGAGAATTTAGATTACCATGTGTCATTTCTTTATGATTTCAGGTATGTGCTCATTGCTTGTGACGGACTCTGGAAAAGATTTGACAACGAATCAGCAATTAACTTCATCAACAACATAGTTGAAGTAAGTGAATTTTATATCCTCCTTTAACATATTGGACCAGAGTCTGTAGATGTTTATAAAATAGAGGTTGAGGTACAAATTATATATTGTACCAGCACAGACAAACATGACCCATCTGTGGACTGGTTACACCAAACTGACACATGGGCACCTCCTAAGAGATGATTTAGTGCCTGTGTACCAGACATGCAACACTCCCTTGAGTGTTAAATTGTCATGCTACATTGTCATAAATCTATGAGTGAATGTCTTACAGATAGTACCTGCAGATTGTACCCAATACTATATCAATACAATTCGTCACATTGTCACATTCGTCTCACTGAGATGAATTTAGCAGTTAGTGTAACGAACGTAACAGGTGATCACGTGACTTCAGTGAATTAACCAAACAAAGTATCTTGAACCTTTAATGTAAAAAGTATGATATACTTGGAGAGGTTTTTTGTTCATAAACATATAGTTTAATTTGCTGTTTTGTTTGACTGACAAATTTTGCTGCTTTCACAGGACACAGATGTGGAGGCCACAGAAACCAAAACAGCTGAAGACATCAAGTTCGAGACAGCATGTAACAGGTTGGCGAGTGAAGCGGTCCGGCGACTGAGCGCAGACAACGTAACCGTCATCTTAGTCGCCATATCACAACCCAAATAGGCAACCACCAATTATCGCTCATCATTACGCAACCCTCATGCAGAAACGAGTGCACACTGGCTCACTGCGCCTGCTACCTAGATACGTGGGCAGAAGACACAGGGAGAGGAGGCAGGATGCTGGTCTGTGCTGTGTTGTACCTCACTCTTCTGTAACTGTAGATCCACAATGTTCCAGCCAGGCTCTGGACAGGAACTAGAATTGTTGCTGCTACTCTGGAATGGGCAACAACCAAGGGGTGAAAACAAGGAGTTGATGTTCCATCAGCAAACTTTGAATTACGACAGGCATTGAGGAGCCAGTATGTAACAGGAGACGTTATTGGTCGCGAATCGCGGACTGTGGTTGTATGTAGGGCAGGATCATGTGACTCATTTCTGTGGTGACGAATCACAAATCATGAAATCATCTTTCATTTCCTTTCATGCTCGCTTGACTAACACCGTAACAGATTATTTCCATGCGTTTCGCTTGTCGATTTGAAGCAGTGGACTTGGTAGTGATACTATGCAGGTTATATCCATTGGCACCAAACCGTAGCAGTGCAGAGTAGTGTGGGTTAGTACGGTAGACTACTCTAAGGTTACGTACTCTATGTTATTTTTTAATTTGTTTCTTTATTAGTTTATGTAAGACTGCCATAGTGTCAGACAACACTGTCAGTGTCAGACAACACTGTCAGTGTCAGACAACACTATCAGTGTCAGACAACACTATCAGTGTCAGACAACACTCTCAATGTCAGACAAAACTATCAGTGTCAGACAACACTGTCAACGTCAGACAACACTGTCAACGTCAGACAACACTATCAGTGTCAGACAACACTGTCAGTACTATAACATTTCTCTACAGGGCACAGAGTGATTGCTAGTTCCCTCGTTATCCACCAGAAAATTAAACAAGTTCAGTGCAACCCTGGAAGACAGAGCCAGTTGTCCAAAAGGTTTAATCAATGGCAATCACTATTTCAATCTATTTATATAATTGCACCCACCAGCGGGTGTTTTCTTTGGAGCCTTAAGAAGACCCGCTTTTGCAACTCTTCACATTAATTTATGATCATATTGCTTCTCACTCAATTGCTACCAGCCAACACTATGCTTGTACTGTGCTGAGCCTACCCTGCTTCCCGGCATCTCACAGAGAGTTCCAGTGCAAGTCGTCAGATGTCACCACCAGTCAGGGGGCTGATTTTCATAATATACCATTTATTGACAATTCAGAAATTCAGAGCCAAACAACAGGAGGGCACCTCATGTTTGATATCAGGGGCTGATGGTAGCTCATGTTAGAAGAATTCTGTGCTGTATAGCTAAACAAGAAGAGTTGGTGATGTTTGGAACAATACTACCAAACTATCACCTGAGCGGCAGTTCCTGTCCTGGCTGGTCACTAATTTTCTCCTTCTCGTTGTTGAATTTCATGTGGCATGAGTGGACATCACACTCGGCTTAGTGAAGATTAGTAATTCAAGTCAAGCCCTAGTTTGTACACAATGTAAATTTTTTTGTTAATTCTCAAGCAGTAGTGACCCTACGAGCCGTTTTTACATGTTCATTACTCCTTATACTTTGGTGCTTTTCTTGGCTTTCTCTTTGCATTTTGCCGTGATTTGACTCTTTAAAGACAAGATTACTTGTTAGGATGTTTTTTGGCAGCATTGGCTACAGACAGAAGACTTTAGTCTTTTCCTCTCAAATTTGAGATTACTTATTAGTTAAACAAATAATGACTTTTGATATATTTCTTTTTAACCGATTTTTCATTTAGGCTTTAGATTTAGACATATAAACACGTTAGAGTGGCTACTGATCTTTATACGTACTGCCTCCTCCAGCCTCCCTCCACTCTCTTTCTCTTAGGGAATCTGTTAAAACAATTCAACTTGCAATGAAGAATTTTTTGGCAAAGATTGTCTTGTCGTGGTGTTCCCACGTAACCTCAGAGGAGTCTACGGTCATGGAGGCATTGTGAGCCACACAGATGGGCATTACACTGAGGCTTATGTAATCATACTGGTGCTGCGATCATTGTTTTCAAGTATCGGTAGCACTTTATGCTGCCATACTTGTTGGACTGATGGCCATTGATTGCACTGATACTGTACTCATACACTGCATATATGGCACAGAGCCTACCCTGCTTCCCTGATCCCCTGCTCGGGGCTCATGGGGGGTTCCAGTGCGACCCGTAAGATGGCGCCACCAGTCGGGACCAACTGTGATATATTCCATTCATTGACAATTCAGAGCCAAACAACAAGAAGGCACCACATGTTTGGTATCGGGGGCTGATGGCGGCGCTCATGCTAGAAGGACTCTGTGCCGTATAGTTTAACATGCCGGTTGTATTGAACCATGAACTATGGCGTCAGTTGTGTCTTTAAAATGTCATGGTTTTAATCTTCAGGGTAGTGTTTTTAAGGCCGATCTTAGTAAGCGGAGGCATACTCATCATGATAGACACATGTAAATTTTTTTCTCACATGTACTATTTATTTTGCACCTGAATTTTTATGTTGATATGCTGCGTATACAATCCAGACCTAACCACCCATCGACATAGTTTATCATTGTTGTCCCCAACCCATTGCTATAGCTAGAATCGAGAAGTTCTGTCTTTCATGTAGGCCATAAATTAGACTTCAAGCCCTATCAGAATTTAGACATAATTAGTTTGTATTCATTTTCTTAACTTTAAACACATTAGATCTTGTACTGCGGTTTTAGTATTGGTTTAATATCGCATTGTTGGATTTACTATAACTCTGAATCATGTTTAGTCAAGATAGGCAAGACTCTACAGTATTATCGATAAAAGTATGTGGCCATGCTACAAGGATCATAATGAGCCAAAGTGAGTTCATTGAAACGGCAGATACCCGTGCTCAAAACAATACTTCCGGATGCTAGTAAGAAGCAGTAAGAACGAGGCTTTGTGCTTAAGCTTTGGGATTGAAGGCTACAATTTCATGTTTTGTCTCATAAACTAATATTGAAGTGTACTTTACTCTGAATACGTTTGTCAATAAATTACGATGACAATTGTTGATTGTATTAGAAATATGCATTTAAAATACTGAGAATGAGACATAATCTCGAACCACATATCGTCAAAGTACTGAGCGCCAGCATCCGGAAATGGTGTTTTGAGCACGGGTATCTGCCGTTTCAGTGGGCTCACTGTGACTCCTGATATGTGCTTGTTCCATATGTTGTGGACATGCACAAACGATCATGCATGCTTATATCGAGACTGCAAATAGATGCACTGGTCTGTTGAGTCAAGTGATTGTAGGCGGAACATATTCGCAAGTATGGCAATGAAAACTATCGCATTAAACCTAAAGTGCCCTGACATAGTACGTTGGCTAAGTGGAAACTCCCTCATTTATAAGCCTTCTTTTTCTGCAGTGACGGTCATGCCATCTGGTATTAAATCTCGTTTGATCTTGTTGATAACTCAAGGCGGGAGTCAGTGGGCTTAAAAGAATATACCAGCTTTCTTGTGGCTTAAACTCGTATAAGTAACCCCACTGAACTAGACGAATGACAACCAGTAGTTACGCCGGAATGATATTTCCCCAAAATTCTCAACTTTTTGACGTTTCAAGGGTCAATCATGAGAGCAGAAAATTAGTAGGGTTTGGCGTTGGGATCAAAAGCTCTCGGTCATATACCATAAAATCAATAAATTGACAAAATAAAAAATTCAATGCCTTTGTACAATCCAGCAGGAATAACCATGAAAGTTCAAAGCCATACTTGTGAATGTAGCAATGCCACTTAGTACGAAGAATGTAGACAGGATTTCAACAGAGTTAACATGTTTCCAGAATAAGAGGGGTGTTCCACTGGGTAGGCTGTGAACGCGAAGGCATTGGGCGTCTGCCAAACATGCCTACAATGTACAAACCCAGAGGGGGGTTTCAAGGACGATGTCGCGTGGCAGCCATGTGGGCTACATTTGTCGGCATCTTACAAACGCTAATTTATCAGGTTTTATGAGCCAATGCTGTTACACCGCCGTGCAGCCGCCGCTGATGAGCGTGTTGCCTCCTCCATTACACCTATTGCTCTAACCACCTGCCAAATGGTTACCATGTGAATGCAGTGCAACCCTTGTATGGTGCCTTTCTGTGGTCATGAAGTCAGCTCAATGGAACACCCCCTTAATCAACCTACTTTGCACTTCCCCAAAAGCCTGATCAAAATCACAATATTAGGGGAGATTACAGCTAAAACTTATATAATGCTTTTGGTTAATGCTTTGTTTCACCAATCTGCGAAAGCATAATGAGATATTTATCGAGTTTTACTAACGAACCCCTGGCGATTTTTGTAAACCCAATGGCGACAAAGATGGTATAAACTTCTCAGTTTGGAGATTGTGTTTCGGAGCCCTTGTAGCTCATCAGGTAGGGCTAATTGTGTGTATCCCATAGTCATCTCATAACTTGTCGTCAGTCCATATTCAATCAGTCTAACTGTATCTCGATGAAAATATCTATTTTGTGTGTTGTGATGTTAAATGTCTTCATCTTTGCTTGATTCTTTTAAAGAATCCTAACCTGTGTTCGTATGTTCAGCCGGTCTACGTCTCTCACACCTCTCACCACTGTGCAAGATGGTATTTTCTATTTAATTCTCATACATTAAAATGGTGTGTAAACTATAAAAGAAACCAATGAGAGCTATCAACTCGAATTGGTTTAACGTTTTATCCTACCCCTGAATTCTGATAAATACGTTATTAATATATACATATATGAAAAAAAGAGAATGTAATTGTACCCAATGCTGGTTGTGTATTTTTCACACAGCTGAAAAAGCATTGGGTACGAGTTAAGTCTATAGAGGGATATTGCGCAGCTCCTAACACTGTAAAACAGCTGGAGTACTTTGATACTGGGAGGCCTAATACTGGTTGAATGTTAGTCCTTATGTGCTTAAGGGACTGGCTCATGATATGCAATTGGTTTTTTATACGAGAACCTTCTTGGTGAAGACCGGTAGAAATATTTCTTTATTTATCAGTGATATATTTAAGAATTCCTTGTAGACTATTCAAACATGCCCTTTCGCATTGGTTTTATGTGCATTCAATTACCTGAAGGAGGTTAAGTAAACTATCTAGAATTAGCAAAGGTTTGTTTTATGATATAAGTTTAGACTTGTATGTGTTAACATTATAATTAGAGTGATATCTATACAGATAAAGTAATATGAACCCTATACTTTGATAGGTGAGCACTAATTGAGTATACATTGATTTATCAATATATAATATTTCCCTCCTGTAATGTTTTTGAACGAGCTAAGTTTGCATCTTAAAATAGAATTAGCGGGTGGACTTATTTTCTAGGGTGTAAGCAACTGCCAGTGCAACTATGGAGATGATAAATGTAACACCAATGGCCAATTTTCATTCTCTTTCAAATGAGGCATATTATAGCATGGTGGAACCAGTTTTAGGGGTGGAAATATGTCCATAAATGAGTTCTTAAAATGGACCTGTGACTAAAAATAGCTCCCCCCCCCCCCAAGTCCAAACTGAAATCATTGTATCACCTATAACCTTATGTCCAAAACAGAACTTCGTTAGCTCTAAAAAGCATGGTCAGGTGACCTAGTAACACCACAAGCAGGTGTACTACAGTTGGCTATAGCCATAACCTATAACACCAACCATCCACCCGCTAATAAGCATATGATTATATTGATGATTAAATTTAGAAAAATCAACTTCAATAACTTGAGATGAGAATGCTTGACTTTGATTTGCAGGGTAATCAGGAGTTGTGATCCATTTTGGTATTATCTTGTTTTCGGATACCTCATAACCGAAAGCAGATTGTTGGTCTTGGTTGAAAGGTCTCTGCAGTGTTAATGTAATCCTTTGTACAGTCATACTTGTATATTGTTGAAAATAATTCATAAATTGTAATCTTGAATTTTTTTAAAATGTGATATGGCTACCTCTGACAGCCAGATTGAGATGATATCATCAGAATCCCTGTCAATCGTATGCAGGCTGAGACTTCCCATGGATTCTTACATGGATAAAACTGCTGTAGTTGTCATACCCACACCATGCCAACACCAGAGAATCCCGTTTTGTAACGTTTTGTCAACAACTGACACCAGGCGAAAAACCATGATTACGCCACCGTCTCTATGGTCGTCAGAATCAAACGGATTGATGATGTAAGCCGATATCACACATTGAGCTCATTCAAGCGGTACCTGCCATGGTTGAAACACCTCGGCTCGTCACAATCATTATTTGTAATCATGCTTTGTGTATTTGTAACTTACTGCAAAGTTTAAGAATTTGTCAGAGTAGATCTTTGCGAGTTTTGAAAAGTATGGTTATCATACTTGAATATTTATTTATTTCTGTCCTAGAAGAATCCTCTCCTTGACCTTGATAGAAATGGCGAAAATTCAATTGAGTTAAATCTCTTGATGCATCTTTTCCATAAACAGAGTATCTTCCTTAAACCATGTTCATCTTCAGGTTATCTCTTTTGTAAAGATTAATCTTAAGGGGCTGATTCCACCAACAGGATGGATTTACTGTGGTTTGTCTTGAAGTGTCTTACAGTGTCGCGATGTGTCATGCCTCCGTTGTCTCAAAACGTAGCCATGCGGTGTCGGGTGTATGTTTCGGTGCTCCACCACCGCGATACCTCAAGACACATTTCGACAAATAGGCACGCGATCATTCAATCCTAGCCCGATCTAGCAAGACAACCAAATCGGGCTGAATCTTGCTATATCTTGTGTGTTGGTGGAATCGCCACTTAAAACAGCCCGTGATCAATTAAACACATTGTTGTTATTGTCTCATAAGAATACATGTCTAAGAGGTTATAATTCAGGGGCCTGTTTCACGGGGCTGACCATGTGTCCCGACTCCATCGGGCGTCGGCCAAACATGATCAGAGTATACAAACCCACAGGCCCGTCCGACGGCTGATATTATACAAGTGATATGGATACTGCGGGTAAATACCCGGCAAATATTTTTTATTAGGTTTTACCGATTCATCGCCATGCAGCTGCCGCCGTTGAGCATGTATACCTGCCTGCCGATTGGTGATTTTTTGTGGCTGTGCAGTCAGCCATCTGGAACAGGCCCTTAAGCATTTACTGACAAACACTATCCACATGGGGGTTGGCTAAATTGTTATAACTAAAAATCCAGAAATTCTATACCGACATCCAGATGTTGATTTCTTATTAGATTTTAATACACAATTATTGTGTTGCATATTGCCTTGCACGAGCCAAGATGAACCAATTAACATGTATATATAATTTGTGAGCTAGTCTGTAAACTAGATTGATTCTGATGTGAAAACTGCACGTGTGTGATATCCATGGTCGGGGCCTCCAAGTAAACAGTATGGTTGTCGTTGGACGTCGTCAGCATTGTAAATTATGATTGACATTTTTTTGTGATTTCTTAGAATTATGATTTAAATATACGTTTTTGCCCGCCACCTGCGATAGGAATCAGATTGATTAGATTGATTCACTGTCGGCTCTTAGATGTTGGATTGACAAATATTCCCAGCAATGATTTCCATGTTTTGCAATAGAAACTTCAACATATTTATTGCTTTGTCACATCATCTCTGGGCGTTCATTGTCGCATAAGGACGATCGAAAAATAAAATAATACGAATGCTTCACTGACGTCTTGTTGGACCTTTTTGGGGAAAAAAGAATCATAGATTTTGTTTGGTATCTAAAGCTGACCAGGTTATAGAACCTGGAAAAATATGAGGGTATTTTCGAGTAGTATCTGCATTAAGTTAAAATCACCAATTAGGGTACATGTTCAGTAGCATTTACATAAAGCCTAAACCACCAATTAGCCAAAAGCTACGCTCTAAAGGCGTTCATATACAATAATGACTAGTTTTGTGTACATGATTTGTTAATATCTAAAAATGTAATTATGCAATCCATGTGGTCGATTAAACTATTGACCAATTTGGACACAATTTGTAATCAATGCATCCCCTATTTTTCAGTCCCACAACACATATACAGTATTTATCATTTTTATTCAGGGGATGTAGTGTTATTGGATGGAAGAGTATATCATATATGACGAATGAGAACCCTGCAGTCGATCATTTAAAACAGCTATTCATTGATAGTTTTTTAAAGAACTTTATTGCATCAAATCAGCAACATGGCTGGTCCTCCTGATGCAGGTATGAAGGTGCCACACTGCTTAGATTAACAAAATAATGGAGTTTCTGTTATCTTAAAGAATCTTTCACTTTTGTCGAGCATACATTTCACAAACAGAAAATTAACAAGTTCTTCTCAAACACCAATGTTGAGCGTGTAAACAACAAAAGATTTGAGTTCTGTTAGAGAAAAATATATCAATACATATATTTTTCAAACATTAAGAAGGAACTGCATCGCGTTTGTGATGTCATCACCCATTGACATTTCTCATTTTGTACAATACTCCATGGGTGTTCAGTACGAGTTCCGATATTAGGTTTATGGGAAAACAATACCAGGGGTGAGATAAATAACCATATATAGCCGTCAACGCTTGTATGCTCCTATCCAGACAAGTTCCAATGTTTCATTTGTTCTTCTTTATCACGAAAACCATTTCATTCTCTCCACGGTAGACTTTGATCTTCCCGAACAGAAGTCCAGATGTATCCTCGAAACACAAATGTTGTGTAGTTCACTTATGGCCGATTGTTTGACAAAACTATGCCATGGTATAAATTATATCTAACCTACATATTATCACAAACGCGTGTCTTGCTTGTGGGGAAGGTCGGACAGGACACAAATGGCAAAATCCGGTCCTTCTGCAGTGCTACATTTGATTTCACCTTACTTATTACATTCCCCCTCACCTTTACTGAGTCAGAAATACAACAGATATTTTACAATACTTTCAGCTCATGTCTAAACCCAAGCACTACCAGGCGTAGGGATACATACAACGAACTATTTTCATGGCATGACAACGCTGAATTATTTCTATGAAATTAGCCATAATTATGAATACAATATCAGCGAGTATGAACAAAATGCCTCCTTTCTTTTTATTCTTGCGTTAGTAAAACATACACAGTTGTGGCCATTATAGACTTCTCATACACTGTCTTATTCTAACCCAAAGTGGATATAATAATAAGTTTCCACACTACTATATTAATTATTATACCGCCGAAGCTATTGATAATCGCTAAATAACCATTTATACAGCTTCCTTCAAATGTTTAGGAGATGAGTTGGAAATTATACGCAATCTAAGTATACTTCAAATTGGTCTCGTCCAAAAAACAACATACACAAACAATCCCTCTATCTTTTGCTACATTTAATGGCGTATTCCGCCTGGCTTACTGAACGGTGCTGCATGGTGCCATATTAAACTCTGTAAGGCGGATATATAGAATCTGTGCGGTGGAGCAGCCCACATGCACACTGGCAGTGGCCGTATGAAAGCCGTACGACCAAAGGCTGCTAAAACCTAATTAAATTGATGGTGCTTGGTACCGGCCAGTCGTGCCCGTACACTCACCGTGCAGTGTAGGCCGTGTAACGGGTCTGTGAGTTTGAACGGCCTACTCACTATCTCCGATGGAACACACGCTTAATGCTAGTCACAATGGTATCAAATTTTAACGTTCTATCGAGGTATGCGAAAAAGGAACACAAGACACTACACTACATAGCCACCATGCTACGGACACTACACTCTGAAAATTAGACAGTACACTAACTTTTCCCGGTGACACCATGGGCCAATATAACACGGTATTTTTTTCAACTAAATAAATTGGGGAAACATTATTAAAAAGTATTTGTAATACACATGGATTCACATCTACTAACGATTTCAACTCATGAAAAGAAGTATTTTGAGGGTTTATGTAACGTAGCGTAGTCTACTATATTTACCGTGAGAGGCGCAGCGTACTGGCGATGTAGTGTAGTGCCCAGATACCACAGGGGGGCGGGGTGTGGGGGGTCGGGGTAGGGGGTGGGGCACAACGTTAAAATGACTTAAATTTGACTTATTCCTGTTGATCACTCTGGTTTAACTTGTAGGATATTTACTTAGTTTTATTACGTTCACTAAAATTAGTTGGAAAAAAAAAAGATTTAAATTAAAAAAAAAATTTTTTTTAAATTACTTTACGCATTGTGAACTTACCAATACCAAGAAAGCTTAAATGTATTTTCTTAAAACATTAACCGTGACAAGTCACATTTAATGTCAGTATATGCAGGACTTTATGTGTAAAGTTGCCACGAGATTCCGAACACATCTAAGGATGCTTAATCAGCAGTTCTCAAAGAAACCATTCAGTTTACTGCTTAGGTCACAGCAACCTTGGCTAAACCCCGGCATACATGACCGGTGTCATGTAAACTTTTGATCCCCTGTGAAAATATGGACCTTCCGTCCGAAATATACAGCTGGGAAGTCACACTGAGTCTATGTTTTATGAGTGATGACACAGGGCCAGGTCTTTGCAGTGTGAAGCAGTGCTGGAAACTTAGTTTGATTCTGTGTATTTCTCTTAAGATCTATATGAAGAATGATTATCGGAATACAAAAAACTGGGGCCTGTGTCATCACTCTTCAAGCATCGTGCACGTGTACAGCTATATACCGGTACTTCTGCTTGCAGCACACAAGAAATGATTTCAAACTGACAAGACTTGTGTCTAATTCCAAGGTGAATTAACCTGGGCAGTTACCCTGGAGCTGCAATGATGTATTACTGATGCCAATTACTATCAATTAAGAAAAAATTGAAATGGGAATAACAAAGTTTTTGTATGTCTTTACGAAACAGGTTGAACATTTCAATACACAACTAGATGAAGTTTATGAAATTCTCACACTGCTTCTCAGTCCATGAAGATTTCCGACAATGCTGGTGTGAAGTATATTTTACACTTGTGATATCCTTAACCGTTTCCCTGCAGCACCCAATTGTCTGACGCAGCCTCACAGATACCTTAAACCCAGAAACCGTGATTTCAGCATTTTACTATAGTACATGTACATAAATATCAATGATGCTTGAAGGCATCATGCTGCGGATCGCCTACGAATGCCTGGAGGCGTCAAGCTGCAATGAAAGGGTTAATCAAACCGACTGTTTGTTGCGGTTTGCAGATTAACAAATAATCTGGCTTAAGCAAATAATCCTGTCATCATTTTACATATTCTGACATTTACCAACATTTCCCTTTCACACAGTGAAATTACGATTTGCAAGTCAGTGCTCACTCCATAAAAAATGCCTTTGTCCTTATAAAAATATACACATTCGAGTTCGCTATCAAAATGCCTACCGTCTCGCGAAGACAAATTAATGTCCACTTTAGAGTTTAAAGAGAAATGCCATCCTTTGAGGAAGTGACGTAATTCTTTGAGTGAACACACACATAATGGCACAGAGCCTACCCTAATTCCCTGACCATCTGTAATTCACAGGAAGTTCCAGTGCAATCCATGAGATGGCGTTACCAGCTGTGGGCCGTACTCCGTGCTATCCCACCCATTGACGATTCAGAGCCAAGCCACAGTGGGGTGCCATATGTTTGGCATCATGCACATGTACAGCTATATACTTCTGCTGGAAAGGCCTGTTTACACAGTTACCAAAACTTTGCAGCACGGCAGAAATAATTTCAAACTGACAAGACTTGTCTGTATTTAATTCCAAGGTGAATCAACCTGGGCAGTTACCTTGGAGCTGCAGTGATGTATTACTGATGCCAATTATTCAGAGCCAAGCCGCAGTGGGGCACCACATGTTTAACATTAGCAGCTGAAGGTATGAAGGGAAGGCTGTGTGCCGTATGGATGGACTTTCATGAACACGGACTCCCTATAGAGAGCGCCACTGACCATTAGCACGATTGAAGTTCTGAAAAAAAGACATGTTTACGAGGAACTTCATTTCGTAACGTCTCACGATTCTCTCTCAGATAATGAGATAGTTAGGACCTACTCTGCATTCTAAAGACTGATTCCATCACCACCATACACCATAATCACGCAATGTCGTCTGATAAGGTCTCGTGTCATTGGACAGTGTCCGGTCAGAGAAGGCGTTTAGGGTGACATGACACAGCGTTCAGAGCATATAGCCTAAAAGATATCGACATGCTGATTCCTCGTACTGAACCCATCTGGAACATTCAGTAAAGGTGTCAATGTATGTACTTCATCGAGCCAATTTAAAAGGCAAATCCTACAAATTTGTAGGGTAAACAAAGGCGATAATAGATTTGAAAACTGTATCAATGTTTTAATTAGATAAAAAAATTGTGAAACTTTTTTCTATAAAAGCCCAGCACCCGGCCGAGCCAGCAGCGGTACTCTTTGATTTCGCTGTACGAGGGTGTCCTACATCGACCTAATTGTGACGGATTCATTCTGACCACCAGATGAGTGAGAACCAGGGATCAGTGTCAATGTCTTACGGGCTTTACAGATTGCCAATATCCTTTTTTAAGGCTCTTTGCACTGGTGATCACCAAGAACTGTTTCGACATTTTCGTTTTCCTCAGTCAGAAATACACAGAAACAAAGTACAAAAGACTCTCCGATACCAAATTCAACAGCAGTAAAACAAAAACGAGGTAATCATTTCTACAAGACACACGTCGAAGGAATGGTGCAGACTTCAGACAAGGCCCCCGGCACTTATCTGAGCTTATTAATAATAACAAACCAATAAAACCCACCCAATAGTTATTGCTCGGCAATACAAATAGAAAAAAAAACCAATAAAATATCCCAGGGTAAAGACCTTTTTAGGATTTACCCATGTATGTATATGTATATACAACCCCACGACAGTCACAGTGCCGTACACAATGCCGTACATACTCTCACCTGGAGTAGTTCCCAAGAATTCTCGGTGGCGCCCCCTGGCCTCTTTTCCCGGTACTACTGCTACCGGTGTAGTTAACTGTTCTGCTACCAGAGGGGGTGTTGTACAGCGTACCATGCCCCCTGGCGGGACGCTGGTTAACTATAGTATTTGTGACAATGGTGGCGCCACCTAGAACTCGTCATGGAAACTGCGTCCAGTGTTGACAACTTTGCTGCCAAGGAAGAGTTCGGTGTTTTCCAGCATTTCCTCCAGACTCAGCTTTCCGTCCTTGTTCGTGTCTGCCAGTTCAATCAGATTCTGCGACTCCAGCTTTGAGTGTTGTGGGTTCTTCGGGTCAACGTAACGCTGAAAGGAGATCGAGGTATACGTTAGATATTTCAGAATCGGTTGCTTGGTCTGATTTAACGGCCAGTTAACCATTACAGGCTCTTTAATACCAGGCTTTTCAAGGTTCTTTTACACCACAAGGGTGGTGATCGGATATATGTAAAGAATTTAGGTAGAAATCTCACCCCTACACATTTACTGAGGTGAGAGTTCTTTTACTTCCCAAACCACATAGACATGGTATGCGAGGGATTGGCCTTTGATATAGCGATAAATCTAGCACTGCTGGAGGTGAAGGAGAAAAGTGGTTGCAGTGGGACTCCAATCAACAAAGTCCAGCGCCCTTTCCCACTGAGCTAACTCCCCACCTTGGTTGCTTTCATTATGCTTGCATGCAAGCATATCCGGTCTGCACCACAAGGAGGCAAGGCGACCAAAAGGGTGAACAGATTGGTAATTGCTGTCCACCCTAGCAGACCCAGGGGTGCTGATTAGTTGCCACACCACATAGACATGGTTTGGGAAGGACAGGTCTTCTATATTGCAGGAACCTTACCACTGCTGGGCATGAAGGAGAAAAAGTCCCAGTTTGAGGCCAAAGTCCCCTGTGTTGGTATGAGAAGGACTAGTCTTTGATATAGCAGTTAAGTCTACCAATGCTGGGGATGAGGGAACGAGTAGGATTGGCCTTTGATACAGCAGTAAATCTACCACTGCTTGAAATGAAGGAGAAGAGTGGCTGCAGTGGGGCTGGGACCTACAACCTTGGGATAACAAGTCCAGTGGTAGAGGTCTCCATATACCCTATAATTTCGTAGGTATCAGTTATTCATGAGACCCAAGGAGAGTAAGCAGGTTGGCATTTGCTACTCACCCCAGCCTAATATGTAGAAACAGCCAAACAAGATGGGACCACTATTTTCATGAATATTGCAAAGAATATTTTTCATGTTGAATTTGCTGCCTTAGAGAGACTAAATCAACGTGGAAAATATGTTGGTGTAAGCTGCAGCATGGGGCTGGAGTCTGGGGGGGGGGGGGGGGGGGGAAGTATTAAACTACTATTATATTGGCGTCAATGAGGCTCAATTTAGGCCACTCAAAAAAAACAACTTGTTTCTCATCACCGCGCGCATCACAAAAAAACGATTTTAGAAGATTTTTTTTTTTTTTAAATAGATGAACCTTGACAGAAATTATGAAAGGTATGTGTATTTAGTATCAAATTAAAGCTCCTGATGTTAGGGATGCATTAAATGTATAGCCAGTAAAAATCTGGAAACCCCACGTAAGCAGACACCCCACGTAAGCAGCCACTTTGGCCCACTTATGCGGGGTTTTACTGTATGTCTGCCATCATATATAGCAAAAAAAAAAAAAAAAAAAAGCGCCCTCGTCATATTTTTCATGGCTTGGCGATGAGAAACAAGGTTTTTTTGTTAGTGGCCTTATGCTTCCTCTATTTTATACAAGGATGGATAAATCAGACATAGCCTCGTTTCCTGGTTTATAATTTTTTTGACTGAGTGACCTTGGACTGACCTTGAGTTCGTCCTTGGTGACCTTGCCGTCCTTGTTGTAGTCCATGACCTCCTTAAACTCCTTCTTTCGCTCGTCTTGCCACATCCGGTCCGACTCCTTCCACTGCTCGTCCACCTCCCCTGGTGGCAGAGCCGCGAACTCGTCTCTGGTGATGATGCCGTCATGGTCCTTGTCTGCAAACACGACCATTTAGTACAAAGGGACGGAAGTCGGGATGAAGGAGAAAAATCCGAAATCCAAAACGCTTTATAAAAATGAATTATTTATAACATTATTTTGAAATAGAAGGGCTAGGGATCTGTGTACATGTATTCTAACACTGCGAGTGTTGGCAATCTATGCAATGTCGGAATTCCATCATTTGTCGGAATACTTCCACCCTTGTGTGCGACCCATAATATAGGAGAAATTTTTACTTAGCCAGCATACTACTTCCAAAAGATCTGGACACAGTGCCGCGGGTATGGAAGCCAGCAATTTCCTAAAATGACCTCTTTATTAATTTTTGCCAACTGATTTTGTGGAATATAACAAAGTCATAAGCATTTGACCCCCTGATCATGCCCAGTTTTGAAGTGGGAAACCTGCCTAAAGGGGGTCTTCCACCAGACTGTCTGTTAATCCAATACTGTCGGGCATCTGTCAACCATGTTTATAGTGTACACAAATTACTCAAATTACACAAATCCAACAACGTTGGTCGTGTAGGCGACGTTTGCCAGCAGACAACAAAAGCTATTTCATTGTGTTTTATGAACTTCACTGTTTACTATAACTGCCTGACCTATAGCTGCCGTGCGACTTCTGTGCAATGCTCTTCAAAATTGAGGTCATATAGTAGCCCCGTGGAAGACCCCCTTTAGAGGTCTACCCTATTGCTTCACAACTACTTCATCAATTTGTAAAATAGTTTTAAGTGAACGGAAAACCTAAGATACACCTACCCAGGTTCTCGATGATATCCATCACCATCCTCATGAGCATGTTCTCGCTCTGCTCGGGATGCCGGAAGTTGCGGAACTCGTCGAGCGTCAGTTTGTTGTCCTGAGGATCCTCGTCCGCCTCAGCCCAGCGGAACTTGAAGCGAATCAGCTGCTCCTTATCTGCCAACACACAAGTCACACTGTATCATAATACTCTAATCGTGCACATACTGAATGAGATTTCAGAAAAAAAACCTGGAAATATTTTCACCAATCATCCTTTACCTTTGATGATGTTTTCGGACTAAATATGAATAGATGAGTTAAAAAAGAATTTTCGACTTTCACTACAGATTCGTTTCTTTGTATCACACGTAGCTGCCAAGTTTTATCTGCATAAATATGAAAAGATATTGGTATTTATATACATCGAGAGTCGCGGGTAGAAGAAAAATCGGAAATAGAATCTACAGGAAAAAAATGACTGGATAAGTTCGGTCTGGAAGTAAAACATGCTGTGAGTTGTGGGAAATGTTAAAAACACACAAAGAAATAGAGGCATATTTGGGTGTCATGACAGCAGCTTTCAGCACCATGTTGGTGGTCTTGTGACGTTGGGGTTCGTTCAGGGTATGCTCGACTTGTACATATTTCTTATTTACATAAATGAAAAGCTTTGAATTTACCGGAATACTTCGATTTCTGGATACAAATAAAGAACTCAACGATCAGTCATCAGAACCTGTTTGGCGTGTCTTTACACAATTGGAAATGCTCATACACCTTCCACTCTACTGCACTATGAGACCAAAGTCAGGGTCTTCAGCTACTACACCGCTATATCAGCATGGTGGCAGGCACCCCATGGTGAAGACATCCCCTTCCCTCCCCTACCAAACCACTCATTCCCAATGTCGCGTGCATGTGGCAATGGTCCAAATCGTGTAAACTTTGCAATCAATAAAGACAGACATCACAATATTAATGCTGATGTTAATCTTGTAGTGGTGGTTTACGTTTCATCTCTGAAGGAATAGAGTGTTACTTCTGGCTTGGGTTCCTTGAAATTTACATCATACTACAGTTTATGCTATCTACACTGTCAGTCAGACTTGCTCAAATCTTCATGAAGATTAATAAATTCTTCTGGTATTTCTCATGTACCAATAGTTATACTATTAGCTGTAAGTCTACCACTGCTGGGAATGAAGGAGAAAAGTGTCTGCAGTGGGGCTCAAACCCACAACCTTCTGATAACTAGTCCACTGCTTTAAGCACTGAGCTAACTCCACTTATGTTAAAGGTGGAGGTTAGAATGGAGCAAAGAAATCACATGGCGCGGGAACTCACCGTCTGGGTCCAGCGGGATGGTTTCGTAGTCCTCCATGTGTTTCTCCGCCTTTTGCTGATCGTGTCCCTTGGCCATCAGGAACTGGATATGGAACTCACGCCATGTAATGTCACCTGCAAGACAGACCTCTCGTCAGTAATCCCCATTCAACAATAACTGGGGATGCCCAATTCATAACTATGATTTATGGGGGGGGGGGGGGGACAACAAAAAACAAACAAGTCATAACTATGTGCTCCACCATCCAGGGATGTCAGTTGGGGTCAGGAAAAATAGTGGAATCATTTCTCAAGTGGAATTTACTTTCTCAGAGAAACTAAGAAAACATGGAAAACACATCATTGTTGCCATGAAAGAGGGCTGAGGGTCTGCGAGGAAGTTCAAACCACCGTTTTATTGGCGTGAGTCTCCATTTATGCAAGAGAATTAAATTCATACACTGGAAATGAAAACAAGGATTTCGATGGGAAAGTGGAAGATTGTCATCTCTGATTATTGAGTAGTTGTGAAGTTGCTCATACCGTCGTTGTCTGTGTCGAGTGCCTTAAAGACGTGCTCGTTTTCTTTGACGGCCTCGTCAAAATGCTCCTCCACTTTCAGCACGATCCACGCCTCCAACTCGGGCAACATGATAAATCCATCCGAGTTAGAATCCACCCTAACAATAAATATACACGGTAGATAAAGAGAATTAGTTAATTATATCCCACAAAAATATTTAGTAGAATATATCAAGGATAGCATCTGTTTTACAACGAAAACCTATACCATATACAAGGCGAGTTACAACAGTAAATGCATTAATAATGCTGCGTGGAAAAACATGATTAGAATTTTTCATTAAATCAGATTATCACAGTAATTGCAAACATCGCCATCGCAAAACACGGATCTCAAGAAAAGTATAGCTCACTTGTAGAAGATAATAAGGTAAGGACAAAGGCGTTTTCGGACTTACCCCTATCACTTTCACGACCACAGTCGAGATTTTTCCCCTAAGCTTGCCGGGGACGGCCAAAGCGAACGAAGAAATTGAAAAACTCACTTGTGGAAGATATCTGCGAGTTTATTCTTGATCTCTTTCTCGGTGCCCCGCTCGATCTCCTCGTGGTTACCCAGGAAGATCTCCTTCTTGTAGTCGCGGTTCAGATGGCCATCCTGCTCTAGCCGAACAGCATCCAGATGGTCCGGCGGTTTCAGGTCATTCACCTATTCATAATATATGGGTGTTTAGACATTACAGAGTCATTATAGAGTCTCCATACATAACCTATAAAACTTACAGATTGCTACAGAGTACAGAAAGCCATATTATACTAGGAGAATATATAAAAAATAGTCCCCAGCGTGCAGAGTAGTGCTTAAAGGATCGGTGGCTAGTTTGTCTAAATTTCAATAACTTATAATTGGAATGCTGGATAATTTAAAACTGCAATTCATATTTAGACTGAAATAATCTAAAATAAGAACACTAACGTTGAAGATAATTGTGTTTTTTTTGTGGATCTAAAAGTTGATTTAAATCAACTCAACTAATATAAATCAGTGAATTTTTCTAACTAATTTCTACACACACAGCAAATGAATATAGTGTAGGAGGAAATGGATCGCACCTTCAAGGTCTTGTGAGTGTCCAAGAACATGGCTTTATGGATTGGATGTTTGTCATCCTCATTCACCATATGTGGCTGCAAAATTTGCTGTTCGCGATGCTGGGGTACTTTCGCGAGCCTTAAACCATCATTGATAGGCTCGGGCTGAGGCACCTAGAAACGGAAAACATTCTTATGATTCAAGATAATCTAGTCAAAAATGTTAATACACATTATGGTGCAAAGCAGGGATAACAAAGATTATATATTTGTCATACATGTTTGATTGATTCATTTTGCATCTGGTCGACCACTACAGGTCCTTCCCAGACTTTAATACTCATTGCTTGAAGTCTTTACAATCATGGATTTTTCCAATGATCTTTAAGTGCTCCTGCAAGGAGTAAGAACAGTACAGACCAAAAAACTTTCTCAAATGACATACTTAGATTACAAATTTAAGTGAAACGATGTAATAGGGGGAAATAATAATTTTTGCCAATGTTCTTCGATGAAAATTGTATGATGTTATAAGCTAAGACAAGGTGAGGCTAGCTTATGTTAAGTATATACCTGTTGGTTGACCTGCTGTTCACCCTCAGCTGCTGGTCCTGGTGCCTTGGCATCGAACTTGAGCCCTGCGTCCGGGGCGCCCCCTGCCTGGATACCTCCAGCCGGTGCCTGCTGGTTGGGGGCTGCCATAACGACATTGTCCGGCTTAGCGCCATCACTGGCAGGACGTTGGACCTGTGCTGGGCCCTGTGGTCCCCCAAGCTGTTGTACTCCACCCACCATCTGCACTGCAGCAGGAAGACCAGGATTTTGAGGCTGGCGAATGCCACCTTCTGGCCCAGCAACCCGATCAGGCAGTCCATTTCCTCCTGCTCCGATGTCTCCTGCTCCACCACCTCCCGCCCCAATGCCTCCTGCTCTTCCATCTCCAGGCCCAAATCCTCCTGCTCCACCACCTCCACCTCTGGCATCTCCCGCCCCAAGGCCTCCTGCTCTTCCATCTCCTGCCCCAACGCCTCCTACTCCACCTCCTCCTGCCCCAATGCCCCCACCTCTCCCATCTCCTGCCCCAATGCCTCCTGCTCTTCCATCTCCCCCCCTGAATCCTCCCGCTCCACCACCTCCCACCCCGATTCTTCCTGCTCTTCCATCTCCTGCCCCAACGCCTCCCACTCCACCTCCTCCTTGAGGCAGGTTGCGGGCTGAGTCCACCATGACTGGCGCTGGCTGGATATTGTTCGCCGGTGGGCCATACTTGGCCACGTAAGTGTCCTGTCCAACAGGTCCTGCCACAAAGTTATCCTGCTGTAATTTCTTATCCTGATTGAGCGGCTGCTGCTGGTCCTGAGCTTTCTGCGCCTGTCGCAGGCTTTTTCGCAATGGAACAGCATCGACGTAGACAAACCCCAGCACAGTCACAGTCAGGATAGCTCCTGTTAGGAAGCGTAGTCTTCTCGGGTTGGAAAACACCATCTTCTTAACAGTTCTTAGCAAAACAAGAACTGCAACAAAACATTTAACAGTCTATAATTCCATGTCAAATACACGACTGAACAGAAAATTATATCAGAGCTAATTGTATATCATCAAAACGCGTTTTATATGCAAGTAAGTGATAATAAAATTGAATCACACGAAAAGGGTACATTTCAGTCATGAAAGGGGCCTTGATATAAGATACAGTTTAACGTTTCAGCCATTGAATGACTACGAAACGGCGTATATCCGTATTATTTGCCAGTAACCTTACAAATTTTGTCTCTTTGATCCCGTTAAAGGATAAACAAGCCCTTTTATAGACTCAAATTTGTTTTGTAGACCCGACACATAAACAGAACTTGTAATTACATTCCAAAACTAGTTTCTGTTAGAATCATCTATTGCACATTAGGAGAGATCATCTGTTCAATACTTGCACAAGTTTATAATGAGTCTCACGATATTATCAGAGAAATGTGTCGTTTTGTAGGCCGACATATTTGTCTCAGTGAAATAAAAAAGACTAAGATTATCCAAAATACTCCATTTTTCGTTATATCATACAACTTTAAAACTGCACCATTTTTGTGGGATTCGACTGCATACATAAATTGAATAGGGACTGCAACATATAATATTTGAAATTGTATTGATGTTATTTAGTATTAGTAGCATCTAAACAATTAATCCTGCACGTTAACCGATATTTGGGGAAGATATTTAAGAACTATAAGAATAGAAAGCTTTAAAACTTGACATCCGATCTAAAAAGCACCCAATAGCGCAGAGCCAAGTTTAGAAGCTGACACCGGTCACAAGAGAGGTATATTAATAAAACCAATTATTACATTATAGTACTGGTCCAAAGAGAGCGTGCGTGTGCATAGCGACTGTTCATTCATCTATTTATAAACGCATTTGCCTTTTATAAAAAAAAAACATAATCCACATGTCTATGTTATCATACTATACTCTTCTGTGAATTAGCATTTGTCTCCTAAGCTTTAACAGTACAAATTAAATACAAAGTTCTAGTTCAACTCGAAAACAATGTATGAAAGATGCTATGATTAATGATTGACAAGATATATTTACGGCTCTCAATTATGTTACCAAGTCTTGAATAATTGAAGAATTAAAGCCCAAATGGTGCAAGGAAGCAGAGACAGAACATTCAAGTTTTATGAAGCAGACCTATGACAAACAATGGAGAACATGTTGTTTCATCTCATATTCATCGAAAACTGTCTGGGTATATCCTGTGTGCGTAGACTACGTCTATGGTCTCCCTGTGTGTACAGACTACTAACTCTGAACGGACTAAGACTAAGAGCCTGTGTGTACTATCGTAAAACTGGATGAGTTTTAATCTTGGCCACAGTATGCTACGACTGGAGTTTGGCATAGTGACTTCATGAGGCGAAGCCGAGTGAAGTCCAGAGGCAAAACTCCAGGAGTGGAATGCGGTGGCCAAGATTAAAACTTAAAAACGTAAAAATGCTGTACTAAATCATTAGTTGTGAGGTCAAATCATGGTTAGGATTTTATCAATTTTGAGTATATAATGAATATAAAAGGACCTGACCATACTGTACACGCTTCCGTTTGAGCGGAACTCGGCTAAACGTATCGCTCCGTATGGACCTAAATTCCCATCTTGTTTTATAGCCTGTACAGCATGATCCATAGTCACTGAAAATATGCCATGAGTTGGGGTTGCTACGTTGTCTCACGAGGCAAAGCCGAATGAGACTTAGCAGAAAACCAAAATAAAATGGCATATGCTAAATGGCTACGGATCAAATGCAGTTCAGATTTGATCTCACCACTATCATTGACTATTTGCCGAGTTGTTTTTTTTAACAATACTCCATGGGTTTTGATGATGTCAGGCATCTACCAAATATGCCTCTGCCCACTACATAGCTGATGTTGCTTGGTTGCCGCCCAGTACCAGGCAAATGCTATATAATTAGCTTTTAGCGGCCACTGGCCATATCACTGCCCTGTTGCCGCCGCTGTTGCACTCTCCTCCCAGATCTTATGCAGCACTATCGCCTACTAATCTCTGCCCCAACCCAAAGCTGGTTCCCTGGGTACATACGTGTTGGGAGTTGTTACTCCCTTCTTCTTTAAGTCTACACCTAGCTGGTCTAGGCCTCTAGGCTTTACAAGTTGTTAATACGGCAGCCGTGCAGTTTCACCATGCAACTATATAAAAGACAACATTAATATACATAATGGCATGGCATATAAAGGGGTACCCTACCCCTAGTAAGGAAATAAATAGGGTGAATGTAATAGGACTGCTTTTATAAAGAGGAAAGCAATGCATACTTTATAAAGAAATCATCTACAGAAAAGGCAAAAAGTGATTTATGAAGCTAGTGCGAAGCCAAGGAAGTGGCAATAGTAACTGACCACCCATTTTCATGTAATCGCAAGGTAACTAATGGTTCTGAAATCAAGAGAAATACTAAGTTTTCTATGTATTTTTTTATTCATTTCAATCTTGCATTTATATGAGATTAGTTTTCCCTATTCCATCAAAATATTCAATTTTATTTACATCATATAATAATATTATGACAACAAAGCGTAGTAATACACAAGCAAGGATGAAAGTGGAAGTATAAATTCCTTATTAAGAAAAATATCAATGACATTATTTCGGAACAGATGGCATATTCTAAAAACTGAAAACAAGTCAAAGCAATGTTTGTACCCTATGGTAAAAAAACTACTATTTGAAAACCGTGCATATCCCTGGATAGCCATGTCTCTTTAAGCATGACAGTGTTTTGGTTTTTTTTGTTACATTTTTTTTTGTTCTTCCTGGCTTTTGGCTGTTGGTTTCTTGGCTGTATTTGCTGTCCTCAGTTTCATAATTTGTAAATAATTTGTTCTGTTTTGGTTGTTTGTAGTGCAGTTTGGTTTAAGGTTGTTTATATTCTCCTAGAATTCTTTGTATGTTTTGATGGGTGTATGGTTTTGCAATGGTTCAGTAAATGGTGTATTGTTTGTTTTAGTTCTGACCCCTTGCAGCTCATTGATTGGTACGAATGTACGACGATTCACACTGGAAAACAATTCGAACTGCTTCTCTGACGATTCGCACCACACTAAAAAAAGTGTTACCACCCCTTAGTAATGATATAATAGTACTACACTTTGTCAGTCCTTCACCAGTGGACTACTTGTACTCAGTTATTTGAAATTACCTAAATTATTGTCTGTTCTTGTACATTCGCGATTAGAATGGAGCGATGCTGTGCACAAAATGTAAACAATCTGTTAAACTTCAAATAAATTTTGGTATAATGGCCGGTTTGACACTCTATACTTTGACGATTTCATTTGCTTGGGTTCTTGTTAGGTCAATTACGTAGTTTTGTATTTGATTGTTCGGTTGAATGCTGGACGATAAGCTTCAGAGCCGGCACGCCTTGCTTTTCCGCGCGTGAGCGACGGACCATACGATTTTTCTTAACTTCAGCTACATGCCATTTTTTATTTCGGTAATTTCCACAGATCTGTGCGGCCGATTTTCTTCATTTTTGAAAGGCTTATAAGTCACATATGTCCCTAACTCGTCTAAAAGTTTCATTGCTTAATTTCTATGGGAAGTGCGGACAATTGTGTGTACGGTACGGCCCGTCGATCTATTCGACTGTATGTGTCAGTGTTATCAAACTTGGACAGTACAAGTCTAAAGCCACTCTGTATATTTCAGGTGATAACTCTGTGAATAATTGGTGTAGAAACACCAGGTAAAGACTAATAGATGTCAAAATACATTCATGAAACAATGGGTAGGTTTATAGTTTGATTCTCTAAAGGGAACTTATGTAAATTTACCGTTATGCTTGTGACATTTTTTTTATCGCTATGTGCACCTATTATCACTCATGTGCGGTCCTGTCAAGGCCCGCACATTTTCTGGGTGAAATCACCCACTTCTCATAAGAATTAAGACATGAAACTTTAACATAAGGTAGGGAAATATTTAACCTATTAACTTTTCAAATATGAAGAAGATTGGCCTCTCTGAACCACCAATATTAAAAAACAAAGCGTATCTTCCGAGGCGGCCATTTTCGGGCTCACGGCGAACAGCGGAAGGTATATCGGCAAATACTGGTATATTCCCTTTCAAAAATCAAAATATAAACTTCTGCATTGTGTTCTGCAGGCATTTAGCTAGCTAATGTTTTTTATCTGGAGTCTCTATGTTAAGTATTTCTTAAGTTACGAGGTTAGAAGTACAGAGAGTCAAACCCAAGTTTGGTTGTTTACATTTTGCGCAAAGCATCGCTCCCATTCTAATCGCGAATTTGCAAGAACTGAAACTAATTTAGGTAATTCCAAGTAACTATGAGTATGACTATGAGTGAATTAATCTGCTGGTGAAGGTCTGGCAAAGTGTAGTCAGACGAGTCCGACCCTATACTCTAGTATTACCTTAGTCAGACGAGTCCGACCCTATACACTAATATTAGGGTCGGACACCACTGCATAAGACATTTCTGGGGTTTTCCTTGGCAGGGTGAAAAAGCATATTTTGGCACAAGACATTGTCCCGCTGAACTTTCTACACAAAGTACATGGTTACAAATACTGGATATGACATTCTAACTACTTTGCCACCCCTACATCGACCCAGGACTCCTTTTCTTCTAAATGAATCAATCTCCCTACGAATGCTGGACGATAAGCTTCGGAGCCGGCACGCCTTGCTTTTCCGCGCGTGAGCGACGGACCATACGCTTTTTCTTGACTTCAGCTAAATGCCATTTTTTATTTTGGTAATAGGCCCATTTACAATCCCAAGTCTCGTGTTCTCTCGCGCTCACGCAGCCAGTTTCCGGTTTAGCAGGCGGCCGTCTTGAGGCCACCCGTACGATGTAAACAAAGAGTTCTAAGTTTGTTTTAAGTATCAAATACGCCGTGAAATGCCCAGAAACATGGCTGATGCAAATAATAGACATAAAGAATCCTTCGCTGCTCATATGGTTTCATTAGATATAGTTTGATTTGCGTGAACTTGGTGATAAGAGAACAGTAGCCAGTGAACCCGGCCCTGTCTCAAACAGGGCCGGGTTCCTCTGCCATAGAGCTCTTCACCGAGTCGTCATTTCATACTGGCCGCACTCTGACATACATGAGAAAAAAATCGAACCGATAAATATATACCCATTTGTCTTCGCCAACCTTCAAAAGAGCTGTCGCTTACTTTATAACTGTGTTTTAGAGGTAGTTTTCCGTTAGATCTTGGCTGGTTCTTACATCCTGCCATTTTGTTCAGTCTTCCTCGCTGGTTGCCTAACTGCAAAGGGCCTCGCCTATTTACATAGAACAGCTGTTCAACCCTGAATGGAGATCAGGGGTGAATACTTTACCTAAGAGAACAGCAGGTTGTTAGCATCCCTTGATAATGGCGTATAATGATACAAAACTTTGCAAGTCCTTAACCATCAGTCCAATTTTACTCACAGTTATTTGAAATAACCTAAAATTATTGCCAGTTCTTGCGATTAGAAGAGAGCATCGCATATTTACACTTGACTGTCAACTTGTCAGTGTCATCGCCAAGTGACAGTCGGAAACGGCCGAGATATTTGTGAATACTCTTATACTGGACATAGAAACTCAAAAAAAGGACTGGGAATTAACTAAATACATGTGGGAAACAGTCGGATAGTTTATATTGTGATTCACAAAAGGGAACATATGATAATTTGCGAAGTGCGAAACATTGTGGTGTGTTATTGTTTTGCTTTCCAGTGTGAATGGGGTTGTTTACAGTGCGAAACGTCGGGTGCGAATGGGCTGCCAGTGCGAATGGTCTGATACCCTGTGAGAGTCAATGTGATGTACTACTTTATTAGCTACAAGTCAGTCTTTATTTGAAGTTCTTACATGAATTATTTACAGACTTA
This sequence comes from Alentia gelatinosa, assembly GCA_950022655.1. Lineage (NCBI taxonomy): Eukaryota > Metazoa > Annelida > Polychaeta > Phyllodocida > Polynoidae > Alentia > Alentia gelatinosa. Next base: position 15,661,250 of record OX465590.1, read on the forward strand.
TGATATAAATTCGAAAAAAAGTGGACGCTGAAAACGGAAGCGTGCTGGCTTGCAAGCGGGGCATCCAGAGACCCTACCGCCTATGTCAGGTTCCCTATGTCGGCATGGTACGGTTAAAGATAATCATAATTTCATTGAGTTTGATAAGAAGATAAACATATCTCACATTTCAGTTTGATTTGGAGTTTTTTCGTTTATCTTTGGATAATGTACAGTGCAAATTCGGAGAGGCTTTTCCTCCCTGTCTGCCGAGTATGCACAGCAGCGTGTGGCGCAACGTGCGGCGCAATGGCTTTGTTTATACCGGAAACTGGCTGCGCGCAAGGGGTTTTGGGAAACCTCAAATCCCTCTATAACTGCAGATCGATGCGGTCGATTGTCTTCATATTTGGAAGACCTATAGCTCACATATGTCCCTAACTCGTCTAAAAGTTGCATTGCTTAATTCCTATGGGAAGTGCGGCAAATTCTCTGTACGGTACGGCCCGTCGATCTATTCGACTGTGTGTGTCAGTGTTATCAAACTTTGACAGTACAAGTCTAAAGCCACTCTGTACATTTCAGGTGATAACTCTGTGAATAATTGGTGTAAAAACACCAGGTAAAGACTAATAGATGTCAAAATACATTCATGAAACGATGGGTAGGTCTATAGTTTGATTCTCTAAAGGGAACTTATGTAAATTTGCCGTTATTCGTTTGACATTTTCTTCCGATCGCTATGTGCACCTATTATCACTCATCAAGGTCCTGTGAAGGACCGCACATCTTCCGGATGATTTCACCCACTTCTCATAAGAATTAAGACATGAAACTTTCACATAAGGTAGGGAAATATGCAGCCTATATAAGTTTCAAATATGAAGAAGATTCGCCACTCCGAACCACCGATATTCGAAAACAAAGCGTATCATCCGAGGCGGCCATGGCGCCAAGTACCAAAAACGAATCGTATCGTCCAATTCACGAAGCTTATCGTCCCAAGCGTTAAGGCTTCCAAGCGTATGGTCCGAGGACCCTCCCTACCACAGTCCGCCATTGTTTTTGGCTGGTACCTTGCAGAATCAGGGACCAGCTGAATTTTCAAATGATGCCAACGGACATCGCACTATTTGCGATTTGATGGTAATCAGCAACAATATACTCGAATTGGGTATTAAGCAGATACAGTAAACTAAGAAGAGATAAATCTAACTGATTATATCTTTGCATTACTGAAACAAACACCGAAAACGAACTTTGATGAATTTGACAAGTGCTTGCCTTGAGCGATAATATTAGAAGGGGGCCGCACTATATTCGAAAACGAGACATAACAACAAACGGCTGTCAGAATGTGTTTCTATTAATTCTAATGCATAAAATGCGTCCCTATTGCCTTTACTATGTTATTCAATACATATGTTACCTCTTTTGGATACTTTGCAGCAGTTTAATACCCAATTAGAGTTCTTTTAACTCTGGCATTCTAAAATTGATCCACCCTCTGTGGTTTGTTTACATCTCATTGTTTCTCGTGAGAGGATGAGAGGTTATAGCAAGATGGCCACTGGACACAATGAGACTGTCACTGACAACCTTAAATCATTTTACAATAGAGATATCTTTGTACCTTGAAGTTATTTTCTGATAAAAATATATCAAAAGCAAGAGAAATATGTTTACTATCGATTCCAGTGAGTTTTATCGTTGGATGTAAATATGTAAAAGCGTGAGAGTGCGAACCATCTTGGTTCGCGGAAAACCCCAGAATTTGCTTATGGAGTGATCCACGATCCTAATACGGGAACGTACTGTTAGGGTCGCCCACGACTAGTATTACCTATATCCTAATACGGGGGTACCTGGAGAACTGAGCCCGCAGGAGAACTGAGCCAGACGTGCGAACTGAGCCCGCAGGAGAACTGAGCCTGGGGTTGAGATTCAGAGGTGCGAACTGAGCCTGCAGGAGAACTGAGCCTGTCAGGGAGCAATGTAAACAACAACGCCCGTAATTATGTACACTTTGCATCAAAGTTGGGATTTCTAATTCGTATGGCAGTTAGAATAGGATGTGGACTAAACCATATCCAAATATCGGAAGGTTCACAGAGTTATGACAGAGTTATGACCTAAGATGTGTCAGATGTATACACGGCCGCCGTGGGCGCCCGTGTATCATTCAAATTTCGATAACTTTCGATGACAAAATAGGATTTTTTAGATAGAAAAACGTAATGAAATTAAAAGATATTTGAGGATATAATTTCTATGTGTATGATATGCATATTCATCAAGTTTCATAGTCTTATTACGCTTCTTTCCTTTAGATTTTGCCATATAAAAAGACTGACACAAGGGTGAGACAGTTGTCCCGCCCCCAGCCCAGCACTGACTGAGCCAGGCTCAGTTCTCTTGGAGGCTCAGTTCTCCTGAAGGCTCAGTTCGCATTCACACCTCTGGCTCAGTTCTCCTGCAGGCTCAGTTCTCTTGTATTCAATACGGGAACGTACTGTTAGGGTCGCCCACGAATGTACGATGATTCGCACTGAAAACCGTCAGACAGTTTGTATTGTAATTCACAAACATATGATAATTTTCCGTTGTCCGATCATGTGAAGTGCGAAACATCGTGGTTTGTTATTGTTTTGATTTCTAGTGCGAATCGGCTTGTTGACAGTGCGAAACGGCGGGTGCGAATCGGCTCCTAGTGCGAATCGTCTGATACCCTCGCCCACGACTAGGCAAAGTGTTGACTGTTGTACTATTTTATCATTATCAAGGGTTAGTAAGACTTGGTTCGATTTTTAGTGCGAATAGGCTAGTGCGAATCATCCGAGTAGCAGTGCGAATCGGTTTTCAGTGCGATTCGTCGTACATTCGTTAGAATGTACTTTAGTTACAAAAAAGTGACAATTGATGTGAATAAAGTATTATTAAAGAGCACAAGACTGATTGCCCGAGTGATTGCTGGTAATTTACGTTCACCCAAAAGCTTATAATACAATATAGAAGATGAAACGGTTATACTCACTGGGAAGATAACATCTATAGACAAGCTGTTCTGGGACTCGGCAAAAGCGACACCCCAAAACACTCTTGTAATTCCCTGTGGACTTCCAATATTTGGCATTTGCCACGAAACTAGGCGAAAATAGGGGGAAACGACGACTCTGCCACCTGTTGGCATTTACAAGCTCCTGACGTCACAACCGTAGAACACCCCCAAACTATCGAGAAAATAGTTCCTTAAATTACAGTCTAAAACATTTAGGGATTACATTAGATAGTCTTCGATAAAATATCATTATGGAATGAGGGACTGCAATCCCAAATAAAGTATTTGCAGTTTGATATGCATGAACAGGCCCACCTTGAGGCATGAACACGCCGTCTGGTGAGTGGTGGCCGCACTACAGGCTAGAAGCTGAGATCGGTCAGAGTAGAGAGATATACCACAGAGTATCTCTCTACTCTGTGGATATACTTTCTCCTCTGTGGATCGGTTTTGGATGGCCTGTAACCATTGGAAATCTGAAAATGAGACCTTGTTTCTTTTGATTGAAATATTCACTCGCTCTGCGAGCTCGTGGAATATTTTCGCGGTATTTGCCTTGGGGGGGGGGGGGGGGGGGGGCGTTTCATTTCGCAGTAGGCCCTATTTGCCCGGGGGGGGGGGGGGGTATCTTTTGCAATCTTTTAAAAACTTCAAATATATGAAAAACAAGCAAGGACTATTTTCTGCACAAGAAAACTGCAATGATTTTAGAGTTTGTAGGTTGTGCATGAATGTGCTAAGATTATCAAAGGCAATACCGCTGTTGGGAGATTGCTCCATGACCCTATGTGGTGCAGCTCCACTGTATTAGTTTCTATACAATCATTCCAATGGTCAATGTCAGGTGATCGCTGTGCAATGCAGCTTAGCACATACAAGTTGTCCTTTTGGTGCCCCCACTGTCTCAATAGAACACCCCCTTAAGATAGGTCTCAGAACAGCAGGTAGATAAACTCCTGTGCCAGCATGTCCTGACAGCCTAAGGGTTCTCTTCCTAGATGGTGGATATCTAATCCTTTATTACCCACCAAGTACAGAGTCTCCATGCTATGCTTATGGAGCTTACAGATCGCTTCTGAGTAAAATATGGACCTCTGAAATCTCCTAGGAGGATACAGCTTTTTCGACCACCTGACAGGCATTATGGGAACTAATTCATATAAACAAAGCTTGGCGCAAGAGTCAAATTTCTAATAATTGATTAGATTTTTTTCCTGATAATTACTCGAAAGGTGAGTAATAAATACAACATTACCATGATTTCGATCTGAGTGGCCATATTCTCCGCGAAGTTGACCCTACTCAAGGGCCGGATAGCTGCATATTAGAGGATTTGATTATAGATGTTAAAAATTGCATGCCAGAATTTACCTGGCTTAATTTACTTAACATTACATTATATGTGTACAAATACATGTATATATGAGAAAGAATTGATTTAAGGCTATTTCCTAGGGGAAGGGGGGGGGCATATATCAGGGTATTTGACTGGGGGGGGGGGATTTTATTTTGAGGTATTTCCGAGGGGGGGGGGCAATTTATTTTGGAGGATTCGCCGAGCAAAACCCCCACCCCCCTCCCTCGCCATAAATAATGAACGCTCCCTAAACTGGTTGGTTTCATCTTTAGTGCCTTAACCTAAAGAATGCGCTGAATTGGTGATTACGGTGCAGATCAATTTCTAACAGATACTTTGTGTATTTTGCTAGTAAAACAAGCGGCCTCAGGATGTAGAGCGTAGGATCGCTGCTAGGAGAGTGGAGATGGACGTAAAAGTTCACACTGCACCGCTAGAGTAACCTAAGGGAAACTTGTTTCAAATTGGGGCGGCGCAGTGAACGTAAAAGTAGTGCGCCTTACTGATTGGCGGAGAACGGAGTCTACTCTAGGCCGACAAATTGGCGTGCTGTAAATTGCAACGTTCAAGATGGCGACGAAGGAGGAAAGTACAGCTCCACGAAGGGAATACGCACGAATCGTCTTAACCCTTGAGAATGTGTTGGTTCCGGCCGAAAAACTATCTCCTACCCCATCTATGATAGATGGACTTGATAGTGAAACCGAAATGGATCTTCGAATACTTGGATGTGAGCTTATTCAGAGGGCTGGAATTTTGCTGAAGTTGCCACAGGTCAGTTCCCAGAACAAAATGGCGTCGGAAGCCATTCTGCCTGTTGAATTTTCATTAAAATTATTTCGATCTTGCACATGTATTGTACTCTTTCTTTTATGTTGCAGGTGGCGATGGCTACTGGGCAAGTTATTTTCCAGCGATTTTACTACTCCAAGTCCTATGTGAAGCATAACATGGAGGTAAGAATCGATTTTGAAAGCTCTAAATATCTTAGTATCCATTCCTTCCGAACGTCATGCAAACGTGCTAACAATGAACCGGAGGAAACGGGGGAATTCCTAAGTCATCACGTGCAATGAATCATACAGGGCCTTTTGAAAGACCCATGTTTGCTATGATTTCTTAACATTTAAACCCAATTACTTTAGAACGAATTCAAACCCTAGCTAGGGCATCCTTAAAAATCTTGGGGAACATCCAAATTTAAAGAGACAGTCATGCTATTTTAAATCTAGCAATAGCATCAAGATCTAGCGGCTTGACTTTGACCCTTTGAAACTTTGACTTTACATTATCCTTTCTGATGTTTGCACAAGTCACTGGTTTAAATGCCCAGTCTCATTCATTATTGATGAATGAGCGATGAGAGGATTTTGTTCAGTTGATATTGATGAGTAAGGTACTACTCCTAGAGGCTATCAATCATAGAATGACACTTAATTGGTATTAGCAATCCCGCGAATACATGTTCACAACCAGACTTGTTTTCAGCGCATGTAAAGGGAAAGGTCATCAGTTGTGGTTTTAGGGAGAAAGTGACCCTATCCCGGGGTAAGTATTTATCAGAAACAGTTCAGTCATTCGACAAGTACTGGATGTGGATTGAAGAATTATACGATCTAGGTGTGACCTTTTAATCTGTATGTTCCAGGTTGTTGCCATGGCATGCATCAACCTGGCTTCTAAAATAGAAGAAGCCCCACGAAGAGTGAGAGATGTTGTCAATGTCGTTCACCGAATCAAGCAAATTCGCGCTGGAAAGTAAGTATATTGACTTCCATCCTATTAACTCTGACAAGCCATTGTATGTGTTTGTGTATGCTTTCTTATCCTTTTTGTCCAGAAGTACTTCCATGAATGTTTTATTATCACCGACGGTGTGTACAAAACGAATACCATATTGATCACAAATAAGACACATGAGATGTGTCATTTAACAGGCTTTGATATGTGATAGTCGTTATGCATATATGACAGTTCTCTACTGAAAAAACTGTAATTCATGTATCAGTAACTGCTTTAGGAATCGTAATAAACGTTTTGGCGTCATTTATTGTCGGTATATAAATTGTTCATGTCATTGACTTTGTACACAAGGTGAATGGGTGTTTCGCTGCTCAAATGAAGTTAGGATAGGATATTTTATTAACTCTATTAATTTTGATTATGGATTTGTATTCGAAGTTTATTAAGTTTAAGGGTTGTGTCTAATATTCCAAACGTAATGTAAGAATATTAAAGAGTTTATTTTCGATATATACATTTCTTAAATGCAAATCAACCATTGTATATTAATTTTCATATCGAGTATTTGATGCAGAAGGTAAAAGACTCAATTTGATACCAAATTTGGATACAGCCCTTAAACAATTCAAGGAACTTAGATTCTCAGAATCAAACGTTGTCCTTTTAGAGGAAACTGATTAGTCAATTCGCCAAGCTTTGAAATATGTCCTTCCCTTTAAGGTGTATAAATATTACTTAGATTCATAAAATAACCCGAATCTAACTGTAAGTATGGACAAATCATGGTATTTAAGTCTTCATATCACAAGCCTCGTTGATTTTAAAGTAGCATAGATTTGAACTAAAGACCAGTATCAATAAATGCAGTCTACAGCAATAATAATGGCAGTAAGATGTGGGAGGTGCATATAATTTTTCCTTATGTGTGGTTCAGTCCAGTGCGGATCTACTACACGGTGGGATAACCGTTATTTTTCGTGGGGTGAAAAAAAGATCGTGGGAGGTGCCCATCACAGTTTTGTCCATAGAGACAAAGGTTCAAAAGCAAGTAAATTTTGTAGGAGTTAATGGAAGTAAAGTTTGGTTTATACCTGTGTAGGTTGAGGTACCTGGATGTGGTATTAACGTGTTACTTTTTTTTCCCTTGGTGGCTGCGCCGTATAGCATCGGCCAGGAAGGGAGCCTTCACTGAAGGGTGAGCCACTGCGGCCCTGGCTGGACGGAAGGCAGGCTGGCGATCCCAATGTCCCCACAATAATCTGGGTGACTGCGGCCGCCTCGCAAAAAGCCTCCGTATCCAGTAAGGTCTTCACCATGGTTTGTATGCATCTCAGTAACTACCGTAAGAAACTATCCTCAGGTGTCACAGTAATGTTTTTTTAAACGTAACGGTTCTTTGAATCATGGTCCTAGTCTACAGTATTTCCTATGTATATACGTGAAGACAAATATATCCTACTTTGTATGATTATGTAACTTATGAAGAACTATGGAGCGCGCTCCGCTAGCAGACTGAAAGAAAATCTTTAAGGTCTTGTAGTAGGGAAATTGACCATGCAGTAAGAATGGAGAACAATTTTCTTAACAGTGTCTACCTTGCTTATAGTCTCCCAGTTCGCATTATCTTGTATGTGTTCGAAGAGGACATGGTTGGGTAAGTACGCTCTTACGCATTCTGAAATTGCTCTGCGGCGGTCTACATTGACAATTTGGTCTTATTCGCCGCTTTCTAATCTGTAAAGCTTTCCTTAAAGGTTACCATTTACCCCTATGATAGCTCAATTTTCAACTCACCTGCTTTTCAACATGATGTTCTATCACTCCAGAATCTTTGAGGATCACACAAGAACTTAATAAATTTATTCTGTGAGGAAAACTAGCTCGACAAAGGGCAGTTTCCTACATTGGGTTTAGTTCAATAACTGCACGGTACTAGTTTAAATGTTAAAAGGGTAAGTACAAATAAATAGGTTAGCTGAACGTGTGATTGCCATAGCCTACAATACTAGGTGAAAAAAAAGCATAGGTAGACCAGCCAGCTTTCAAATGTGCAATGACTAACAGTGGGAGTCTTTGCTCAGTATTCTGTGCTATGTTTTTTAATGGCAGGCAACCTGATTTTAATTTTTCATGGTAATGTCATTTAAGAAATAGTGAAGCGGAGAGATCATTTTAATCAATCTCCTTGGAGTAAAATACCTTTTGCTTTTCAAAATCGGCTTACGAGTGCGGCCAACTGAGTAGTTTGTAGTTGAAATGTGCAACGGTGAAAGGCTGAATGCTAAATCTAAGGCCAGTCTGTGTGGCGTGGGAAGTGAAATAACTTGCTTTGGTAAATGTGTAGGGGTGACCAGAATGTGAATCATAGATTTGATAACTCTATGGTATAAAAGCAGTGGGAAAAGCTGAACATTGAGGTAGTCCTTGTATACCCTCAGTTTTCCCTGGTATGCTAAACATGTGACATCAATTGATTCTGTCAACTGCACTGACACCTTGAAACGTGCGAAATCAAAATAATCTAGGAATCTGGAATGGAGACTGGAAAGTCCATAGGCAAATCCATGAAAAGTCACATATAGAATAATTTAATTTGACCATATATTTCATTTATAGCAATTAGTCTTCATTTATTTGTTGATTCAAATTGTGTTTAGGTTGTTTGCAATTGATGAATCATTCATTCATATAAATATATTTCACATAAGCATAGTGGTTGGCGACTTAGCTCAGTGGTTAAGGCACTGGACTAGTAATCACAGTGTGGATTCAAGTCCTATTGTAGCCATCTTTCTCCCTCATCTCCAGCCGTAGTAGATTCGCTGTTATATCAAAGGCTAGTCCTTCTCATACCATTTCTCTAAGTCTAATTGAACAAATTGGACGTTAAACTACCCAAACAAACATGTCTATATTGTGTGGTGTGCAGCCACTTTCCTCCTTCATTCCCAGCAGTTGCATTCCCAGCAGTTTTAGACTTACTGCTATAGCCAGTCCTTCTTAGGTCAAAGATAGGGCGTGAAGTATACTTAGTTCTTAATCATTATTTGAAGAACTTCTCACATTAATGGCAATGTTTTCTTATTGCTGTTGACGTCACTTACCGGAAGTAGTACATGGGCTAAGTGCAAACTCGCCCATTGATTTATAATATTTTCTTCTTATTGCAGTAGTTGAATTTACATCCTTCACAATTTATAATGTCCAATATGGTATTATCTCAAAGTGCCATCAAGAATTCAGAGTTTCATTCCTTACTTCTGTTCTTGCCTCAATTCCTTTCCGTATGACTCAAGGTAAAACCTAGGGTGATGTTTGGGCTAAACTAAGCTTGCATGCTAACCCACCCACTGATCATTGTATATCTGCTAGAAAAATATTCATTTGGTCTTTACAAGTAAGATTTTACTGATTGGGTCTTTTTTAAATTCTTTTAAATGCATGCTGTTTACCTACCATACATAAGACGGTAGGATTTTATCAGATCTGCTTGGAGTTTCTCCCGCACATATAGACATACTTAACCAAATCTAGGCTTGGAGACTGAAGCTCAACGAGAGTGAGACTCTCGTGTAGAGAAATACTCGAACCTGTCTTTACTCAGATGTATTTGTTATCTTATGGGTTATCTTTAGCCCTGCTGAAAACATGATTTAGAACTGTAATTTTTTTATCTCCTCACCCTGAGAGAAGGCAATGCCGATGACAAGCTCATTTACTTGTGTCATGGCAAATAATACCCATGCTGTCACGCCAAATATTAACACTGGTGAGTTTAGGCTGGTCACTTTCTAAAACTTCCTCTAGCAGGGAGATGAAGGGTGGGGCGACTATTTTTTTTTTTTTTTCTTGAGGTGCAAAGCTTCTACACGGGGGCAGGCTTCCGGCATGCCGGACAAGGCCACTTTGAGGTCTGGTGATTGTTGGCCGTACTGTAGGCTACACACTGGAAGTCCGCAAATCTTCTGTCCACACACGTAGAGGGCGAAGTAACAGGTAGCCTGTGGTATGGCCAACTTGAACTAGTTGGCGTATTCGTGACTACCTTGTGGGCCTCCAAGCGCTCTGAAGGAGAATGTGGCGACAGATGGTGGCACCAATCTGAGGAAAGCGACAAAGTTGCGAGTTTACTCCAAACACTCTTTCACGAGAGTAAATGTCCTCTACCAATTGTGTATGTACAATCTATGATTGTGAATTTTGAGGTGTGAATTACAAAATTATTCCATCTAAAGTTACCGCAAGAGGTGGGGAAGGAGGTGAACTTGTATGTCACATAGTACAACAAGATTAGGGTTGTGGGTTCGAGTCCTACTGCCGACACCTTTCTCCTTCATCCCCAAGCAGTGGTAGATTTGCTGCTATATAAGTTTAGTCCTCATACCATGTCTATATGGTGTATTGTGGAGCCACCTTACTCTCACATCCCCACTTGTTGTAGACTAATTTCTATATTCAAGACCAGTCCTTTTCATACCATGTCTATGTAGTGTGGTGTGCAGCAACCTTTTTCCCTCATCCCCAGCATTGGTAGACTTAACTGTTATATCAAAGAGTAGTCCTTCTCATACCAACACAGGGGACTTTGGCCTCAAACTGGGACTTTGTAGCTTTGATTCCCACAGCTGCTATTTTTCTCCTTCATGCCCAGCAGTGGTAAAGTTCCTGCTATATAGAAGACCTGTCCTTCCCAAACCATGTTTATGTGGTGTGGCAACTAATCAGCACCCCTGGGTCTGCTAGGGTGGACAGCAATTACCAATCTGTTCACCCTTTTGGTCGCCTTGCCTCCTTGTGGTGCAGACCGGATATGCTTGCATGCAAGCATAATGAAAGCAACCAAGGTGGGAGTTAGCTCAGTGGTAAAGGGCGCTGGACTTTGTTGATTGGAGTCCCACTGCAACCACTTTTCTCCTTCACCCCCAGCAGTGATAGATTTACTGCTATATCAAAGGCTAATCCCTCTCGTACCATGTCTATGTGGTGTGGGAAGTAAAAGAACTCCTAGCTCGGTAAACGTGTAGGGCTGAGATTTCTACCTGACTTCATCACGTAGATTCGATCACCACCCTTGTGGTGTAAAAGAACCTTGAGAAAGTCTGGTAAGGCCCTATAACTGTCGACTGGACGTTTAAACAAACCAAACAAACAAACAAACAAACAGCGCCCCCTAGGAGCATTGTAGACAATTGATATCCACACATATTCAGTCTGGAAAAAGCCCGCGGATTCAAAGGTGCACAAAAGGGGGGAGAAAAGAGGATCCCTCCTGGTCGCCATCTGATGATACACGCCACATTGTACCATATAGCTTATCAGCTTTCAAGCTTTTTGCCCGATCCTTTCCTATTTATGATTTACAGGTCTTTTCCGAGACAGACTGGCTTAAGATGCCATTGGGCTGCCAAGATAATTGGACACTTTAAGTTTTAGAAGTGCCTTTCATTAAATGATCAATGGATGTCTTTTTACGATGTCCAACCATTGATAGCTCTGTATTATATTTCCTATTAGCTTTCTAGCGATGGCTTGCATCCCTGGTATTAACCTGTTTGAACCACCAATCCTGTGAAAATACCCTATCTGCTTCTTGTCGCAGTGCTCCTAAAGGGTAATCCCTACCCCCCCGCCCCTTCGAGTGTCAAGCATGCAATGCACCTATAACTGTACAGCATATCCTGCTGAAATGTCAAAACGTACAAGAATGTGAAAGAAAATAGTAACAACATTAGAATGTTGTTTGAGAACACATCTTTGACGGTCCCTATAGATCTGTTGTCGAATGATTATGAAATACTTCCCACTTCTGGCCATGATTTATTAATAATGTTCGTGCTCTAGGGTCGTAGTGAATTATCACTGGCATGGAGACTGAAATGCAACGAGTGAGATTCTCGTGTGCAGAAAACCTCAAACCTAATTGGGTTGTCTTTTTTTTTTACCCAGATTTACTTTTCTCTCTCATGGTTTATATATAGCCATGATGAAAACACAATTTAATGCTGTAGTTTCCTGATCTTCTTACCCTGAGCCAAGCCTCTGACACCCTTCGCCATTGTACAATGATTCAAAGTTAGCTGGTACCAAATTCGTGCTACAATCAAATACTGGGTCGTCTATGTCGTTTGCGCACCGCCCCTTTGTATATTAAAGTATATTCATGATAGGAGACTAGAGGCTCAGACTGCCATGCCATCTCGTGTAGTATTTCGTATTTCAACCCAAGTTAGCAACGTGCTTTGTGGAGCAGCCGGTTAGGTGTTCGGCGCACAATCTGAGGGTTGAGGGTTGAAACCCTGCATCATGCACTCCACACTTTTCAATTATTTGGTTTTCTAACTAGTGACTTTGTTACTGCACTGTGCGCTTCTGAGTGTGTGTAACAGAGATGCATTTATAGTGCAGAGAAAGCGAACATCAACAAATTGATAACGCCTAGCTATGTGGCTATTTTATTCAAATCACGAAGAAATCGCTATTAAGAAATTGAAATGGTATTTTATTTAAATTTTTTTTATGATATGGTCCACTCCTAGCTAATAGAACAGTGTTTTGATATGGCTATGTCCCAAAATTAAAGTAGTAGTGTATACAACTAACTACTATGTTACTTTAAGGCGTGTAGGAAATTATAGCTATTTTGGTGAGGGTTGTAAAATAGTTGCACCCTAATTCCCAAATTACAGGGGTTAGAACTAAAGGAAAGGTATTCAAAAGAAAATTCTAAGGTTGTGTTTGTCATATGAATATCCCACCCGAAATATTTGAATCTTAATTGGATTTCCTGATTTCTTGTCTTTCAATTTGCACAAATTTACTGCTATATCAAAGGCCAATCCTCATACTATACCTATGTAGTGTGGGAAGTAAAAGAGTTCTCACCTCCGTAAATATGAAGGGGTGAAATTTTCACCTGAATTCAGCAGATAGACTCGAACACGACCGTTGTGGTGAGAAAAGCTAAAGCTTGAGAAAGTGGGAAAGGACTTATGATGGTTGACTGGACATTAAATCAAACAAAAAAAAGCTCATGATAATGTTTGGAAATTTACTGTCGATGTAGAGTTCATTTTTGCTGGCATTTCCGACTTGGTCTTTATAGGAAAAGTACTATTTTAGAAGGTTTAGCCATAGCTGAATATATCAACATATCGTTCGCCTGTATCCGGAAATTTCAAGGCGCGCCACCAAACGAAATACCAGGTGGAGGGTGTCAATGGACTATAATAGCTGGTAACAGTTGTTGTCCCCTGAATACGTGCCATATACTTGCTGGTAATAGTTGAGTGGAATTTTCTTATCTTCTGCAGGGTGTATATATTGTTTTGTAAAAAGTGATTTCTAATTTGCCCAATGCCATCGTAACTCCCCCTCCGATCCTAACTACCAAGTATGAGAGAAGACAAGATTCCATTTTTAAGTATATACAATTTGTTTTTCCTTATATAAAACAAATTGTACAATTTGAGCCTCATTCAATCTAATAGAACAGTGTTTGTAACCTTCCAACAAATTATCAGCCCCATGTCCTGCATGAAGTAGATATTTACTTTGTTTTCTCAGTCTCTCAAAGGCAGCAAATTCCACATGAACAATATTTTCAGTTTTATTTCTGATACCAACTGATATCACGGAAATATGCGCAGTCTTGTCCTGACACCACACCTGATTGAGATTTGTCAAGTGTTTCGATTTGTTTGCACTGAGTCGTAGAATTCTGACCGGGCAAGATTATCGATTCTAGGTCGGGTACTTCAGCTGGATATTTAGGTGATTGTAGACACGCTTAGAGCTAGTTGATAAGTTGCATGCTACCACACCTAGTTCCACCAATCCAATTCAATTTTGATTCACTTTAAGTTGTTTATTTTCATTATGGGATGATTGACAAGCTATATTCTAGATCCAAGATGTTGATATTCACAGATACAGGTTTGAGACTATTCCAAAGGAAGATATAATCAGCTTTTTGAAAGAGACGCGTGTTTTTGGTAGTTTATGATATATTTGAAAACATTGAAAATAATTGACTGAAATAAGTATAAAAGTGAAAAGCTAAAATCTGTGATGGTCCCTATACTCCATTGTCCCCTATGATATTAATTCAAGTAAAAGAGTAGGGGAAAAGTTGACATGCTTAAAATGTCCTGTGATGATCACCGCTACTGAAGCCTATAAAGATTCAAAGAAATGCCTGAAGAGCTTCTCATTATGTTTTGGAGAAACCTGGTTTTCATTTTCAGTTCATAAAAAAATTCTTTCTTTTGTAAAACAAAGTTTTCTGTGTCCGTAAATTTTACATGAAAAATATTTACACTTTTTCCTCAGCCCAACTGACATCCCAGTATTAGTTATAGTAAGGGTCGATAGCGCAGTTCAGACTTTTTCAGTCTGTCTCTTTTGTTTATTGGATTCTTTTGGTTAGGAGTATCTTGAATTGCAACAGGGTAAAAGAAAACACGAAAACTTTTTGTATTCCCACATCAGAGTTTTGGAGGATGGTGAACCGTTACTTGCGCGTTCTGTGGCACCTGAGGTTTAAGTCAACAAACTATTGTTATTGCTATGCAACAAACATAAAAGTGAACGCTCCCTTACATCATATCACTGATTAAAGGCCCCAGGCCTGCGCATAATGGCCAACACAATACACTTGCCTTGTAAAAATAAAACAAAAAACACATCTCCCTTTGAACGCAGGGTTTTCCAGAGATGTCAGTTCTTCAGTTATCTCCGGGTTTTGCTAATGCTTAAAGTCTTGATCGTATTAGAGAAAGAGCGAATATAATCGGGATTCAAATATTTACCGGATATTTTTCTAGACCTTACTGGCATCTCTGGACTTTTCATTTAATATTTTTTAAGGGGACGGGAGACCCAAATTGTGGCGTATTGCTGGTGGCCCATTAATGGCAGACCCGAGGCCTCTTTCAGTATCGTTTGTTTAGTAATGTTCGCGGCAGGGCTAAACAGGTCAGGCAGTAGAGAATACACCAGAAACAAATTTCTAATTCTTATTTAACAAATTGGATGTTAAACTACCGAAACCATCACATTTTCAAACCTCGTTCTCAAACCAAATTCAGATCTGGACAACTTTTTTCCCCTAGCTGGATCTATGTCGAATGTTTTCAGTAGTGAACATTCCTACACTGCCACCAAATCATGAAAACAAGTTCCCCGACTTGACATATTTTATTGGACTATATACAATGTGTAATTTTGAGTACATCAATTTTCTGATTCTCTCTGTCCTGGCCGATTGTTTAGCTCGAAGCTACTTATTTGTGTTTTTTAGAAATTTTATGATGGAGCTAGACACGAAATATTTGTGACTTTGCTGACCCGTTTGCAACATTAAAGTTATTGTCGCTAGTTGCTTAGCATTTATGAAATGGTATCAGGCCATTAGATCATCAATAAGAAAGTATGCATTTTGGTTGATAGGTTTCTCACTGAAATCCAGATGATAAGCCAAGTCATATTGGGAAGTCATTTTGTGATGAAGTAGAAGTTAGACTACAATATGACAGCTTTTATCGATATGGCTTATTGGATTTCTTTAATTAATCAATTAAGAAGGCTACCATTTATACATGAAACTGACATTCCTCAAAATCTTTGGTTGAATGTTTGGCTTGAGTTAAAAGAAAATTTCTAAAGTAAAACATATTTTACAAGAATTTTGATTTCTTGTGATTTAGGCTTCTACGACAAATATTTCTATGTTTGTGTCTAAACTTCTGCACAGAACCCAATAGCAATCCATAGCAAGCATACTAGCAACGTCAAGTGTTCCGTGCCTGGCTTCCAAACAAATATTACCCTGAAGATGGTCACGAATGACTGAAGTGACATTGAAAGCCAGCCCCTCACCGGTGTGTTGTGGATGTGTCGTTGCAGGACCATGACACCGTTGATCCTCGATCAGAACTATATCAACCTGAAAAACCAGGTGATCAAGAGCGAGCGGCGGATCCTGAAAGAACTTGGTTTCTGCGTGCACGTCAAACATCCTCACAAGGTGAGCATCATGCATCTTCTTCACACCTCTCTATTGGTGCCTCAGGAACCAACTGCTGTGTCGCTTGCCAATACTAAAACACTGCAGACTGAATGGCCTCTCTTAAAGTCTAACATGGCTGCAAATGTTTAAACTTATTCCACCTTTGCAAGAAATTTCATTTGGGTGAATACTACCCTTGTTTTCCAGCCCTTGCCTTTTGAAGAAAATAGGAGATGAATTTTCTCAAAATCGTGTTAATATGGGATGTCGCCTCAATGTCTGGTTTTGTTTTTCGCACAGAGGTTTGTTGGTTCCTGGGGAGATGCCTTTTAATCTGAGATCGTAATGTGTGACTACACAGGCATGGGATTCCCCCACATTTCTCAGTAATTCCTGACGATTTGACATCCTAAAGGTCATCCGTTAGGTCAATGTAAATCTAGGGTCAAAATTGGGTTGAGATGTCCATCGCTTTATGACATGCTGTAAAATCAGTTGGGCAATAAAGAAAATATATGTATGCAAAATTTCTCAAAATTGGTATCCTCATCCCACTTCGATCTTGACTACAATAGAACAAGGAAGGGGCATACACAATTTTTTTATCCCTCCCCTCAGTTTGTAATACTTTATGGATGGCCCATTTACAAAATAAAAAATAATACCACCTTTAAACTTAAATGAGAACAGAAATTCGCTTTTTCTGGATATTTTATTTCCGGATCCCATGCCTGAGTATGTAATGGTGAGGTCCTTGTGGACAGTGGCGTGTAAGTGGAGGAGGTGTGGGTCCGCGCGCCCAGCGAGCGTGCCCGGTGTCTCGGCGTGTGACAACCAAGAACAACCCTGTTCAACGTGCCGCCTTTCTCTCTGCAGATCATCGTCATGTATATGAACGTGCTCGAGCAGCAGCATAACCAACGCTTCGTCCAGTGTGCATGGTGAGTATACTAACACATTCATTCATTTCTTTGTTCGTCGACTTGGCTCATCCAGAGTGTTACCTGCTTGTAATGTTTAAAGAAATCCACTTGTTTATATCCATCAAGTTATAATATCCTAACTCAATAATTGCTGGAATTGCTCAAAAATCTGAGCGCATCCAGTCCAACCCACACCCAAAATCAATCTTTTGTAGAAGCGAATAGAAATTATTTACTCACCTTCCTTCCTCTTATGTAAAACTTTCTTGAATATACTCTCTACTGAAGCAGGTCACATTTTTGGGAGCTAGCTGCATAAATACCTGTATAAAGACTGCGAGTTTCCCAACTCAGCAGATTTTGTGTTCCTCTCCTTCCTGTAAGACTTCTTTCATAGAGTACCTGATCATTGTACTTCTCTGAAACATAAAACAGTAATAGGTGATGAAAGACTCAAGTTACTCCGGTAAGTTTAAAGAAACCAACCTCCAAGTCGAATAGTCTTTAAGGTCTACATACTTCTACCTAACATTGAATGAGAAACGTTATTGGTGTTAACAGAAAACAGATACTGGACTTTGCCTTGCCTGTGCAATTCGTATTATTCTTGAAAAATAGAATGTAGGAGGACATATTAACTGGTTTATTTCTTCCTTTTACCTACCACAGCCTAGGTGGGTAAAAGGAGCAAAAGTACTACCAACTCCCTGTACACAGCGAGCTCCGCGGTTCTCGAGCGGGTCGCGAGGAGAGGCCTCCGCAGCAGCCCAGCCAACCGACCCCGGCTAGACTCCACCCGACAAGGAGAAGCTTCAGCACACCAACATGCTGGGTGTCCTTTCGAGTCTTGCTTAACGTCCAACACTTCACCCTTGTCCGTGCTGCTATCACAGTGCAGATGGACATGGTGGCTCAGTCAGCCAGTTTTAAGAAGTTCTCTTGTAAAGTCATGTTATTCTTAATTATGTACTTCTTCTTTTTCTCTCGATGGCATCTTCGTAAAAATAGCGTGGAAAAGAGACAAAAAAAGCTGAGATGATGTACCCGAATTTGTGCTGTCGTATGATAAACAGCTGTTAAAAAGATTCATCGTAAAGAATTGGAACATATAGAGACTATTACGCAAGAGTGACCGAATACTAGACTGCCTCAGATTTTTAGATTGGGTTGTGATGATGTTGGTGCTAAGCCGCTGCATGTTTTTTGCCTAAGACTTTCAGTGGTGTAGTAAGGAGTATCTGCGAAATCACAGATATACGGAGACTGTTACAGGTGCTTCACTAGCTGCCACGCTCTGACACCCATCCAACCCATCAACCGCCTCTCCGCAGACCTCCCAGCCACACCAAACAAAGTCCAAGAATGGTAGTAGAAAAAGATAACCTTCTGAGGTGGCGCACGCATAGAGAGTAACCACTGGTGAGCTTACGGAATACCCCATAGTATGAAGACTGCAAAGACGTTGACAGCATGTGACAGCGAAACGAAGCGCTCGCGACACAGGATGGGATTCAGTGCTGAGCTCGGGTTTTGAAGGATGGAACCAACGACTTGTGCGCTGTGGTACGCTGTTGGCGATCGGTAAAGTGGTATGTACACCTGCTCCTTGCTCCACGAGGCAGGCATCCACAGGGTAGCACACCAACCTGCTGGTGTAGGTCGCAGCCACTATCTGGTAAAGCTTTTTGTCCTCTTTTCTTCTTTCGGCTTCATCAAGCATTTTGTATGACTTCAGTTGCGCTCAGGCCTGAGCACTCCAGTAAACCTAGGTAGTCAAAGTCCAATATCTGTGCTGTTGTCCGTCATTCACATGAAGATGTCCTTTAAACCATTGCCCTTACATTGATGATCATCAGGACAAAACCCTAGAATTTTTCATTTAAAACTCACAAACATTACCAAACATAATGGATTGTATACCAATATTTGAACTCCCTCCCTCAGGAATGGAAATCCTGGACATTTCCTCAAACTTTCCAGTTTTGGCGAATTTTACTCCTGATAATGCAGTCAGTGTGAGGGTTGGTATCGATTGAGGAGTCTGTAAACAGAGGTGTCTTCTTCTTCAACAGGAACTACATGAACGACAGCTTCAGGACCAATGTCTTTGTTCGGTTCCACCCGGAAACGATAGCCTGCGCATGCATCAGTCTCGCAGCTCGCCAACTACAGGTTTGTTCGCTTTGTCTTCTTGTAATGAACATGCGTATTAGCCGTGAATGTCTTATGTGGTGTGGGAAAACCTCCCACCCACCTCAGTAAATGCTTAGGGGTTAAAATCTCTACATAAATTCATCCCCTACGTTCTATCACCACCCCTGTAGCTTAAAACCAGCGAGGAAAGTTGAACCCGGAGATAGTCCCTTTGTTAACTCAGGGTCCCCGGTGACATTAGCAAACGAAACCCTGAATATTTGAGTCTATGACCCTCTGTTAGTGTTATTACAATATTCACATTGGTGTTTTCCAGATCCCTCTGCCAAACGACCCACCGTGGTACGGAATCTTTGACGTGAATGAAGTGGACATCCATGACATCTGTCTCTCCATCTTAAGGCTCTACGCAAGAAAAAAGGTAAGGATAGTGAGCATTTATTTACATCCCAAGGGTCATTCTTGAGGGCAAAGTAAACTTGAGGAGAATCCTTTTTGGGGATAGGAGTGATGGTTCAGTAGAAAAAAAACAAGGTGAAAGATGGTGAGCGATATTTGTGTGCTATGATGTGGATCTCGCCATGATCTCCCCATGGCTATTGCTGAACCTCATCAACCAACATCAGAAATTAGAACTCAAGTCTTCAAGGATCTAATTTAGCTCTCTTGGTAAAATAGTGGTTATCTGTTGTTATAGTTCTTGTCGGTTCTCTTGCTAGCCGGACCCGGAGAGACTGGAGAGTATCGTGAACGAGGCAAAGAAACTGCATATCGAAGCCAAGCTGAAAGCCAAAGGTCTCTCGTCGGACGGCGGCACGCCAGTCTCCACCTCCCGACCAGGTGAGCGGCGTACTCTTAAATAAACACAATAAATGGATTGGAACATTGTTATAAATCATGAACACTCTGATCTAACAACCTAGACTTGACTCTAGTTAAAGCTGCAGAATTTGACCATCCCTTCATTCATTGCTGACAGATACAGAGATGCACAGCTCTTCGTGTTTCCATGAAAATCACACTTTCATTTGGGTCTCTTGGCTCTCTGAGGCAAACAGTCCACCCGAAAAAGTCAAATTGAACAAGGTTGCCATCAAATTATCCAAGTAAACAAACGAACGAACCATCTAACAAGTATTTCACTTTTTTTTCTTGACTCCAAATAACATTCCTGGATAAAGTTGTCTGCGAATCTGTCTTTTTCTGATTCTTTCATCTGTTGAGATGTTTGTACCAATTATGTATGTCAGATGACTCTACGGGAGTGTTTAATCAATGTTTAGCTGAACTTGAAAATTATCAATCTGACCTTATGTTGACATTGTAGGCACACCAACGAAGGTCAGTCCGTCCCCGCTGGCCATCTCCAAGATTAAGTCTGAGGACGACAAGTCGGACAGCAGTGCAGGGTGAGTAACTTCTACTCTCAACCTTAATGTAAGAAAGTGCCGGGTGGCTGTCCTCTATCATCGACCTTAATGTATTTCAAAGCATTAACATCTAAAACTCAGGAGGCCAATATGGCCCTGTAAGAAACTCTGTAGCAAGGTTTCTTTTATAAGAAAAAAAGTTGCTTTTTATTTAGAGTGTGGTAAGTGTGTAGAGTAGCAGCTACTGCTCGATTGAAAGAAAAAGAAATAAAGTGTCGTTTATGATGAGATAAGTTATCCCTGTCTGAGTAACAATCATGGAGACTTCTATATAATTCTGAAACGAACACAAGGAACTGTCAAGACAAACTTTGTAGTAACCCAGGCATGTGATTTCCCCAGATCTTTCTGTAATTTTGAACTGATTGTTGCCAGGGTCATTCTTGAGATATGATCACAGGAGAAATTTAGGGGGTTGCAGCAAGAGTCCAATGCTGTGTTTAGCATGTGTCATTCATGTTTTTTTGTGTTTTTTTAATCCAAATTGACCAAAGTGTGTCTAATTGGACAAATTTGACGTTGAATGAAACAAACAATAATAGAAAATTGTTGATACATAAAGTTTCGTTTGTGATGAGAAAAGTTATCCCTGTCTGAATGACAAACATGAAGACGAGTATGATACTGAAACGAACATGAAGGGCATATCAAGACGAACAACAGTCTCACTCAAATAGATACACAGGCATGGTATTTTCACAGATTTCTCTGGAATTCTGAACCTATTGTCCTAAGGGTCATTCTTGAGATATGTAAATCCATGTAGAAATTTAGAGGGTGGCAGCAAAAGCCCTGTATGAAACTCTGTAGCAATGTTTCTTTAAAAAAAAAAAATGGAATTTTTTTTTTCTAAAGTTGCTTTTTATTTTGGATGTGGTTAGTGTGTGTAGAGTGGCAGCTGCTGCAATAATATGCTCAATCTATATACATTTTTTTTTTTGAAGTGTCGTTTATGATGAGATAAGTTATCCCTGTCTGAGTAACAACCATGGAGACTTCCATATAATTCTGAAACGAACACGAGGAACTGTCAAGACAAACTTTGTAGTAACCCAGGCATGTGATTTCCCCAGATCTTTCTGTAATTTTGAACGGATTGTTGCCAGGGTCATTCTTGAGATATGATCACAGGAGAAATTTAGAGGGTTGCAGCAAGAGTCCAATGCTGTGTTTAGCATGTGTCATTCATGTTTTTTTGTGTTTTTTTTTAATCCAAATTGACCAAAGTGTATCTAATTGGACAAATTTGACGTTGAATGAAACAAACAATAATAGGAAATTGTTGATACATAAAGTTTCGTTTGTGATGAGAAAAGTTATCCCTGTCTGAATGACAAACATGAAGACGAGTATGATACTGAAACGAACATGAAGCGCATATCAAGACGAACAACAGTCTCACTCAAATAGATACACAGGCATGGTATTTTCACAGATTTCTCTGGAATTCTGAACCTATTGTCCTAAGGGTCATTCTTGAGATATGTAAATCCATGTAGAAATTTAGAGGGTGGCAGCAAAAGCCCTGTATGAAACTCTGTAGCAATGTTTCTTTCAAAAAAAAAAGAGATGGAAATTTTTTTTTTCTAAGGTTGCTTTTTATTTTGGATTTAGTTAGTGTGTGTAGAGTGGCAGCTGCTGCAATAATATGCTCAATCTATAAGAAAAAAAGTGTCGTTTATGATGAGATAAGTTATCCCTGTCTGAGTAACAACCATGGAGACTTCCATATAATTCTGAAACGAACACGAGGAACTGTCAAGACAAACTTTGTAGTAACCCAGGCATGTGATTTCCCCAGATCTTTCTGTAATTTTGAACGGATTGTTGCCAGGGTCATCCTTGAGATATGATCACATGAGAAATTTAGGGGGTTGCAGCAAGAGTCCAATGCTGTGTTTAGCATGTGTCATTCATGTTTTTTTGTGTTTTTTTAATCCAAATTGACCAAAGTGTGTCTAATTGGACAAATTTGACGTTGAATGAAACAAACAATAATAGAAAATTGTTGATACATAAAGTTTCGTTTGTGATGAGAAAAGTTATCCCTGTCTGAATGACAAACATGAAGACAAGTATGATACTGAAACGAACATGAAGGGCATATCAAGACGAACAACAGTCTCACTCAAATAGATACACAGGCATGGCATTTTCACAGATCTCTCTAGAATTCTGAACTTATTAGCAGGTGGACGGTTGGTCTTTCCCCCTCCCCTTTACCTCCAATTCCTTCCAACTCCTGGGGGGCTTCCTTGATCTCATAGTAATTAATAATGGGTGGACCTTGTATTGAGTTTGGAATGTGTCCACCTGCTAATTTGGCCTTTAAAGGCCAATATTTCTATTTTAAAATGCACTCTTAGCTCTTGTTGTCCTAAGGGTCATTCTTGAGATGAGAAAATGCAAGGAGAAATTTAGGGGGTGGCAGCAAAAGCCCATGGGCTTTTTTAGCATGTGTCGTTAATGGTTTTGTTGTTTGTTTGTTTGTTTGTTTGTTTTTTTTAAATTCTTGGTACGAGGAAAAAGCCCTCTAACCTGCAACGTTTAGAAATTGTATCTTTGACAAAGAAAAGTAAAGTGTCGTTTGTGATGAGAAAAGTTATCCCTGTCTGAGTAATAAACATGGAGACTTGTAAAGTATGATTCTGAAACGAACACAAAAGAAATATCAAAATGACACTCTCACTCAAATAGGTATACAGGCTTGGTATTTTCACAGATCTCTCTGGAATTCTGAACTTACCACCCCAATGGTCATTCCTGAGATGAGGAAGGTGGGGGGGGGGGGGGGGGGGGGGTGCCAGCAAAAGCCCATGGATTTGTTCAGCAGAAAAATGCTTACATCTTTAATTTGAATTCCCGCGTTAATTAAGTGTTGAATCTTTCTTTCTTTTTTTGTCTAGGAGGGCAAATCACAATTCTCGGAAAAAGCGAGGTCACTCCGCCAGTGATGACAGTCGGTCACGCTCGAGGTCACGGTCAAGGTCACGCTCGCCGAGAGACAAATCTAGATCAAGGTAATTATAACTCTCCAATAAATTCGTTAAAGAGAAAATTTAAATCCAAGGTTCAGGGTGGGTGTAGAAAATAAAAGAACTCCTACCCTGTTAAATGTGTAGGGGTGAGATTTTTACCTGAATTCATAGATTTAATCACCACCCTTGTAGTGTATAAGAACCTTGAGAAAGTCTAGAAAGGACCTGCAATGGTTGACTGAACGTTAAATAAAACCAGCAAACAAAAGCTCATGGTTTTGTTATAGGCCGTAAAATCAGTAAGTTGATAAAAACAAAAATGGCAATATTAGCTCTCGGCTGAGGCCAGAGACTCACTTTGAATAGTTGAAAACTTTTGCAAATTTATTTGTTATTTTCAAATCTTATGCCTGATACATTGAAGTTCTAAAAATGCCCAATATTGTTATGTTTTTCTAATCCAATTTCTTCTCGCACTAACAGACTGGTGTGTTCCAGGTCGCCCTACTCGAGTCGTAGTCGCAGCACAAGTCGCAGTCCTGCTGCCAAGCGGAAGTATCGCGACTCGCCCAAGAAGTACAAGAAGGAAGCGCATCACAACTCGAGCAGTGACAAGATCCGCTCACGACACAAGAATCGCTACCACAGCCCATCGCCTCACTCCGGCAGTCGCTCCAACGAGCGCTCCCCCATCCACAAGTCCTACAAGAAAATGGTGAAGAAGCACCGCTCCCGGTCAAGGACGCCCGACCGGGAACGCCACAAGGTCAGCAAGTACAGGTCACGGTCAAGGTCACGGGAACGCTCGCGGAAGTCGAAGAAGCACAACGGACACCGACGCAGCCGGTCCCGGGAGCGCTACCGGCGTTAGGGCGGCGAGCGGGAAGTATTACTGGGTGAGAGAGATGGTAAATGTAGGAGTAAATGTCGAGAGAAGGAAAAACACACTAACAAAATACATGAAAATGTTATATTAGGAAATTGTATAAAATGGAGAGAGAGAGAGAGAGAGAGAAATGCTATTATTCAAAACAACGTGCCTCAGTGCGTATATCACGTTTTGGAATTTACTTATGTCCAGATAGAAACGTGTTGGGTGGATTTACTATTAAACCAAATTTAAAGATAAGTATGGAATTTCAGAGATGGCAGTTTTCCTCTTTTTTCAGGGAAATCCTCGTTTTTATTTTATAAAATAAGTTGTTCTTATATAAGACAAAGAATAGATCGGGTCTCATTCACGCCAAAGAATTGGTTCAAACATATCTCAAACCCATTCTATGGCAAATAACGGTTTCTTTTCTATGTTTTTTGGTCTCTGAGTGGCCGTAACTTCCATGTGAAAGATATTTCTTTTTTTTTCGTGACCCCAACTGACATCCCTGAAATTTGCATACTGGTTATATGGTAATGTTAAGTGCTGATTCCACCAGGACGCACGATCTCATCCGATTTGTTGACTCGCTTGGTCGGGATGAATCGTTCGAGGCTGCTGGCCTGGTAGCAGTGGTGGCAGAGTCCCCACCCCCACCCCCGTGAATGATAATAGGGGCTCTACACACAAGTATAATTATAATTAAAGTTTTAGTTTAATCTAGCAAAAGACTGCCAGACACTTCCCGCCCTTGCGAGGCTTAAAAAAAATAAAAATGGTGGAGTCGGCACTTAACTGGGCGTTTACATCGGATTTCTCGGGACTTTCTGTTGGCAGGCACAGCAGGGGAACGTTTTGATAGCATTTACTGTGAATGAATTGATGGAGAGCAGCTAACTATGGTTTATTATCGTCCATTGTCGTTCACCTTCCACTTATTATTATTACTAGCTGGCCGCACGGAGAGCCGTGTGGTCTTTACAAAAACATGTTTTAATGATGGAATAGTTGTAAGTTTGTCTTTAATTGCTGTCCTTTTCTGTAACAGTCCTCCCCAACTCTGAAACCCCTGCCGCCGTAATTAAAATGCTTTTTTTTTCATAAGCTATTTAATGTAATCGTCCAAAACTGAAGCCTTACTAGTTGTTGAAGTATGTGGAGATGTATTAAGTATATACAGTTGAGTACCATTTATTTGCCAATGTGAAGATGTCTCTGTGTTGAACTAGAAATCTGAGGTGTTGGATAAATACACTGACGTTGCACAACTTCAATCCTAAGTTAATAGACTTGCCTGTGGTGACTGCAGGGAACCCAACTATTATGCACCACGGGACAAAAATGCTGAAGATATATTTTAACAAGTGTTTGAAATGTATATTCCTGGAAATCTTGGGATGTACGAAGGAGTTAGTGGCCAAATTGGTCTCAGTCTGTCTTTTTTTTGGCCGCGAGAAACAGCGGTGGTTGATTCCGTTGTAATTTCAAGGAGGACACGAAATGGGTCAGATCTATTGACAAGTGTACATAAAGTGGAGCATGCGGAGGAATTGTGTAAATAGAAACGCCATAATAAAATGATAAACAACGATGCAGCATTCTGTCTTTGTTACCTGAATTAATTACCAAGTTAATCGCCACCACTGTGGTGTAAAATAAGCGGGAAAAAAGCTAAATCTTGAGGAAGTCTGAAAACGGCCTTTAATGGTTGACTGGACGTTAAATCAAACAAACCTAAGAAGGTAATCTGTAGAATCGTCCATAAAATGACGAGTTTATATATGTAAACGTGTATAACCAACTGTATTTGTAAAACTTATTATTCAAGACTCGAATTTTAGGAATAAGAGAACCAATACGTATAAAATACACAAATTGACAAATATCACGGAGGTGTTTACCCAATGGCTTCACTTTGATGCTTTGAGGCATTCCCAGAACTCGTACGCTATAATGCTTAAGGCATAATTTTTCGAAATTTCACTAACCGCTCTTTCTTTTTTGATTATTAAATGCTTATATTTTGATATTTCCCAAACTTATGTAAAACTATAGTTGTTAATATTACTGAGGAATCCTAGTAAAATTTCACCACGGTTATCTCGATTTAAGGCTAAAAATAGCTTTAAAATGTCCGAAAACATCGAACACTGACCCAAGTAAGTATAAAAGTGGAAGGCTTTAATATTTGATGGTCCCAAATACTAACGAATTCGACCATCGTTACCAAGTGATCTCAATTTTAGCACAGCCCCAAAAATTCTGTACTTCCAGGATTCTTGCACATAAATAAGCCTATTGTCATGATGTGGAGTCATTATAATTTTTATTTTGGGACGCACTACTAGTCATCCTCTATCAGTCCACATTTATCAGGCATAAGGAATTTATTGTAACATCCTCTTGTTTTGGCGTAATACGTAGCTTGGTATACAACTGACAAATTGTTTTATGTAGAATTCTATTTATATTTTAACTAACGAAAGCAGGACTTGTTTTCACTATTATACCACTGTTGAACAACCGCGAAGAAAAAAAATTATATAGATAATTGAATCGAGATAAGAGTGACAACATTAAGAATGTGATGGCAAATGTCTTAATGGCAGATGACTTATATAAGTTTCCATAAAAGTCAAACTGGTCAAGTTGAATCAAAATGATGTAAAACTCTCAGCAGTATACAAATGACTAAAATGTTAAATAGTACTTTAAGATCAACATTATCCTTACTGATGTTCGAGTTTGGACTGACTAGACAAGTATTCAAACTAGAACATAGAGGTATAGAGATTACAAACACATATACACGTATGTTCATGTGGCATGTTTCTAGTTTATAGAAAGCATGTTATTTTTTTATCTTTTGCCAAAACATCCTTTATTACAGTGCACGAGATGAAACAAGATACCTGACAACTTCTGTACCTGTCTCGTCTCAATGTATTGTGTATCACAGTGTGCGAGACAAATTACCTGAGGATTGTTCTGCAACTGTCTTGTCTTGTCTGAAGTTGTTGTGTCTCACAATGTGTGAGATGAGATACCCGAGGATTGTTCTGCAACTGTCTTGACGTCTCGTCCCAAGGTGACATCCTGTATCGCAGTGCACGAGACAAGATACCTGAGGATTTTTACACCTGATTCTATGAATCCGCACCATTGCAGTTGGGAAGCATAATCATTTTGGGTGAACCAGAAGCTATAAGATCTTGGAAAGGCTGAGTGAACCATGCCCTCGTGTCCACTAACTGAACCACCTACATACTCCGATCACATTAAATAGATAGCAAAGAAATTAACACCAGGCAAAGAATATGAATAGATGTTGGAAGACGAGGCGTAGCATGTAGTATGTCTTCCTCCCACCGCTATGCGACAACGAAATTTTTTTTCCAACCACGGAACCTTTACCGGCTCCTTTGGAACGAAAAAATTAAATAAAAAATATGAATAGACCCAGTCGTTTCTTCAGCATGGCGAACATACATTTTTTGCTGTTGCCAGCAGAGTTTCATATTGAAGATCTGCGCGTGGACTTCCTCGTAAAGCAAGGTGTACACAATAGGGCTGATAAACACACAGACACAGGAGAAATCAACACAAGGCAAAGTATTCACCAGACAATATTAATTTAGTTTGAGTGATGAATAAGATTAGATCCAGTCATTTCCTCAGCAGTGCGACACACAGTGAGCATGATTTAGAGTGGAGAGCAGAGTTTCATCACACAATATTGATTTAATTTGAGTGATGCACATGAGTAGACCCACTTGTTTCCTCAGCTTGTCGACACAGAGTAGGCATGTTTCGTAGTGGCCGGAAGAGTTTCATACTGAGGATCTGTGTGCGAACCGCCCCGTACAGCAATGCGTAAACGATGGGGCTGATACACACACCCACCCACGTCAGGATGGTGAATGCTTTATGCAGCTCGGTCGAAACATTTCCTGTCAGAACCAGGACAGTATACGGTGTGTAGGCGATTATAAAGACACAGAAATTAATACAGCATATCTTGAAAAGCTTGGTCTCTCTTTTGTGAACAGTACGTTTGGTCTGCTTCTGGCTTGATGAATGTGTTTTCTCGTTTGTCTTCGAGCCACTCGGGTTGTCTCCGGAGCAGCTCGTTGACCCGGAGGCTCCGGAGGACCCTGTTCGGTCTCCCTCCGTAGGCTTCACTTTAATAGTCCCCACTTTTCCCCGACTCCTTATGAGAGCCACATAGATGCACAGATAGCTGAAAATGGCCACCAGGAGGCTACAGCAGAAGACACACAGCGAGAATATCCCGTAGAAGATGCTGCTCAGACTTGGGTTCAGAGTGCAGCGGTGGTAGATCGTGGAATACGAAATAAACAGCCACTTCGCACCTAAGAATAAAGTAGGAACTCCTACTGCTAGCAACAAGGCTGTTGTTTGTTGAGCGATCACAGCAACATTCCCTGATAATGAAGGTTTCGTTGGGAACACTACTCTAAAGAATCTGTACATAGCAATGTTGGACATGTTGATCATAGTTAGAAGCACAGCGAAAGATTTTGTCAACCCCACTGTGGTGCACCATATTGGAGGGAGGCCACACTTGCACAGGTAGGTGTAGATGGTGGATGGGATGCTGAAGAGGAGGAGGAGAAGACTGGATGCTGATAGGGAGATCACGAACACGTGACCTTTAGTGCGTAATGATTTAGTTCTGAGAATGGCCACCAGGACGACAATGTTCCCCATCAGCATGAGGAGGAGGAAAGGGATCATGATGATCAGGAAATAGTCAACTGGGCTGGTGAGGTTCACACCTGACAGAATGGGATACTCAGTTGTTACTAACTCTGTTGTGGTGGCTGGAACTTCAATGGAAGAGGAAATGTTCGTGTTTGCATCTGCGCGTGAAGTCATCGTGGGCAGAGGTCTGTTACCAAATTTACAAAGAAAAGAACCCATTTTTTTAAATTCTCAAGAATGTCCCTTTTCACACACCCTCCAGGGAAAAGTACTGAGTCTTGGTTTTTTTTATTTTCATTCGATTCACACAATTTACTAAGCTGAGCTGAGAGTAGCTGTGAGTATTCTTTGTGAGTAGAAAATTAACTCCCTGTGTGGTGATACTAGAGATGTATCAATAGTCTGAGAATCCAACTAGAAACGCACACAAAGATAATATTCTCCTTGATATTCCTGGCCTTGTGGATTTATAATAGAAATCCTTTAAGCGATTTCCAGTCACATCATTTGCCCACGAATGAGTTGGTATACCGATGTACAAATTAACGTTCTCATGTAGATCTTACCACTCTTTCACATGTGTCGGATTTACCGTGTATAAATACGGTGTTCCCTCAATTGTGTAGCGCACTAGAACATGTACATTTTTCATTCATTTAGTTGTGGGGTGTTTCCTATGCAAGTCATGTTTGTTAATTGTATCCAGTTGTGAGTTTGATCTCTCTGATAACAACAAAGTTGTGCATTGGATGCATTCATTCCTCAGAAATAATAATCCTTGGCAATTGATGTGGGTCAGGATTGTCTGTGAAATTCCTGTTGGTCACGGCACCATTTGTAGCGCAGGGATCCCTCCTCAGTCCGAACATAGAAATACGGACCTCTCTGATGTCCGCGTGTTGGATGAGGTATCTTTAGGAAGATCAACCCAGATGCAGCCAGGTAGTGCAGGACACAACCCGACTTGGACAGGCATAGATATATCAGCACTTAACATGGAGCTCTCATGAGTGTGGTGGTGTCGTTCAGATGAGTGTGTCCCACGTGCTCAGTTGTCTCACATCTGTCTGATTATGACCATGGTGAGGTGTCTGCATCGTATCCGTTTATTGCTGCCCCCTCCCTACACCCGGACAGTTCTACTATGACTATTGATAGCAGCAGGATCGGGATCGGCCAGCGCACGGCCAAATAGAGATCAATGTTTGAGTGATCTTCTCCGTCCATTTAATAACAAGCCACTGGAAGTTTTTCCATTATAAAATGATATTATAATTGAGCTTTAGAAGATTTACCGCCAATGATATATTGATATAGAAAATACAAATTTCAGTCATCATCATAAAGCAAATCATTCAGATTCTGTGGGTTTTAGTTTAAGATTATATATTACAGTAAAACCCCGCTTAATGGACACCCCTCTTTAGGGAATACCACGCGTTATGGTTTCACCCGCATTATAAGGGATCACCCCGCGTTAGGGTTCAGCTGCGTTAGGGGTATACCTCGTGTAAGGAATCACCTCTTGTTAAGCGTCACCCCGCGTTAGGGGAAAGTTACGCAGGGATCTACTAATTATTCACCTTCACATTCAATCATGCTTATATTCTGGAATAGAGTGACAGGTTAAAGTATATTCCGGAATCGCGCGTCCCAAGTGCACCTCCCAGAATCTCGACTGTTGCGGCGTCGGTCATGAATTCCTTCTTATCTCCTGTCATATATTATTTGATATCGGCGGGGTATGATCCTTACTGTCGTTGCGGTGTGTCGTGATAAAATAACCCAAAGTCAGCCTTTAATTAACCGCCACCACGGACATATACATATCTGGACTACGAGTATAAGTATAAAATGGGAAGAGTAGGCTCTCGTTCAACCCGATTTCAACTTAAATTGGGAATTTATATTTCATGGAATAAAAGGTAGTTAGGAATTTGTGGAATTGTTTCTTTGATGAGAAAGTATGATAAACCCGAATTTCATTTTGGTACTCTCCCCTTTCACTTTGTCAACCAGTATGAGTTCTAAAGCAGTTATATTCTGGAGGTAGGCTACTGTTAACGTTATGATGTGATGGCGAAATATTACAAAAAAAAATGATTCTTTTAAATCTACGTGATCTATTGCCCAATGTTGATTTTGGTTATTGGTTTCAGTTGATAACATCACTGGTAAATTTATGATAGCTTTCATAGACCCTCTAACATAAAAAAGGGTGGTGAATAAAATACTTTATTGTGCTTGGCCTTTGGGTGACTAACCAGTGCCACGTTACGGATTGTGAAGAGGGGCAATAAAAATAATCCGTGCTGGCACAGGAATGGCCTCTCGAGAAGATCCATCTGTAGTCATAGCGACTGTGAGCCACCACAGGAGCCTTTATCAAACAGAAATCCGCGTTATTTGCCGACTACTTCCTTCTCGAGAGGCAGTAACGTGCAGGGACACATCTGATTGGTGCTTCCTTAACCGAATTTCTCTCAACACACCGGAGGTACCGCCTTCCGGGGATTCTCTTTGTGGTCATTCTAACCCCCACCCCACCCCCAACCCGTATGTACCGGTTTTTTTTTTTTTGGGGGGGGGGGGGGGGGGGGGGTCATTCCGGTGGCCAAAAGTTAATGAAATCATAAGTACCGAAATGGCGTTTTCATCAAATCCTGGTATATGGTAATAAGGAGGCATAGTGAATGTACCTTAATGGAATCTGTTCCTCGATATTTTGGCCCTGAACAGATTCCATTCAAGTACACCAACCATGCTCCTAATAATAATCAACACTGGTTTTCATCTTACATGTGTCGAGACATACACAATATCAACCTGTAAACTTCTTATGTTAGTTGGCGTATCCACCGCGTTATTGACGCGTAGTAATATCCGAGTGTAAGCGAGGATATTGCATCAATTACGTGTAAGATACACACACTCGTATCAGAACGTTGATGTTGCATTTATCATTCAGCATTGCAAATTGATATTATTCAGAAAATGACCACCGATCTACTTTGCACAGGTGATATTACAGCTACTCTTTATTATTCTCTTAAATAATTCGGATACGGATGTTTGTATTCTCCACGGGTAGCAATAACGAGAACTAAAGAAGAGATTAACAAGTCTTGGTCACAGCAATATGAACATGGAGATCAACAACTGTTACTGAAACAAGTTTCCCTCTGGATCTCATCCCTATATATATGTTAAATGAACTAAATGATAAACGCGTATGTGACGTTATCAACCATTGAGAACTAGAATTGATACTCAAAGGGTCATGGAGAATTAAACTCACGAGATGAGAATAACTTGTTATCCTACCCCTAATATAAAATCCCATAGGGTTAACATTGAGTTTCCGTATGCCACGCTGACTGGAATACGGAGTTTTATATGTCACTAGTGGCATACAGAATTATTATCATATAATATTACAAAATCGAGGAGATAGTTTTGGTTCTAGAGTTCACTCGGCTTCGCCTTGTGAAATCACTATGCCAAACCCCAGTTGTGGCATACGTTGGTCAAGATTAAAACTCATCCAGTTTTACGATAGTCCGTACTCCACCGAGTTTGACTGTGGAGTAATTCACAAAGTGAAGCTGAGTGAATTACGTAGCAGTCAAACTCTCCAAATTAGCCATTGAGTATTGGGGACACTACCATCACGGCCGTGTAGTACGAATTCCTAACGTTAAGCCTATGGAGAAAAATACCGGGGTGAGATAATGAGCTCCTCACTTTAAGCATATGAGACAAAAATACCAGGGATGAGACGGATATTTATCGATATACATTATCAATGAAAGCTTCATATCAGCTGTATGATAGAGATATATTCGTCAACAAATTACAAGTGATAAAATGCTACAACTAAATAATCAAGTAGAACAAATGCTTAAAAGCGAATGTTCATCAATTCAATCCAATGACTTTATTTCAGACTCAATCTACAGAAATTGAATTCAATCCAATCCGCCATGCCAGAGTATCTGTGTGAGAGTCGTGGTTCTATGAGTATCAACTCGACAGCCACATCCACGCCTCCATAATACGAAAACCCTATCTCTGACCTCAGTTACAGTCCACAGTACGGGCTCAAGTCGTTATAGTCCGTGCCAATTCCACGCTCATTGGGCGGTGCCCTTCACACAATGATAGCGAGAACAGTCTAGGTCTGTAAGTGCAGGTGGCATATATATGTTGTGTTTCTTTATTATACAAGCTTTGCTCTTTTATTTTCATCAATTTATCTAAGAAACTTTTATAGAAAATCTTGATGTAACGGATGTTAAGCAAATAAAATCTCCCTTTAAAAAAAACCAACAAAACATTGATTGAGACAATACCTCTGGTTACTCCAGCAGTGAACAATGAGGATATCCATACGTAACGACATGTGTACATGAACCTTCTTTTCCGAATGTGGTTTTATATTCCGTTCTTGTGATATATAAACTTCTTAAGTGTACAAGTTCATATGTCATATCAATAAAGTTCTTAATGACTCAGTTGACCGATACATGGGTGTGCCTTACCTCTATATCTTTCCGCCAACTATTGCGCAAAGATAGCATATCTATGTTTTGTAATATGGGCGCTTCTATCTGTGACATATGTAGCCAATATCGTAATTAACCTGTCCGTATCTCTGTTTTCTAGAGGGCAGTGCATCTGCCCAGCTCACCTAGACTGGTTTCCAGTTCCTGTGTCCTATACCTACCCCTCCACCTACCCAACATTAGACTAGATTAGAAACTGCCCCTTTACCATACTGCCCCTCCACCATACTGTCCCTCTACCATACTGTCCCTCCACCATACTGCACCTCCACCATACTGCACCTCCACCATACCTCTACCATACTGTCCCTCCACCTTACTACATACCCATGCCGTATACTGCCCCTGTTCCATACTGCCACTCCACCATACTGCCCTTCCACCATACTGCCCCTCTACTATACTGTCCCTCTACCATACTGCCTCTCTACTATACTGTCCCTCTACCATACTACCCCTCCACCATACTGTCCCTCCACCATACTGCCATTCTACTATACTGTCCCTCTACCATACTGCCTCTCTACTATACTGTCCCTCTACCATACTACCCCTCTACCATTCTACCCCTCTACCATACTGCCCCTCTACCATACTGCACCTGGATGGCCCCTATGTATTGCTTGATTATTTATTACCAACCACCCCCCATCCCCAATGACATTTCAATTTAGTAAAGTGACTACATTCCAGTCCTCCTATGTAAATGTATGTATACACGCTGCGATGCACTGTGACACGGTTTGTGTCGTAGCAATTATCCTACCCCTCATATAAATCTCCATAGACTTTAATAACATGGTGAGCCTGTATTCCACGGTTATGCCATAAAATATCTATAGGCCACTGGTGACATATGAAGTTGAAAACATGTGACGGCCTGGTGTCGGCCCATTATATACATGTCGTGGGGTGTCGGATTGTGTCGTAGACTTGTGTCGTAGAACCGTGTTCACAAGAAATGACTGCGTGAGGTAGGCCTACAACGCCAAGGCGGCACTGAAACAGGTCTTCAATCGCTTCATATCTAATCAGTTTGAACATGAACTTGTATGGATAGTCCGTGGTTTAAACGAATTAGTTCAACCGAAATGCTGAAGTAAGACTCTCTATATATGTATGATGTAAAGCAATGTCAAACATTTCCGACGGACTTTCTCTCGCCTCGATCTCTGAACTGAGCGCGGGAAGCACAACACGTGGTTCCACCTTGTGGTCATCGTGGATACGAAATTGGAAACGCGCGAAGTGGGAAATGGTGGCGCAATCTGTGATTGTAAAAACATGACAAGTTTCACCAGCTGAAGACATCGTAATATCATCCTTTATTACGAGTTGACAGTCAGTACACACGCGTACACCACTCGACAAAAGGTAGGACGTTGTTAGATACACCTCACTTTGGTGATATTTACCTAGAAGAAGTATGCTAGCAACGGAAAACTTCCTTTCGACGGCCACCAAGAAAATGTACGAAGCTTCCAGTCCCTACCCGCTACCGGGAAACTTTAAATCTTAACTCAAACTTAACTTTAAACTATGATGTACACTCAGAGAGAACCACTAATATTCGTTTAAAGGGGATTATCACTTTACTTCTAATAGTTAAGAAATAGCCTCAGCCTATGATATAACTTAGATAAATCGTATATATTTTGCGTGGAAACTTTGTTATTGTGAGCGATAATAGGTGGAATTGGATCGTTTCCTAACTTTGGATGGGGGACTAGAAAATTGTCTGATTTAGAATAAATAGTGCAATGGCATAATATAGATAATACCTGTGCCCTATAGATTTAAATGCATAGTATTATATGAATCCTGTAGACTTTAAGCGTGTTTAAGTTGGGTAAGAAGACAATGATTGACTTTATACTGATATTGACGTCCCACACTGCCACAGTGCACTAAATAAAACCTGGCAGCACTGATGGCACCCCACCAAATCTTGTCATCATATCTTACCTCAGACCTCGAAAGGATTTCCAATGTATTTTGAAAAGCTATTCCTCTTTTATAAACAAAAAAAAATCACAAAATATTTCTCGATGTAATTCTTTTTGGTAATAAACCCTGCCTACCAAATTTGTTTTTATATACATTGAAAGATGATAGGATCTTGCAGTTTCTGGTGCAGTGGATGGATAATTCATAGGATAAACCAGCAGAATCTAGTGTCACCTATACATTTGGTTCAGAACTGGATGGAAAGGCTCAATTTCCTCAAATTATGTATAGACCCTATTGGGGTATCCCATGATTCAGTCTGTTTACAGGATCTGGTGTTCGCTGGTTGCTGTTGTTGTGTGGTGATAGACCCTTGACCCGTAACCTGCAATTATTGTAGTTTAACATTTATTTACAAATCTTAGAATTGGAAATCAGATGTCAGAAATGGAAATTTCAGTTATTTTTACATATAGAGTAAAACCCCGCTTAAGGGGCCCTTTCGTTCCCAGCAAAGTGCCCCCTTAAGCGAGGTGTCCCAGAAGCGGGGTTTTACTGTACCTTTCAATTTATATTCGGTTTCTCCAGCTAGAAATCAGAATATGATTGTTCATCAGAAGACAGGCAACCGAGGTGCGGCCAGCCAGTCGGGAGTGGATCCTTTGCTTATCCGGGGCAATACTAGGGAATTTAGTAATATCTGGAGGGTCTATAAGGTCTTAAACACCGATTTAAGATTTTTAAGAGAGAAGAAAAAAGTGACGTTACATGAAGTATATAAAAGCTTGGGCATTGTACTCTAGAGTATGGTTTGTAGAGTATGTCCATTTCATCCTTGGTAAGAATACTGGACGCTATACTTTGTAACCAGCACGCATTGGATGCTATGCTTTGTGAATTGGACGCTACGCTTGTTTTTTGCAAGACAGCGCGATGGACGCCTGGGGCACGATGCTTCGTTTTAATGCTGTGCTTATCTTTTTTAACAGTCAAACAGGCCTGTAAAACCCCAATCTAGTAATTGGCAATTTCTTAGCTGAATAACAGTTTTCATTTTAAGTTTCTAAGTCAATTCTAGTACAAAGTTATGATATAGAATTAAAGGGGTGTCATGGCAAATGAGTGTCCGTTGGTCACTCCCCGAAGCTTGCTGGCAACGAAGCATAGCGTCCAGATACCCTTAGTACAAGCTAGTCACACTGTTGAAATCTGACAATGATGACATTGCTTTCAACATAAATTAATTTGTAAGAAAGGCAATGTCTAGTCTATGAAAAAAGACTGGAGTTTTAATACATAGTGGAGTTCATATTTATCCCTAATTCCACTGTTAACAGTTGTATTTATATGGTAAACTCTGTACTGTTTGAAAAAGTGTGTTGATAAAATTGAATTTATATGTAAATGGAAATTTGTATTCCATTGTCCATTTGTGGCTTCGTTATATACTGTAAGGTCAGTAAATTTAAGAGAAATGATTTTATTTGTATTGTAACTCCATTCTTTATGAAGCGGTCTGAGTTGATGAAATTCAATTGAAAAACTGTATTACATTGTTCATTTATCTGTGTTGTAGTTTTATAGCATTTTGTCTCATATTTTCAGATGGCTCCGAAGCAGCAACTGGACAAACTGGCGTGGCAGTGGGCTGAGACGACAGACCCAGCCGACGTTCGCCAAGAACATATAGACTCCGCGTACCGGGTCCATCTGAAAGCATGCAAACGGTCTACCTGTCGGTAGGTATTCAGGATGAACATTTTTTTTTACAAATAACGGAATTCCGACATTTCATATACATCGGCAACACTCGCAGTCATTTATAGCAATTCTGTTCCAAAATTATATTATAAATAGTTTCTTTTATAATCGATATGAATATACCATTTTTTCCTCATTCCCAACTTTCATCCATTGGTATTGATTCAGAGTTGGCAGATTACCGCTGTTCCAATGAGATTAACGTTTTTGTCCAGTATGTAAAATTCTCCATCTGGAAAACAACGATAATTTGAATTGAGCCCCATCCACACCAATAAAACAGTAGTTTAATCCTCCCCACATACCCTCAGTCCCATTCCATGGCCAACAGTGGTGTATTTTCCATGTTTTCTCGGTCGCACTAGGGCAGTGAATTCCCCCTGAAAAGTATTGCCACTTTTTTGTCTTTCCCCAACTACCTTTCCTGTGTTTTTCTAATGCAGAGACATGTAAATTTTAAGTATTTACTGTTTCTGCTGCAGGCGTAATTGTCGCGGGAACCCAAACTGCCAGAACGGTCTGGGAGAGCGGGAATGGTTCCTTGAGATTGATGACAACGCATGGCACGACATCGAAGACCCAGAGACCGAGAGGAGACAAGAGGTGAGACCTCAAAAAGGTCCTGAAATTGTGTCTTCATTTGATATCAAGTATTTGAGACGTAACAAAAGATACCTCTGTATAAAGCCGAAAAAAATCATTTAATATTAAAGATGGCAGTTTTCTATTTTCCCATGGAAATCTACTTTTGTCATTTTCAGAATATGATATTCATTTTGCTTGTCTAAATCATAGGTGATAAAACTGAGCCTCATTCATGCCAATAAAACAGTGGTTTGAACCTCCCCACAGACCATCAACCCTACACCATGACTGACATCTCTATGAGGCACCAATTTCGAACCCCAACTGAAATCCCGGATATGTGGACTTAATTTTTTTTGTATCAATACCACATTTATCAGGCTTGTGATACCCCAGATTTTCCAGAATTCTGGATTTTTAATGTTCAAAGGGTCATCCCGAGATCAATATAAATTCATGCAGGTCCTGAAAGCCCCGGCACCCCTTTCTAGACTTTTTATTGTTTTCCAAATTCCATGCCTGATTTATGTACTAATATATATGTTTTGGTGCCTCCCTAATGGCCCTTGCCTGCTCCAAGCATGGGATTTCCCTGGAATTCTCTCTGGCACTCTCCCTTGACCCTGTTGGGGCTCTTGCCCACCTTTCCAGATCTTTTGCGATTTCCCAAACCTGTGGATGCTACTTGAATCTGCATAAACTTCGATGACATTTATGATAACATATGGTCAACTTTTCTTGGCCCACTATTGTTATCCATTTACATCTTTCCACTGTGTCAAGTTCCAAGAATAGCCTTTAATCCTTGGGCACGAATGTAGTGCCCCAGGCCCGTAGGAACATCAATTCCCCTTCAGAATGGTAAGTGCCTCGGGTAATTTAGTTTATATGTGCTAAAGTGTATTAATCTGATATCTTTGCAGTTGTTTCTTAGTGTAAGTATTTTGATAATACATATGATTCACATGTATGATTGACTCGCCGTGAAAACAGTATGTGTGGTTTCAGGGTGCCTTTGTGGGCCTGAAGAATCTGGGAGCTACTTGCTACGTGAACACATTCATACAGGTAGGGGTCGCCCTTGTGGCATTTTAATAACGCTGTTTGCATATACTAGGTGCAAGTGGTTCATCCTTGATGAATGAGCGTGGAAAATAAAATATCATTTTGGGTTATATTCAGTCTATAGGTCATTTTCTGTAACCCAATTACACCCAGTCAACTTGCCATTTCTACAATTGCCATTCTAGGGTCCAAATATATCAAGCACCAGTAGGTATTTCGATCTCTAGTGATTGGTCAGTCAGCTGGGCACACCTGTAAGACACTGAAATACTGGTCCTCTACTTCTCCCTATGTTGACGGAGTTGACAGATAGTGAAGGGACATCCTCTGACATTTTTGAAAGTGGTCCAAGCCTTTTTGGTTACTTGTTAAGTATAAACATCTTAAGGACTCAATAAAAAAAATCAACTGGAGTTATTATTAGTGATAACTATTTTATCACGACAATTCTGTTATTTGTCTATCCATGTATAATCAACAAAGTAAGTCTTAGATTCAATTATCACTAATTTCTGAGTAGTTTTTCACTCCGACTTTAATATGAATTAATATCAGATTAAGGGATGGCATGTCGTAATATGTAGTTTCAGTTATCAGTGATTTGGGATTCCCAACCTTTCCCTGTTTAACAGGTCTGGTTTCACAACCCTGTGTTCCGTAATGCAATCTACGCCTGGCGAGGAGAAGTTGGTGAGTGCAAAGATTCCTTGATATTGTTAGGTCTGGCCACCAGGTGGCAGGTGCACTTATCTATGGATTATGATAGACCCTTATGACAAACTCTGACCCCGACTAATGGCAAAAACTGTGATTTCAGTTGGAGGTGGGGATTTTTTTTATTCACAGGTCCATCTTTAAGAAATCCTTTATGGAACTATTTCTACCTCTAAAACTGGTTCTATCATAATAAACTATGCCTCATTTGAAAGAGAATAAAAAATGTAGTTGCTAGGAAGCAGACCTTTCTAAGTAGATTCTTCAATTACTGAAATATTTGTATTGAGTATTGTACTTGTATTGAGTTTTAAATGACTCCATCCGCTTATTTGGCCTTAGAGGACAATAATTCTCTTTTGAAATGCACACTTAGCTCTTGTTTCCAGACATAAACAGGGTTTTCTGTCTGAAACTGGATGTAAATTATGTTTTACAGGAGCCTTACCCAGTACGTCACACAATGGCGATGGGGTCTCCCCAGCTATGAATCCTGAGCCAGTGTTTGGGCCAGCACCGAAGCCGACAACATTGGAGATGGCCGAAGACAAAGAGCTGATGCCGACGACTGTATGCGGACATCTGCAACTCATCTTCGGTCTACTACAGTTCTCGAACAGAAGGTACTTCTTCAGAGTTTTGGCTCGTTATACCTTATACAGAGATGTCGGTTTTCTGGCTGTTTTCGGGTTTCCAGGTTTTGCTAATGTACTAAGTCTTGATTGTGTTAAAGATAGATAGATATAATCAGGATCTGGTTATTTTCTGTTTTTTTTCTAGACCTTACTAGCATCTCTGCTCATAATTCTGATTAACAGAAGACATTTCGAGTTGAGTGGTTTGAATGTAATCATATATGATAAAAATATTCATATTCCCCTTCAATCAAATCTGCCTACTTGATAGCAGAAATTTTAGTTTTCATTCCCAGTCTATAAAATTTATGTTTTCTTGTGTAAAACAAAGATCCTATAAATTGAACCTCACTCATGCCAATAAAACATTGTTTCCAATCTCTCACACACCCTCAGCCCTATTCCATAGCCAACACTGATGTATTTTTCATGTTTTCTCAGTCTCTCTGAGCCAGTAAATTCTTCATGAAGAATATTTATTTTCCTGACATCCTTGGTGACAGTGTATGTAGACTGTCCTTCTCGGTATGCTTAAACCGGGACTTTTTGATGAGAACTTGTTAAGGATACTCGTATTTTTATTATATTTATTACTGATTTCAGGTACATTGATCCCAGCTCCTTTATTCACTGTCTGGGGTTGGACACAGGGCAGCAACAGGTAAGACATATTTGTTTATAACAGGGTTTCCACACGTTCAAGGCGGTGGCGAGTTAGCACCGTGGTTAAGGCACTTGACTTGTAACCCCGGGGTTGTAGGACTTTGTGGGTTTGAGTCCCACTGCAGCCATTCTTCTCCTTCACATCCAGCAGTGATAGATTTACTGTCCATGTCTATGTGGTGAGGGAACTAAAAGAACTCTCACCTTGGTAAATGTGTAGGAGTTAGATTTCTACCTAAATCATCTCATAGAGTTGAACACCTTCAAACCCAAAGTAAGTCTAATAGAACATATTGGACGTTAAACTACCCAAACAAACAAACAAACAAACAAATAAACAAACAAACAAACAAACGGACTCTCACTTTTTTTTAACCCTTTAGATTTGTTATGAATAAAATTTATCTAGTTTCGTGCCTTTTCTCTGCAGGATGCTCAGGAGTTCTCTAAACTGTTCATGTCGGTGCTGGAGGACCAGTTGTCGCAGGTGGTACCTTCCTTGTCTCCGTCATTGTGCTCGTCGTCGTCTGCCAACCTCATCCAGGACCAGTTTAAGGGCGAGTATGCCTACGTCACAACGTGAGTCTTCAGTCTCTCCACTATTTAACTAATTGTCACTCAGATTCTTCTCATACCATATCTATGCGGTGGGGAGTGTAAATGAACTCAAACCTCAGTGAATGTGTAGGGGAGAGTTTTCTACCTGAATTGTTGTGATAGATTCGATCACCAAACGTGTGGTGTACAAAAAGTGAGAAAAAACTGGACCTTGAGAAATTCTGGAAAGGATCCGTAATGGTTGACCGGACGTTAAATCAAACACTTTTTTTCTAAATTATAAAATCCGTTTCCATGGTTGGATTAAGTGTTGTCTTATCCTGAACAATATATCGCCTTAGATTTTTTTATTTTTTTAGCGAATAGATATGCGACGTCAGCTATTTCAAACATCAAGCTCATTCAAGCTGTAGCTGCCATACAGATAACGCATAGCAATTGGTTCAAACTGACAGGAAGTTGTCATAAAGAAGGTACCTCACCCAGAGGTGTCTATTGCCGTGTCATAAGTATTGTGAAATCAAATAAAGAAGCACTGACTCGTATCCATTTTCTTCCAGGTGCAGCGCATGTTCAGGTGGTTCTCAGAGACCTTCTGATTTCTACGAGTTAGATCTTAACATTAAAGGACATAGCAATCTCAATGAATGCATTGAAGAGTTTCTGCAGGTAGATATAATTCTTTAACATTAGAGCAAACGAATTTGGGTATCTTTCAATAGAGTTATAATCTCACTTTCTCTTTGTCTGGAAGGGTTGAAAAACATGTTTTTATAATTCAGGAATGACAATCTTACACTTTTCTATGGATATCCTTGTTTTCATTTCCAGTTTATGGTATTACTTTTCTTGTATAAAACAAAGATAGTATGAATTGATCTTCATTCACGCCAATAGAACAGTGGTTTGATCCCCCATACATGTCCTCAGCCCTATTCCATGGCCAAAATTGATGTAATTTCCATGTTTTTTTTGTCTCTATGAGGTAATAAATGCCGTATCAAAACTTTTATGCAGCGTGTTACACCAAAAGATTTTGTTTTTTCCTGACACAAACTGATGCCCCTCATTATTATCATATAGCTGTAGCCTTATTTCCTATGTATACTATCCGCTCCTTCCCCATATCGCATTTATGGCCGTATAACATGTAGGTGGTTTATGGTGTATGTGCGTGGCATACAGGGTATGTACGGTGGAGAAACCAAATAATCGCCCAAAAGTGATGGTAAAGAATGG
Organism: Alentia gelatinosa; assembly: GCA_950022655.1. Classification (NCBI taxonomy): domain Eukaryota; kingdom Metazoa; phylum Annelida; class Polychaeta; order Phyllodocida; family Polynoidae; genus Alentia; species Alentia gelatinosa. Next base: position 15,704,209 of record OX465590.1, read on the forward strand.
CTATTCTAATGTATATGATAATATGAAAACATTTATATGGTGTTTGTATGCAATGAATATATGACAAAATAGGCGATTAGATGAACTACTCCGTAGACACTGATCCATCTGATCATCAAGTTTCTTGCGTATTTGTCACGTACAGTCACAGTAGCCCGGTTTCCGTATATTATAGACTTGAGGTTTGTGATTTCAGGAGGAGAAGTTAGAGAACGACAACCAGTACATGTGTGGGTCGTGTAACCGTAAACAGAACGCCTCGCGACGCATCCGCCTCAAACGACTACCCAACGTGCTCAACCTTCAACTACTCCGCTTCGTCTTTGACAGGTGAGTTAAATCCCCTCGATCGAAGACTTGCTACAGAAACTACAGTAACACCTCAGTTTGTTTTAATAATTTCGTATTTTTTTATTCAAATGATAACAGCTATGGAATTTTACCAGATTTTTCCAGATTATTTTTTATTTCATGGGTCATGGTTGAGATCAATGTAAATCCGTGGTGGGGGTTTAATATGAAAACTTGAAAGATGAGCACACCTGTTTAGTATAGCGAAATGTCCGAAATATTCACCGAGTTGGAGGATAAGGTGAATATTTCCTACCAAAACAACAAGGAACTGATGTAATCCAGTCACACTCCTTATGACTCAGTATTAGTTTAATTATATACCTGGAAATCGTTCAATTAAAAACATAGCATGGAGGGTAGATCTATTTATAGTTAGTGACACTGCGACAAACGAAATCCATACAGCTTGCCAGTAACTGAGTCATTCATTCACAGGTATATAGTGATATTACATTTTGTATAGTTTCTTATGATATTATATTTTGCTATTCAGGAAATCTGGCCACAAGAAGAAATTGAATACTTTCATTCAGTTTCCTGAAGTGCTGGACCTTAGCGAACATGTCGGACAAGAAGGTACCTATCAGCATCCCCTACTTCTCAGAAAACTCCTAATCATTTCTTTACTATTAAATAGTATTATGTACATATTGTTTCAATGCATTTGTCATACGTCAAAATGTGTCAAAATCAGAAGAATATTGAATCAGCCATGACTGGGTCTTTAAGTTGCATGGTTGTCTATCAGTTCTATGGTCATCCCCATATTGGCATAAGTTGTATGGTTGTCTATGAGTTATATGGTTGTCTATAAGTTTTATGGTTGTCTATGAGTTGTATGGTTATCTCTAAAGGTCATATGGTTGTCTATAAGTGTAGCAGTTGAGCAGTGCAGCATTCGCATGCATAGTGTAGATGAGTGACATAGGATCTGCAGTATTGAAATGCTAGAGGATAGGCGAAAAAAACAGCTTTTAACGTTGATATATAAAAGATTACGTATCAACGAAAATTTAGACCTTACCATAAGACGAACAAGAAGTGACCAAATGTTAAAATTGTTTGCAACTAGACACAAAAGCTCAAAATTTGAAAGATCACCGTTTTTTAGGGGAAGGAAATTGTGGGATACCCTGGATTTGTATGTACAACATATGGAATCGGTAGCAACTTTCAAGCGGACCCTTAAGGACTTCAAAGCTAAGTAAATACCTTTTGATTTGTATGGGCTCTTTAGAAATGCTGGGCAAGTGAAGAATTTGGATTGTGTTTATTTTTGGCTCACCTTTTCTTTTTGATATTACATCTCATCACATCATCATCATTTTTCTCACAGTTTTTTTTGTAAAACTGTTATAGCAGAGTGCTTAATGGAGTTACCACCGAGTATTACCTACCAATCACCACAGGATGAACTGATGTATTTCAAATAATTATTTTTTAAAAAGCAAAAAAAAAAGCGGTATGTTGTCTCAGAGTTGTAAGGTTGTCTATAAGTTCTATGGTCATCCCCATATTGGCATAAACCCTATGCTTGTCTATGAGTCGTATGGTTGTCTATGATTTATATGATTGTCTATAAGTTGTATGGTTGTCAAAAGGTTGTATGGTTGTCTTTGGCTTATATGTTTGTCTCTGTAAGTTTTATGGTGGTCCAACATGGTTATTTTCCAACAGCCGAGAGCTGCGTGTACACCCTGACTGCGGTTCTGATACACCGTGGTCCCAGTGCCTACTCTGGCCACTATGTGGCGCACATCAAAGACACTGCCTCCCAGTCATGGTACAAGTTTAATGATGAAGAGATCCAGAAGATGGAGGGCAAGAAACTACAACTAGGAAATGAGGAAGACTTAGGTATGTATAGACTTCCTTTTCATTTTGAGAAGAATTAATTAGTTTGCCATTGTCAGTATAATGTGACTGGTAGAATGTTGTATCCATAGTCTGCGGCACAGCCCTTCAACGAGGCAGCATTATAAAATGGTCATAGAGTCCCACTGCTATAAGCAGAATCATCATGAATTTGTATACTTTTCTTTCACCAGAACCAGATAAGTTAATCAATGAGTCAGTCTCAAAAGGACGTAAAACTACATAAACAAACAAACAAACAAACTGAGAAGAATCTTGAGTGTTATTTGTAGGTGTGCATATGTTGTCATAAAAATGGGAAACAATTAACTTAGAAATCAGAGATTTAGAATTTATCCCTGGGTATGATGGAAGAGCATGACACTATTGCAGACGAAAATAACTATACTTTATGCTGTTTTTTTTCGTACAGGGCAATCGCTTGGCATAGAAGGGAAGGGTCCGAAGAAACCCAAAACAACTAAAGGTTATCATTGTTCGCGTAATGCGTACATGTTGGTTTATGTACGACAGGGAGAAAACACTGGTAAGTCACTGATAATGTTGTCAAGTTAAATCACGTTTCGTAAATGTAAATATAGTAACAAACTTTGTATTAAACAAAGATGATATTGATTGAGCCTCATTCACACGGTAAATAGTGGTTTGAAGCTCCCCATAGGCCAATGTTTTCTCGACTTTCTCCGAGGAAGCGAATTCCACTTAAAAATGTTCATTTTTTTGTGTTGAACTTTTTTCTGACCCCAACTGACATCGCTGCAATTATAATGACAGAACCGCCGAAACCAATGACCATGGAGATGTTACCGGAGCGCTTACAACTGTACATCGAGATGGACAAGCGCAGTTTCGAAGACTGGGTCGTCGAGATGAAAACCATGCGGGTAAGGCAATTTCTCTCCACCAATGATTGAAGCATGCATTTCACAAAGAGTACAAGTGAACAGAGATGGCAGCTTTTCAATTTCCCTGGAAATCCACTTTTGTATAATTTGCTTTTTCTTTGTGCAAAATAAAGATAATATTATTTGAGCTTTATTCACACAAATTAAACTGGTTTGAACCTCCCCAACACACCCAAGCCCCATGCTCTGGCTGACATCGAAGAGTTTCTAGGTTATCTGACTCTTCGAGGCTGCATATTTCGCATGAAATTTATTCCCACTTATTTTTCTGCCCCCAACCAACATCTATGCACATAAAAATCATTTCCATTTTTCTTGTCCCCTGATATCCCTGCTATCTCCTCGTAACCAATACATTGCATATGTACTGTTTTGTTTTCCTCGATGCTGACGGCCTTCACTTGTTGGTGGATCAGGAGCATTCACTTATATGTATTGAAAGGAAATTGACAATTTTGAAAACAGTGTGTTTGTATTGATTATAGGACTCGAATGTTTGTAAAGGGAAGGAACGGCAACAGGAAATCCAGCATATTGTCGAAATGATGCACGTCAAACCTGGTGAGTATGCCGTGTCCCATTCTTAACAGGGTCACGGGAAAGTAGGAGCAAATTTCGATTACATACTTTATGGATGGCCAGAAATTCAATTAAGGCCAGAAATTCAACAAAAATAGCTGAAAATGAAGGCCCTCAAACCCCCTGGTACTTTTTCAACCAACCAACCAACCAGTTGATATCATCAAGCAACGCATTTGCCAGATTTGTCAGGATTTCAGGATTTTTTACGTCCAAAGGGTCATTCTTGAGATCAATGTCAATCCCAGGGGAAAATATGCCAAGGATGAAGGGGGGGGGGGGGGGTTCTGAATAAAAATCTGGACGATATTTGCACAATTCGAACTCTCAACTGTAGCCCAAATTTCCCTTGCTCTAGGTGGCCCCCAACCCCCCAGCCGATTTTCCGATCGTTTTTTAACTTTCTAGTTTTAGCTGTCAGTGAGGTCAGTTGATAAATGAATTAAGTGGAAAACTTGCCCGTTGTTTCAGGTGAGGCGTATGAGTGGATCGACTCGGGATGGCTCAGCAAGTGGCTCTCTGAAAATGCGGCTGCAGGCGTCCCGCCTATCGACAACGCCAGTCTGTGTTGTCCACATGGCAAGTATGTAATGCTGTTTACTATACACCTGTGCATGAATTTTGAATAATTATGATTGCTGTGCCACATGCGGCCAATGTTATCTATGGCAACTTGGGCCGTATGCTGTTCACCATAGACTTAACAGTGGGAACTCGTACTCAACGCCAATGGAGTATTGTAAAAAAATACTCGATAGGCGATGACCTCACAAAAGCCAATCAGTCAGTGAGATAAAATCTGAACTGCACTCGATCCATAGCCGTTGTAAATATGCCATTCGTTTTGGTCTACCATATCCAGGAAAAAAAACTCTGCTTTGTCTCTCAAGATAACTCCGCATCCAAAACGAATGGTATATTTTCAGCGGCTATGGATTTCGATGCAGTTCCATCTTATTATTGCGAGACTGCTTCGCTTCGATATGCTTCTCCCTCTATTTTTACTGCAAAATGTTATTATTTTTTTGTCTATAATAACGGACGGTATTAGAGGTAGCATAGTGATGGAAGAACTCAATTCCCTCCACAAGACTTAACCGAGTCAGGAACCGTATACACTGTGTACCATAAATGGAGTGTACCTGCAAATAAAAATCAAATTGAAAAAGATTTTATCATTAGATTTCCTATTAAAGTCTCAAATATTAAAGTCCAGTTGGTGCCCGACCATTTTTTATTTATGAAACTGCATTTTAAGATACTCTCTTCAAACTTTTCCAGAATAAACCCGGACCGGATTTCCAAGTTTAAGATTATATCCGCTGCAACAGTGAGTTGTTCCTTCTTACTTTCTACATTTAAATCCAAGATCCTCTCACAGTGACTTGTTTCCTGTAAGTCGCTAAGAACTACTACAGATGAGACATTTTGGGGTATTGGTTTCAGTTCCTCTAGATCCTTCAACCAAACTTGTCTAACCACGTTAATGTTTAGTGTTGAAATTAAGGGAACCACTGAGAAAAAGTGAATAAATGTAACAATTTTAGACAGTATAGGAAATAAAAGTGAAAATATCAATGTGGCTACACATGTGAACTGCATGTCAAGTACCGTACTTGTAAGAAAAAGAAAACAAAAACCCCAGTAATTTTATGAAAATAGGCCCAAACCTTCGGAATAAGATTTTGCTATATTTAAGGCATGAAACACTGTCACATTTTAGACAAGGAAACAATTCCAGTGTCAATCCGTTTATATTGTTTAGGCGGAAATCCTGTTTGCTAAGTACTCTGGTGGACCGCGTCTAAAAGGGTAAGTCATGTTTAGTAATCACCAAATATATTTTTATGATTTTTATCTAAACCTGGAGATTAAAACAGATATGGAATCTTTCCTCTTCACCATGGAAATCCTTGTTTCCGTATTCGGGAAATGAAAACAAGGATTTCCATGGAATTAACTTTGAATCAGCCAAACTATTTCGAAACTTTTTCTATTGGTTCGTACCAAAAAGGACTCTTTATTGTGCAAAATACCATCAGTTTTAGAAATCCACTTGTTCAAGATCAGTATCAGTTTTCCTTAACTACAGTACCTGGCTGCCTATGAAATATCAGTGACTAAATTTAAATAGTCCCAAAAATCCTTTATTTGACCATGTACAGCAAATTGCAAATAATATAGCATGGATTTGATTATTTGTCTTCATATTCAAAAGTGGGGAAAAAATGAAGATACCTATCCCAAACGACTCAAATTCCACAGATAGCAAGGAATTAAGCAAATGTTTGGTGATGAATAGGACATGATTTAAAAGGAGTGACCAGATGTGCCTGGGAAAAAAATGTTAGAGCCTGGAAAAGCCTGGAAAAGGCCTGGAATCTTATTGGGCTGTCTATGTACGAACCCTGTTAAAGGGTTAAGAGACCTGTTATATATCCTCAGACCGGAGATGATGTGCCGCACATGCGTGGTGGAGCGGTGTCGTGTCATCAGGACCAAGGCGCGGGTCGCGGAGGACCAGAAAGTCATCACCGCCGCACTCAAGGCCAACCCAGACCCGTAAGACACTGCTAGTTTTGCTTGTGTAGTAAGTCTTTAAAATGTTATAGATAGATAGTGGAATATAACCAGGATTCGTAAATTTCAAGGGTTTTCTAGACCTCGCTTACTTGTCTATAGATGTCAGTTTTCCGGTTATTTCCTGGTTTCCGGGTTTTGTCAGTGTACTAGGCCTTGTTCACATAACAGACATAATCAGAACTCCGATATTTTCTGGATTTTTGCTAGACCTCGCTGGCATTTCTATAGTCCTTGATATAATAGACGGCAGCTCTCCATTTTTTTTCATGGAAATTCACATTCTGATCTTCAGTATATAAGATTCTCTTTTCCTTGTGTAAGATAAAGATAATGTTAACCGAGCCTCATTCATATAAATAAAACAGTGGTTGAACCTCCCGACAGTCCATCAGCCCCATGCTCTGTCTGACACCAAAGTGTTTTCCACATTTATTAGGTCTCTTTTAGACAGCAATTTCCACATATTTCTTCTTTTTTTCTGTTCCCAACGGCATCCCTGTAGATTCACAAAAGAATAGTCAATGAAATATAGACAACATGAGTTTGTGTCTCCAAGTTACACCAGAGAGAAAACGTTTCCACTGAAAAGGAAATGTGCAGGGATACATGTTTTCCGTGAAATGATGAAATTCCGATTTTCCATATGTACATCTGCAACACTCGCACCGTAATTGAAGGTTTTGTGGACAGGCGGTCGTAAACTACATGCGGGTTGACAAGTAGTAATACAGGAGCGCTAGCGAATGAATTACGACGTCAATTTCGAGTGGTTTACAGAGCCACCTATCCACATAACCATCGTTTGTTGTATCTAGTTTCCATCTTCTCGAATAAATCAAACCAGGTAATTGCCATGTTGAAGGGTAGAACAGTAGTCCTTTTCTTTCTCTGTAGCACAAAGTGACTCTTTTTCCGTATACTGCGGTTTTAAAGGCCGCATACCATGAATTTGAATCCGTATACCACATTTGATAACTACCATAACGGTTCCTGTCAGATACCATAACTGTTATGGTATTTGACAGGTTTTATATGATGGGTCGTGGTTTACTATACATTTTCAATGAGGACTCGGTATGTATACAGTAGATAATATATATCGATTCATAGCCATTCTGTTCCAAAATGATGTTCCAAAAGACCCTTTTTCATAAGGGTTTAAATTTCTGATTTATTTCCTCAGTCATACGTGAATATGAGATGCTGACGTTTTACTTAGTTTGATCTGTGCTCTATCAGGTGTGAGGACAGTTTCTGGGTCGGCAAGGCATCTCTGAGATCATGGCGAAGACTCGCTGTGGAGAAAATGGAGGATGAAGAACCCAAAAATGGCGACACGAACACAGAAGGTAAGTAAACCATACAAGTATATAGATATTTTACTATGGGGCCATCCATAAAGTACATACGGGTACACAATAGAACAAAGAGGGAGCATATGCAAAATTTTCAACATTTCTGACATTACTGTTGGGTAAAACAAGTGCATGATAGTACAAATTGTATCTTTTGTTATATTTTCTTATGATGTTCTAATTTGAGAATTCAGAGGTGGGGTAAAATTTGAAATCAAATGAATTGGTTCAGCTTGACTAATATAGTTTGATCGCTAGGTAATTTTCTTGGCTTCACCTTGTGAAAACTACTAAGCAGTCAAACTCATGGAGTATTAGGGGCCATCCATAAAGTATGTATGAGTATTAGAGGCCATCCATAAAGTATGTATTTCCGAAATTTTGACCCCCACCCCTCAGATCTTCTACGCAATAAAACTAAGAAGGAGCATACTCAAAATTTCTTAGATTTGTTACCCCCACCCCTCCTCAGTGCGTACATACTTTATGGATGACCCCTTAGCCAAACCTAACCACTCTCCTTCGGTTCTCATATAATGGTTACTCATCAGAGCATATAAAATCAGTTTCAGAGAATGCTCCGCCCGAGGGAAAGATGGAGAAAGCTGTCGAAGAGGATCCCGTTCAGCTGGACGAACCAGAGAACAGTCGTCTCGGCTTCAACGAGGATATTCTTTGTGAACAACATAGTAAGTGCTCCTTGTGTTCACAGATATTTCCTTTCTTTTTTTTTGCACAGATACAGAGTTTACAGACTTTCATTTTTCAGTTAATTTTCAACCTTTCGCTCAGGACAAGAGCATGTTCTCAACATTATCAACAAACTTTATATGATTAAAGTGAATTTTATTGATAAAGGAACAAGTTTTACCCAAATATCCCAGGAGCGTTCATATGTCACCTTAAATTTTTATAAATTCACAAAATGTGGGTTGTTAAGCCTAAGTAGAGCCCTGCCCTGTTCAACCTAAACTTTCAGCTAATAGGTTGAGGATGTGCACATCTCGGCAAGTTCACTCTTTATATTGCATATTACCAGCCATATGGTTGGCTAGAATGGGAAAACCAAATTGAAACCATATAGGAAGTTGAAAAGTCTATTCTGAATTAAATGTAAATTTTTTTTCTGTTGGGAATAGAAGTGTACTTCGCCTCGTATCTTATGTCTGAATTAAATGTAAATAAACAAAGAATTTTGATGATTACCCTCTTCATGTAAGAACCAATATAAAATCAGAGCTTCTGAATCAACCCAATTACATCATGGTGAAAGAAACTATATATATAAGGATAATTCAACCCATGGACGCAGTAAAAACCTGCTTGGAGGTCCCCTGACCCCAATTGAATACACTGCCTCCTGATCGCTGCTGGGTGACTAAGTTTTTTTGTCTGTTTTACATGTTTGACTGTTGGTTGAAAATCGTGTACTTTTGTATATGATCCTATGTCAATAAACTATTTAGGAAAAAAGAGCTTAAAAAGATGATACTTGCTACACTTACTCACATTGTTTTAACATTGAATTGTGTGTTTTTCGTTGCCCACCAGAGGCGCTGGTGGTGGAGGAGGGCTGTCGGCGCCTGGTGCTTGGCGACGTGTGGCGCAGACTCCGAGCCTACTTCCCTGAAGCTCCCGAGTTCAAGTACGGCACGGAGACCTGTTTACAGTGCCGGGTAAATCACACTCCTCTCACTTACTACTAACTCACAGGTGGCAGCTTTTCAGTACACAGAAGCGATGATAAATCTGAAATCCGAAATCTGGATCCGAAGTTCTTCAAATTTGAATTACAAAATGTATTTTCTATAAATAAATTCACGCAGTCATAAAAGACAAAAACACAGATTAATTTATTTTTTTAGTAGGGTGTCCGTCGAAGGTGTCTGGTTACACAGGGTTTTAGGCCAAGGTGTCCTTTAGTCGGGGTTCTGCTGTGCATATATTTGTGACGACAGAGAGAGGCTGAGGTTCAACCTGGGTACCGATGTTGGTAATAACGTATATAACGTATATATATATCTGTATGATGACAGAGAGAGGCTGAGGGACTAATATAGAACTGCATCGAGAAGCGTATAAATAGACAATACTCCACGAGTTTGGATGTGCCTGAATTGTCATTGAGGTGAAGCCGAGTGACGATGGTGGCACATCCAAACGAGTGGAATATTGTCTATTTTAAAATTTGAGTGCGGTTCTGGATTTCTCTCACCCCTTTCTACAACATTAGATAGCATCGGAATAGTTCGAATATACCTAGCAAATCCATATGACGTCATTTCACATTCACTACGCTACGGCCGTGGCATAGTATTGTCACTTTACCAGGGTGATTGTTGAGTTTCTTTCCCTAATGTTATTTCTATGGTTTGTAAGTTTGTACCAGGGGTCAGATAAAACCGATGTTGGTAATAACGTCTATATATCTGTATGATGACAGAGAGAGGCTGAAGAGGCGGAGGCGGCACTGAGGTTGGCAAAGACCACTGCCCAGGAGCAGAAGGTGGCGCTGGCAGACCTCTACAGCGACAAGAACCGCCCGCTGTGGGGCTCCAACACCAACGTCATCAATCTTGTCCCTAAAGTCTTTGTCGATGCCTGGAGGAAATTTATCAAGTATGTTTCTCATGTAGATCTTTTGTTATATAAAGCTATGCAAGACCTTTGTATATGACAGCTGGACCAACTTAAAAACTGGAATAGTACATTAGGAAAACAGACTGGACTGATAATATTCATGAACTCCTGGACTTGCAAATACTTACGGATCCTGGAGTAACTACTATCATAGTAAATGCCAGGTTGATTTTCCTTTTATTATACACCTTCAAATGTTAAGAATTTGTAATAAATTACTGTAAATAGCCATGCGATGAGTGTCATGGCCACGCACTGTCCGGCACAGTGTGCTGTACACCGGGTAGAATTAACATCTAATAAAAGGAACCGTTCCTACCAAAGTTGTCCCCTTACATAGAGTGGCCCCTTACATGGGGTCTCCCCTTACATGTGGTGCCCCTTACATGGGGTCTCCCCTTACATGGGGTCTCCCATTACATGGGGCCTCCCCTTACATGTGGTGCCCCTTACATGGGGTCTCCCCTTACATGGGTCTCCCCTTACATGTGGTGCTCCTTACATGGGGTCTCCCCTTACATGGGATCTCCCCTTACATGTGTTGTCCCCTTACATGGGGTCTCCCCTTACATGGAGTCTCCCCTTACATGTGTTGTCCCCTTACATGGGGTCTCCCCTTACATGTGTTGGCCCCGTACATGGGGTCTCCCCTTACATGTGTTGGCCCCTTACATTGGTGGCCCTTGAGCAGGTTTCTTGCTGTATTAATTTGAAGTTATTCTGTTACAGAGAACCGCACCGACACCCTCAGGTGAAGACTTTGTCCAACTCCTCGTTTCTGTGTCCACATGGCGGCTTCATGCATGACCCTGAAACAGCCGGTCTCACCGGCTCCTCTGACAGGTAGGCAGCACTACATGCATATTCAACGGGAGTTCTGCTCCTAGCTCGTTATCCTTAAACGTCGATGCCACACCACAAACTTGTTGGGTGGGAGTTCCTCTCCAAGCTGATAATTGATATATGTCAGTACTACAGATCTATGAATCTGGATGCAGTTTTTTTATTACAATTTATTGCTGTGACATGGTCCATGGATAACTATCATTGACTGTTTATCTGTACAGCAGTGTGGTGTAACATGGCCCCTGGATAAATAACATTGACTGTTTATCGGTGTGGCAGTGTGGTGTACACATTGCCCATGGATAATTAATGTTTATTAATGAGGCAGTGTAGTATACATATGGCCCATATATAACTAATGTTTACGGTTTATTGGTCTGGCAGTGTGGTGTACATATGGCCCATATATAACTAATGTTTACGGTTTATTGGTCTGGCAGTGTGGTGTACATATGGCCCATATATAACTAATGTTTACGGTTTATTGGTCTGGCAGTGTGGTGTACATATGTCCCATATATAACTAATGTTTACGGTTTATTTGCCTGGCAGTGTGGTGTACATATGGCCCATATGTAACTAATGTTTACGGTTTATTGGTCTGGCAGTGTGGTATACATATGGCCCATATATAACTAATGTTTACGGTTTATTGGTCTGGCAGTGTGGTGTACATATGGCCCATATATAACTAATGTTTACGGTTTATTGGTCTGGCAGTGTAGTATACATATGGCCCATATATAACTAATGTTTACGGTTTATTGGTCTGGCAGTGTGGTGTACATATGGCCCAAGGAGTGGACTGAGCTGCAGAGGATTATGGAGACTGATGTGGAGGTGATACTGCAGCGAGTCGTAGAGGAGAGTGGGCACATCACCGTCATATCCACACCCGGTGAGCTCATTGAGTGTGACTTTACCAAAACTTCTGCATGACACAAGGAAGACCAGTTTGTTGTATGTCAACCTGTATGTTCTGCTTAATCTGAGTAAGTCAAACAACAGTCAATGACGATCTTGAATCGGCATTGACTGTTAAGTTAACTGAGAACACCGCTCAGTGTAGACCTTGAATTGACATTTACTGTTAAGATAATATGAGAATACCGCTCAGTGTAGACCTTAAATTGACATTGACTGTTAAGATAATATGAGAATACCATTCAATGTTGACCTTTGATTGATATTGACATAAGTTAAATGAGTATACTACTGAATGTTGGCCTTGAGTTAAATGGGAATACCACTCAGTGTTGACCTTGAATCAACATTAGCTATTAAGTTAAATGAGAAAACCACTGAGTGTTGACCTTGAATTGACATTGACTGTTAAGCTGAAATGAGCTAGTTACTGGCAGATGTGTGCGTGGAGTGTCAGAGTGGCCGGCGGGAGGCAGAGCGCCAGGCCCAGTTCTCCTACTCAGACGCCATCATCTTCGTGCGCAAAGTGACCCCCGACAACAAGGCCGCAGCGCTCTCTGGTGGGCCTCCTGTGGACGTGCCTCCTGGTGAGGGACCGGAAAACAGCACAAAGGACGACCCAGAGTTCTCCCAACCACAGGTATGCCGCTCAGCTTCCCCGACTCCTCGTTGGGTATTACTTTATTATACATCTGTTATAAAAGTCTCCATTGACAATGCATATGAGAGGGTTTACAGACGTACAATTTTATGATTTAAAAATAATAAGTGTTTCCATTTGAAATGGAAAGTAGGGTTATTGTCCTGTTATAGAACTTAATCCTATTTCCGGAAAAAATAAAGTCTTCCACATATAATACTACTTATTCATGCTTTAAAAACCATAGTTCACCGTGCTTGTTTTTGAAAGAAATGAAGAAAACCATATTTTTCAGTAGATTTCCTATGCAAAGCAAGCAAATGCAAATTGCCCTAATTTACCTATTGAGATTGGATAAACTAGTCATAGTGTTCAATTTACTCATGTAGAATTGGAATGAATCCCAAGAAACCAGTTTTGACTAATAATTGATATTATTTAAAAATCACCAGGTAGCGCCACTGTGAATTGTAGGATATGCCTTTAAGTTGATTTTAACATTACATCGCCAGCTCTGATATGTTTTCTCTCTGAGGCAGTAAATTCCAAATGAAAAATATTTTCACTTCATTTTTCATGACCCTGACTGACATCGACACAGGTATGGGGCCATACATAAAGTATGTACGCAGAATATCTGAAATTTTGGACCCCCCATCCCCCGTTACAACCTTCTACGCAATAGAACAAAAAAGGAGCATACGCAATATTTCCAAATTCTTTTACCCCTCACCCACCCTCAGTGCGTACATGCTTTATGGGTGGCCCCAGTGCGATAATTTATATGTTAATGGTGTATAAGTCAGATGTCAGTTTTCCACAGAATCAGCTTTTTATATTCAGAATATGTAATTGCTTTTCCTTGTGTGAAACAACCATAGTGATTTTGCCTCACATACGCCAATAAAACAGTGGTTTGAACCTCCATACAGACCCTCGTGCATATGCCATGGCCGACAAGGACACATTATCTAAGTTTTCTCGGGCTCTCTGAGGCAGAAAAATCCACTTAAAAATGTTTCCACTCCCCCCCCCCCCCCCCCCCCCCCGACTCAAACTGACATCCCTTATAACTGTATTTTGCGTGGACAAGGTGAATGGGAAGCGGAAGAAGCTGGAGCCGCAGGTCACGTGTCCGGAGAAGGCAGCACGCATGGAGACGACGAGCTGCGCGCGCCGCAGCTCGCGACACAGGCGCATGCGTGGAGAGAAGGAGCTAACCGTGTCCGCCGCAACCAAACTCTGGGACCTGAAGATCATGGTGAGAATCTGGGACCAGTATAAGCCAATCGGTTCACTGGTATACTGCTATGTAATGGAGGAGAACGATGTCCAATAAAATCAATTTAAAAAAAAGAAATGAACTTATACATGCCAGTAATTTAGTGAAACATATTTACCTTGTGATGTCCTTGCAGGATATTGGAAAATGTTTTTCAAATATATACACAATGTTACCATGAGTTGGACCTGCGTGGCCGTATTCTCCGCGTAGTCGACGAGTATTGCGTAGTGTCAACTATGAGGAGAATACGGTCACACCGATCAAAATCATGGTAATGTATTTATGACCCACGTTTGAACTAATCATTAGTAATGGCTATTTTCACTGGGGAAGTCTTAAGAAAAGATGGTTGTGATGGGGATATTTTCACCGGTCGAGTCTAGAGTAAGTATGGCTGTGATGGGGATATTTTTACCAGCTGAGTCTAGAGTAAGTATGGCTTTGATGGGGATATTTTCACCTCCTTTCTATCCCGCTTCAGTTGATGCGGGAGTTCTCGACACCGCCCATGGACCAGCATCTCTACCTGTGCGGCACACAGCTCACCGGGGACCAGCGAACACTGGGCGAGTTGGGGGTGGCGCCATGCAGCGTGCTTTATCTGCAAATCGATGAGCCTTGTGACGACCCGCTCTTACTCGATGATGTTGCGAAGGCTGCTCGCCCCGAGGAGGGCTTCAAGGGCACAGGACTGCTCGGAGGGGCCCTCACCACATGACAAGGTCAATGTCAAGGTCACAAGATCATATTTCTGAACACACGATGTGACCCTATAGCTTTTAGGTCAAGGCCATCGGGAAGGTCAAGTACGGGTTGGAATCACTTCGGCATAATTGTGCATCAAGGTCAAGGTCACGATGTCAAGGTCACCTGGAGATTGATGTTGATCATGTGATGTGTGCTTTAAGGTCACCATGTTTAACCCTTACCACCTTAATGAGTTAAAGGTTGGGTTGAAAGGGTCAAATGAGTGGTGCCCCTAGTGGCAGAGTAGGAATTCAGTAGATGTTCAAACAGAAGAAAGGTCCTTGGATTGGTGCTTGAGGACTCGACACTTTATTGTTCATTATACTCACCTAAGTATCAGAGGACACAGACACAGTAACTGCAAACATACAGTAATCAGTTCTGCACTCCTTCACGGACAGGATTAGGTCAGGTCAAGGGAAACGCCTTCAAACATTGAAGGTTTCCCTGGAGCGACCCATGGGAGTGCTTAATAATAGGTACGGGATTGGGATCAAAAACAAGAGAGCTTAGTTTTAATTTCAAGAGTGTTTTTGGGTCCAACTGTTAAAAAGACTGATATCTTATCTAAGATACAGTATTTATTTGTATTTAAGTTAAATTGCATAATTTTGATAGATATCTGGCATGTGCATGTTTGTTCTGTATACATATACAATGCCCTTTCTTGGGTATATGAAGTGGTGCTTTATGATCACATGTATCGAGTTTGTCAGTAAATGATTTTTACTTGACACCCCTAAAATAGGTAAAAGGTTGATGAAAATAACATCACTCATTTATGTGAAAATAATGGAGGTATAAAACGTCAGCCCCATGCCCTGTGAGTACCAATCTTTAAAGAACCCCCATAAGATAAAAATGCATGTCTTTATTAAAAATATAAAATTCTTGAAAATAAACTCCATATCCGATATATCACCAACTTCAAAGGTAAGTTCCTTTAAAAGGGCCCCTTGAATACAATGGCTAGGAACTAATTGAACTTTAGTTACCACATACCGTTTTCACTTGATTGTGACTTCAAAATAGATTTGTTTAATACCATGAGAAAATTCTCGAAAAACTTTAACTTTGACCATTCTTGAATTGTCTCAGATGTCTCATATTCCAGGCACTGTTTTTTGTATCTTTAAAAATATCTAAAATGGCAGATTATTATCGCTCATAACGCTTCTATGACTTTGCATGTACATAAATTGCTTTAAAAAAAAAAATTCCCAGTAAAGGTTGATAGTCTGAGTAAGTTTAATCGTGAAGCAAACCGAGATCGATATAATTCTGAGCAGAATGGTCAGTACCAAAAGAGTGCCTGGACTTGTGTTAATGATCTACTTAATATGCAAATACACATGATATAGTCTATAAAATATAATCGACAATATAACACAGGTGTCAGTTTTCAACTTTTCCATGGACATCCTTGGTTTCATTTCGATTATATTGAATATTTGTTCTTCTATAAAACAAAGATGATATGAATGGAGCCCCATTTGCGCCAATAAAACTGGTTTGAACCTGCCCACACACCCTCAGCCCTATTCCATTGCCAACAACCATGTGTTTTCTCAGAATCTGAAGCAGTTAATTCTACATGAAACTGAAATCCCGGGAATATATATAAACTGAACAAATAACTACAGCAGTCTCATCAGTTATTTTAGATTTTAAAATACTGTGTCATTACATAAGGTGGATTGTGATGGGCGTTTTGAGGTAAATGCCTACATATGTACGGTCTGTGTTTCACAAGATGCCATTAAATAACGTGATATATTGTACAAAAAACAGGAGAAAAGGAAAGTAATAAACATTTCACTCCATTGAGCCTCACGTCTTCGCCTTCGAGATTTTGATAGCGTAGTTGATGAAATCGGCTTGTATCAGAGATGACAGTTTTTAACTTTTCCAAGTTAATCATTGTTTTCATTTCCAGTTTAATAAATTCCTTTCTCTTGTGTAAAACACAAAGTATAAATTGAGCCTCATTCACATCAATAACCTCTCCCACACACCCCAGCCATATTCCATGGCCAACAACGATGGTGTTCCATGTTTTCTCCATTTCTTTGGGGCAGTAAATTCCGAATGAAAATTATTTAAACTTTTATCATGACCCAAACATCTTGTGTGTGTTAATTCCTTTATTTATTCTGTAATGGCCTAGGCTTTAAGCTTATCTTCCTCGCTCCAGTACACGTCGGGCTTGTAACATGGAGCATAATATATCAGGCTATAATACAATCTTTTGCTTTTCAAAGGATAATAATAAACTGGAGTGGGCTTACTGCCCCAAACCCCCATCTATGATTACACTCTTACCTTAGCTGAATTTCATTTGTTCACGAATGGGTTATGATATATGTCAGGATGAATATGTTCCAGATAAACCTATCATCATTTAATTTACGCTTGCATGTAAGTCTACATTTTTACTGGTCGATCATAGGCTTGATATTGGAAACTCGTTCTTCATGCCCCTACCAGTATTGCAGTCTGTTCTCCATGGTCTATATCCCGTGTGTCGTCCATTCTTTCAGGGTGTACAGGGGTGAGATAAATGCAGAAAGCAACTCGTTATGGTCAAAGTCGTTCTCCAACTCGTTTGAGAGCTACGCGATATTCACTTGTCTGTTACCTTGTTCATAACACTCTGCATCAAGCTCGTGGAGAGCGACGACTTTGGCCATAATTTGTTGGTTTCTTCTTTAGTATGGAATCATGTCTTGTTGAGCTCTGTTTGGAACGCGGTCAAATAAACTACTTTCCAAAGTTCAAGTTACTAGATAAGAGATATATTTGGCTAAATGGAAGATACAATAACCTAATTGTATCGTAAAACTGGATGAGTTTTAATCTTGGCCACCGTATACCCCCCCCCCCCCCCCCCCCCCGACTTGAGTTTGGAATAGTGATTTCACGAGGTGAAGCCGAGTGAAGTCCGAAGCCAAAACTCCAGGAGTGGAATGCAGTGGCCACGATTAAAACGAATCATGTATTGATTTCATCCTACCCCATCTCTTCGATTTTTGAATATTACTTGATACAAATTCTGTATGCCACTAGTGGCATATAAAACTCTGTATGCCAGGCATCGTGGCATACGGAAACCCAATGTTAAGCCTATGGGATTTTATATTAGGGGTGGGATAATACCCTGTATGGAACATGATCATGTATATATCATTTCTGTCTGTTGGGTACACTCCATCCCTTAGAAGATGGTATCGTGGCATCACAATACCTCCCTTATGTTTCTGTATGGATGGCCCCTTAGTAAAATTGGTTTCTAAAGCTTTTGTAAGGTCGATGAATATTGCATTTGTGGAGCTATTGTTATTTAGGTCGGTGCATATTATGTCTGGAAAAACAGCTAAGATCGATGAAGTTGAGTGGTTTGCTCTGAATCCTCCTTGTTTTTACAGTTAATATTTTATTATGTTGCAGAGAGTCATATACTTGTGTGTGGATGAGTTTCTCAATTATTTTAAGGGTAAGTTAGAGACTGGGCGGTAGTTTGATATTCACATCTGTCGTTACATTGTTTTGGGGAATTGGGGTTATTGTAGCTTTCTTTCACGATTGTTGAAAGATGTTGTTATTGAGAGATTCATAATGTATATGAAATGATATAGCAGACATGTAAAGGCGTCTCTTAATACTGTTTTTGTCAGGTGTTTAATTCCTGATGGTTTATTTACATCTATGTTTTCAGTCCTTGAGTACTTCGACTTTCTCTACATGTCTCTTCATTGTGCTTTTCAGCTAGCTCCGGGCCGATTTGGGTGAAGAACCTATTTCTGTAATCAGGTGCTCCCTCTTCGGGTATTTTGGTGCACTTTCACAATTAATGAGTTTAATTTCAAAATTGTTAGCTTCGACCTGTATTTGTCACCACTTTTATTTGCCTCCAAATTTGTTTGGAGTTGTTTGCACATGATCTAATTTCGCTAGGAAGTATGTGCGTTTTCTCTTCTCACCTCTGATTTAAACCATTCAAGCCAGGTGATACCTTGAGGCATCAACCAGGGCTGGCCGGGTGATGCCTCAAGGCATCATCCGGGGCTGGCCGGGTGATGCCTTGAGGCATCATTTCCAAATATTTGAAAATAATTGCTCAATAAACATGAAACTTTCGGAGAATGTACATAGAACATCATATTTAATAAATACATCGAGATATGAAATAGATAGCGTAAATATTATCAGCACTCCTGATAAGCAGTATAATGAAACGCATCAGTGCCTGAGAGTTGAATGATGTCTCCACGCAGGTAACGACGGTGATATATATTATGGCCAGAGATTGTGCGAAATCTATGTTACGCTATGAGCATTGTGTGCCCAAATTGTAATGATTTACAAGTATATAGTGATATAAAGACAGTATACCTGTGTTGGTAATCTTCACATACCTCACCGGTGTTGCCGGACGGCTAAAACTCGTTCTACAGAACTCGTTTAAAGATCGGACGAACACGGGTTCAGAATCAGAAGAAATACAGTCTTTGGATAATATTGTGCATATATCCTCCTCGTGGTTGACTCTATGCAATTACTACTCAGAGGATATGCACAATAGCATCCGAAACAGATAAATGCTGTGTATTTCTTCAAAACAGCTACCCTGGGACAGAGATAAGAGTTTTATCATATCTGCTAGGAGACTGATCAAAATGAAACTTGAAACCCTTCAAATACCTGTGAAACTCGTAAACAATGTGTTACGGCACGCATTGTCCGTTCCGCTCATGAAGTTATTGATGAGGAGACTGTTGTGTGGACCTACTGTTACCTGTGTCACGTGACCGGAGTCTGGGACAACTCAGGTGTGTCGCTGCCAGGAGGAGCTCAACGTTTCCCCCTATTCAACAATTAGTCGTACAGCTCCGTTGTAACAAAGCTTGGTTTACAACAAAGTAGTTTCCTATGTACATATATTTCTGTGGTAGAAAAACTTTCAAAAACATTTTTGTAGAATTCCTCTATGTGATAGAGGTATGTACATATACAATTTGCATAACTCACATATCACCATTTGTAGGAAAGAAATGTGTTTATACTTTCAATGTGATTTGTGTTTAAAGATATTCCTTCAAAACTCGGTTATAACAAACCTTGGTTATAACAAATTAATTTCTCCTGACCCTATAATTTCCTGTTTCTTATACTAGTGGGCGTATCGTTTAACTGATGCGTAGTAATACCAAAGCATGAGCGAGGATATTGCTTAAATTCAACTACAAGGGGGTATACGCACAGTGTTATAAGAAGCAAGTTTATCATTATTTATTATTCAGTATTGCAAATTTAAGATATCTAAAGAAATGCATTATAGCCGCCGATCTCCTAATATTCTACTTCGCATGCTAGAGATGTTTGATCTTACCCCGTATGTTTGTATCCTCCTCGGGTAATGATAACGAAACCAGATATATTTTCAATGAGAGTTTCGTGAATGATAGAATAAATTGCCAAGCGATTAGACTATTCAACAAACAGTCACCACTGAGCCCCTAGCACCACACTGCCTGCACATAGCGACGATCTGTCAATCAGCGAGCAGCCCCGAGCAGCTCCACACCTCCATTACGCAGCGCCCAGAGCCTCACCTGACAGGGAGGACCGCTAACAGGACACCCAGGTCTGTCAGTCAGCGAGCAGCCCCGAGCAGCTCCACACCTCCACCACGCTGCCTGCACACAGCGCCCAGAGCCTCACCTGACAGGGAAGACCGCTAACAGGACGCCCGGTCTGTCAGTGAGCGAGCAGCCCCGAGCAGCTCCACACCTCCACCACGCTGCGTGCACACAGCGCCCAGAGCCTCACCTGACAGGGAGGACGGCTAACAGGGTCTGTGGTGTGGTTACCGGGTGAATGTAGTGGGTATAGGATTTCATAGCTGTACACATCTCCACCGACAAACCGGACACAGGGAGAGCTTTGTACCTATAGGTACAATGAGGTGAGCTGCTCTTTACACTTTACCCTACCTTTTAACCTACTCAAACTTGATCATACACTGTATCCTACCTATACTGTATCCTACCTATTAACATGCTCATACTCTAACATATATCGACACTGTACTGCACCTACACTTTATTATACATACCAACAGTGTACCGTGTACCTATACTGTACTATACATACACTATATCCTATCTTTTAACCAGCTTCTACAATTTCATATACCTACACTCTACTATACAACACATTTTACATTATGTCATTAATTAAACCTTAGATAAATCCTGGTAACTGTAGATTTATATGCAAGTTAGAAACATAACATAACAATGAATCATAGGTCCAAAGATAGGCTATAGAATATTGAACCATGGGTAGACCCCATACTAGAACGATATTGCCGAAATATCACGAACGGGCTAAGTAGTGACACTCTCCCGGCGTTTACACTAGACGACTAAAACGTGACGACTGTAAATTTTCTAGCCTATAGCCGTCGGGTGGTGATCAATTACGTAATATGGGGCGCAATGGCCGTCGACCCTAGAAGCACATCAAGCGTTTACACTACACGATTTATATTCATTAAAATAAGGAACACATTACTTCCTGTTGTCCATTGAAGCAGGCGTTTACCATAGACGATGATAGGCGACGATTTTTGAAGGGTGACCCTTGGTATATATAAACAACAGCTGAATATATGTAATACCCAATAAAAAAGATGCAGGTAATAGAGACTTTAGCAAAAGAAAATCGTGATTATTAACACAATAAAGAGATTTCTGGCCAAAAGTTGAGGTGGTTGACGACAGAGTTTTTGGAAAAGAGTCTGTGCAACGGTTTTTCTACCTATAACCGCTCTATTATGTTTTGCTGTTAAATGCTTGGAAGGACAATGATGCCCCGTCGATAGCAATAAAGACTAGATAAAAAAGAAGAAGATTAGACTGCTCATACTTTATAATAAACCTACACTGTATCATATTTACAAATCTGCAGCTCATTTGCAATGCATCATAGATTATTGGATCTTTTTAATGGTCGTAGTTATTTATTGAATGGCACTATAAATAGGAGTATTGGACAAAAACGGACCAGGGTAGGACACTTATTTGACTGACCCGGGGCTCAGCTGTGGACAGTTTCTTAAGAATACAGAGCTTTGGTCGTGTGTCTACAGCGTAGACCGGTGACCTGCGAAAAAGTGCCGCCTGCGAAATAGTGTGTCGTTCTTACGCATGCGTGATGCGATACTTCCTCTCACCTGTGTAAAAGGTTTTTTTTCACCGGACTGATGGTTGCTGATTTGATTGCCACACACTCGCCAACCCATATCAGACGCCATAGAGTTGTTTAGGTTTTTGATTTGAACATTTCTCAAATAATTATATTTATCAGAATTAAATATATTACAATATATATTGATTTCTCTTAAAGCCCGAGGAATCAAAATGCGTGGAGTGGAGTGGGAGAGGTAAAGGAGAAGGGTTAGGACTGAGACCAGTCTACAGACGCCCTGAACACGATCCTCAGAAAGAATCGAAATCTTGAAATATTACAATACATCATTTAAGAAACGGTTTGCACTATGATAACTGATGATAATAATTAAACAAAATTCACATATTAAACATCGTGACAGAACCGGTTATCGATTCCAGATTAGCATTCCTTAAGCATAAATTGAGTGTACACTTCCGCCGGAAGTGAACACTATTTCGTAGGCCACATATTTTCACCTGACACCGGGGTATGGTGACTGATATGGCATTTTATCAACACCACACGCCATGCTTCCCCTCACCATCTAGTTAATCTCGCTCTAATGATGTGCCACTGTTCCAACTAATTACATCCCAGTTCAAACGCTGTGACATAACGGCCCTGTTTACTGCTCGGGGCTTTTCCGAGTCTGTGTGTTCATATCAATTCACAGATTACACACAGGGTTCATATTAATTCAATGATTAAAGGGTCTATTTTCCCTTCATTAAACACCTTGAAATATTATAAATTCATAATAAATTACCTCTTACCGCCATTAAGAGTCAATTTTGGCACACAGAGCTGGTCCATTCATGCTGATACAGCTCTGCTCTGTCAATGCGGACAAGTAGTGCATAGGTGTATGATAAATGTAAGTATGATGTGCACAGGGGCATAATGAATATAAGCATTAGACAGAGAAGAAGTGTTAGACTGTAGAAAAAATGATAAAAAGTGGTAGATTGTGAAAACATAAAAATGTTAAACTATGAAAATATGGTTAAAGTTTTAGTTTGAAAACGCGACAAAAGTGTTAGACTGTAAAAAATGTGACAAAAGTGTTAGACTGTGAAAACGTGGTAAAAGTGTTAGACTGTGAAAACATGTACAAATGTTAGACTATGAAAACATGATAGAAGTCTTAGACTGTGGAAACATGGTAAAAGTGTTGGACAGTAAAAACGCGGTAAAATTGTTAGACTGTGGAAACATAGTAAAAGTTTGATGGCAGATGAGACTGGTGGGAACCGATGAGGCGTATCTGTAGTGGAAAGAGGTCATGGCGTTACGGTTCAGTGATTCTCTCACCTGTCTCCTGCACCATAGTGCATCTTCGTACAATCAATAAAGCTGGACATGATAACGGGGATCGTCATATAGCGAATAAAAGACCTATCTCTCAATAAGATACTTTCAGTAGAAGTTATACCTCACAGGATGAATGTGATCAATCAATTTGAGCGTGTCCATGTGGAAACGACCAATTCCTGTACTACTTCTCCACCAATATTCCTACAGATGTTCCTATTTCAAGCCATTTTCCATTGACTGATTATATGGCAGCAATCTACACCAACCATACATTTTTTGTGTATCCCGACGCCAGATCGGTGAATCGTTTTTTAATGCATTAGCAACACGTCTAAAGCTGACTCGAGGCCCTGTGGCTCGACCTCGCGAGTGTGTAGAGTGTGAGTAGTATATAATCGTTACTCTGTGTCTGGCGAGATATACACGTCACAGTTTTTACATGTCTACAGGTATTTATATAGGACGACGGATTCATCGCAAGTCCATAAAAAGTCATAAACGGTCGGTGAGGGTCATGAAAACGGCGCCGCCCGTCGCATCGCACACAAACGCTCCTGTGGGGCCGGGCTTGCGCGTGTGTGCGATTCTGTGCGATGCGCCGGATCTGCGATTGAGTGCAACAAAGCCGTCCTATTAGTGGTAATACAAATGGTTGAGGGGGAGTTTATGGCCCCATAGAACGTGTGCGATGATTGCATCGCATCAGTGGGACCGGGCCTTATATATATACGGAAGAGGTTCCTGTAATAAAGGTAAGCCTATCTAGTCTTGTATTGTGTATTGTATACCTGGAATTAACAATGATTTACCATGAATTGGTTTAGTCATATCATGGCAGCCTCACACAAGGCCAGAGGCATCTCCCTAGTTATTGTTCACGTACAGTGAAAACTGTGTAAGCGGTATTGATTTGAGGTGTGTGAGATTTCTGCCACATATTAGATATTAATCACCTGTCAATTTATTCATAAGGACCACAGTCTATCAAGGGACCCCATCCCCATTGATAATTTATCCTGTGAACCACTGAAGGGACTATTCGCAATGCCTCTGATGAAAGTATTGATTTGGCGTAATTCAGACAGTGTGCATCATGCTGCGTTTCCAACTGCCGATTATAGCCACCAATTCTTGTTGTTTTTCGGGTGAAATATTAGCAAGTGAAAGTGGGATAAAAGATACAGAGTCAATGATTTGATAGCCAATGTGACACCTTGATAATACAACTATTTACAAATAGTATGGCTTAGTTCCAATCCTTTTTCCTGTATTTCCTCTTTAGATAATGTTGGGTCACATGGTCAGTAAGAGCACAAGGGTGAATAACTGGTCGAACAGGTTTGCTGGCTCTGTGCCATATAGGTACTCTGTCCCATCAGATATCAGTGTGCTCCACTTGTTAGTAGAAGAAATCAGTGAGTAGTTGTATGGGCAGGGGGTGGGGGTGAGCAGGGAAGGGTTTGGTCTGTGGTCAGTAAGAACACATGGTTGTATAACTGGTAAAACAGGTTTACAGACTCTTTGCCCTGTAGGGAGTCTGTCCCATCAGATATCAGTGTGCTAAGATTGTTAGGAGAAGAAGTTAGTGAGTAGTTGTGGGGGTGGAGGTTGGGTGGGGGAAGGGATGGAGAGTTTTGTCTGTGGTCACTAAGAGCACAAGGGTGAATAACTGGTCAAACAGGTTTTCTGGCTCTGTGCCTTGTAGGTAGTCTGTCCCATCAGATTCTAATTATTAGTAGAAGTCAGTGAGTTGAGGGTTGGGGGTGGGAGTGGGGGGGGGGGGGGGTGGGTCAGTGGTCACCAAGAGCACAAGGGTGAACAACTGTTCTGTCCCATCAGATTTGAACATGTATATATCATATTTAGTCGTTATTATCATCTACCAGACCTAGGCTTGGAGAATGAGGGCCCACGAGAGTGTGATTCTCGAGCAGTACTTAACTAAATCCTGCTACCATTTTTTGTGTTTCTCTACACAGATGTACTTCTATTCTAAGGATTTCTTTCTATCCTTACTGAAATCATAATTTAGAACTGTAGTTTTTCAATTGCCTTGCCCCGTGATCAGCCCCGAGAATAATTGCGCTGGTTGCCTGCAAAATATCTGTGTGACGCGAAATAATAGGAGCCGTAATACCCTTCACCCAAGAGAGGGCGCCACCGTTTTTAGTCAACCTAAATTGGCCACAAAAAAAGGGGGTGGGGCACCCAACCAAATACGATGCGCGCGACAAAGTCACTAGTAATCATATAATTCGGCAAGGGTGGAGCGTATTTTACCATAGGTTCACAGTGTGAGCGTATTACCTCGCATGCGCAGAGGGTAGGCTACTCACGGGCAAAAAACAAAATGGCGGACGGATTACATTTATTCGATTAGCGCTAAATTGATAGGCTAGTTAATGTGAACGGAGGCATGTACACCATCGAAATGCATACAGATTCTCGATACACTGGTGTGTTCCTTTTTATTTAAAAAGAAAAATATAAAATGATAGGTCGCCTCCGGGGTTCCAACCCCCGACCCTTGGATCGCAAAACA
The DNA here is from genome assembly GCA_950022655.1 of Alentia gelatinosa. Classification (NCBI taxonomy): domain Eukaryota; kingdom Metazoa; phylum Annelida; class Polychaeta; order Phyllodocida; family Polynoidae; genus Alentia; species Alentia gelatinosa. Next base: position 15,730,034 of record OX465590.1, read on the forward strand.
GATGTACTAAGCAATACACCACCAGGCTAAATGTCCGTAGGAGTGCTTGACAGGTGTATCTATATATGTGTATGCATGTATATATGTTTATCTATACATACACATATATATTAAAGTAGCAATATTGTAGCGATACATATCTATTTATATCCTGGCTATACAACTTAATCAAATGGTTTCAAGGCTGTATGTATATAATATAGGCAGCATTTGAAGGGTGGAGCGTATCCTATAGTTCGTTTCATCCATGGTGTGCCCAAATGGGTCTAGAAATGGCTGATACGGCTTAATTATTGACATTATTGTAGTTATTTCGAGGTATATAATAATAAGAAAACCGTATACCTGTGTTTGAATTATTATTTCACCTCACCCCTGTCCTACGCTTTGAATTATCGGAGACCTCCCGATAGGCTACGATTTGGGCATTTCAATTCGTAGCTATCGGGAAGTATCCTGGTAGGTGGGGGCCCGGCTTAATGCGGTGTATGGGTTAGCCTGGAAGCCTGGCCTAGTTAGATTATTCATATGGGCAGGGAACCAGTCTATGTATGGGTGTATTAGCCTGAGTCATTTCCCCAAATCCATATACTACTCACGAAATGTTAACCTGGCTTGTTAGGAGAGATATTTTTGCAATTTCTTCTGATACTCTCAAAGTACACTGCACAAACCTCAGGGTCAAACCAACTTCAATATTCAATAGTTTCCTACAGGATCCAGGTTATAAACTGGTTTATAATGCTCCAAATCTGACTTAAAATGTGGCTAGACTGAAATTCACTCTCACGGCAACCGCAGAGTGGGTTACAATTTGGAACATGAAATTCCGGCGTCACTTGACGCAGTGTTGGGGGAAGTGGAAATCGTCCAAGCAGATCTTCTGAATGCGTAGGGACTGTCCATAAGCCCGAAATACCTCATTGACCTAATGGTGTTTGATACATTTGGATCCTAGACTCAGGTATTTGAAGAAAGGGCACGTTAATTGGGTGCAAGTGGGTTACAGAAAGCCATCCATATATACTGAATGTTACACAAACCTTTCTATTGTTATTCATTTACAACTGCACGCTAAACTGCATGGAGTTGTCCCCCTGTATTAACTACCATACGAGTCTGAGTTAGAGGGGAAAATATAGGAAAATGAAATGTCGGACTCCCGACAGTGGGGTTCGAACTCCCGACACACAGATTCCTAGCCTAATGTTCTGCTGACTGCTCCACATGTACCCAGAAAATACAGTAGACACAATGCATTTAAACTGCACCCATACCAAGCATTGGTGCACCCCTCTCATAAGATCTCACACTCTCTAAGTGGTATTCTCTACAAGGTTCTCACTATGCTCTATGGGAGAAGAATCCTTAACAAACTAGGCTTATAGCCTTGAGAATCCACTGGCCTGCCTCCCATGCTAAACATGTGCATTAATACAACCCAAAGATTCCTATAATCTCAATGATGCCACCTAGCGGAAATACTGTGTATTTGGCGCCCTAGTGGCTTTATTTGGACTGGAATACAGAAACCCACTTAGAAAATGTGAGATCTTATGAGAGGGGTGCACCTGATACCAGTCACTGACAGACTTTTAGGGGAACTCAATTTATCTGTGCCATTTTGGTCTGGTAATGGAATATGGTTTATAGGAAGTCAGTCATTGGTCACCGGTGTCAATGCGTAATTATTGACAAAATAGTTTTTTTCATCTGTATTAGAAGTAAAGGAGTACATATGTAGCCTTGGCAGATTAGGTAATCTATCCACTCAATCTTGCAGTTTTGACGTTTGTTACAGTAACAGTTCTTTCCCTATAACAGGATACATATAACGCATTATGTACTTACAAATGCAATGTAGATCAGATGAATTTGACTGTTTTAGCTATATTACTTTCTGTGTACATTCGAGTTACATAATAATTCCTCACAATTATATGGTGGTCTCTGGGTCTTTATGGCATACAGAAAAGGGTCTACATGACCGATCCTGAATTATTAAACGGGCCCCTAGTGTTTATACTTTCGAATTTATTCTGTCGCTAGATGTCTTGAATAAAAAGGAAGCATTGGACACAATTCACATCCTGATTTATCTGAGAGGTGCACATGTCGGCCGGAATGTCTATCCGTGTAGTCTATTACCTCCACAGACTCTGAATAGAAGGCGCGTTTTTGTGACATGCGCAGACGACATTTGGGCATCAGGTGGTGGCTCTGCCTCCTTGGCAACTCCCGCCACGAGACGCGTAGCTAAAGCTGGAGACAGACAGCTGGTCTGTGCCGCCATCGAGAACGTTCCATGATGTCGTCTGATAAATAATTACAAGACCAGCTCTCATAAAGCAAAACGGACACATGATAGCCCTAAAGATTAAAGAAAAACTACCCTTTTCAAGGATTTTTCGTGTTATTATGCACTCCACCCATACTGATACGCCCTACGCAGACGTTTTTTCCCTCGTTTTGAAAATGTCGACACCGTAAATACATCTATAAAAAATATTGCGTCATTACCTGTATAATTTTTTTTGCGGTATATTTATTCAAATTCAGAGATTTTCCTTTGTTTGCTCTAGATACGCATTCACGGCTCGAGGCCTGCAGTGGCAAAGCGGGCCATACATGCCACACTGGGCCGTACATAATAATTTTCTGCCACTGTGAAAAATCAATCATTTATGGTATACTGGGCAAACATAGGACTGATTTGCAGAGGTGTATAATAAATGATTAGATGATGGGGTAGGGGTCAGTAAGCATAAAACCGATGAGCACAGACCATTAAAGAAGAAACCAACAAGTTTTGGTCAAAGTAGTCGTTCTTCACGAGTTACAGGCGGTGTGATATGAACGAGGCGACAGCCGAGTGAATATCACGTAGTATTCAGATGAGTTGGAGGATGACTTCTTTGACCAAAACGAGTTGCTTTCTGTATTTATCTCACCCCTTTACACACTGACATAATGGACAACACACAGGATATTAACCGTAGAGAACGGACTGCAGTACATGTAGGGGCATAGAGAACAAGGTCCAAATGTTAAGCCTATGGACATTTATTTCAGGGGTGAGATAAAATGAAATACCGTATTGGTGAGTAATATTGACTTACACACAGTGTGACAGATCTGGTAGATATTAACGAGGCGCACAGATCAGTTCTACGAATTGTGGATCGATAATGCACAGGTAGACAATAGGATGGCAGCGTGTGGTGTCTGGGCGTGGTTCACATCACCTGCACATGTGATAAAAAGGAAAAACCGGCGTTTAATCTGCAGGCCTCCAAGAAATGATATTGAATCGATTTTTTTGTCTTTATTCAGTAAACAAACATAATGACAAATAATTCGCCGATATACAGCGGTCTTCAATCATAAGTCGAACAAACAATGACGGATAGGACAAAACAGGGCAGAACATGGTACGAAAAGGAGAAGATTCCGATATTTTCACTGTAACTAAATACGTACTAAGTTGGGTGGCTTAGTCTGTAGCACCTAGAGCATGTGGCAAATTCCACAGCCAGTTTCAGTCCAGTTAATATAGCTGGGTGAAACCACTTTTTTTTCACGATGGCTGATGTGATTCTCTGGAGGATCTTGTCAAAAGGGGTCTGGTGGGAATTTGAATAACGCCCCCCAAAGACAGACTAAACAAACTTATTCCTTGCAAATTCTGTAATAAAATAGGGTATCTATAAAATGTCTCTATTGTTTCCATTTCAGAGCCACCGTCTATGTGATACTTTGTTCAGCACTTCCAGCAGTTCTGACAGGTAGGTAAAAATAGGCCCAGTTTACATCTACCGATCATCATCACTGATTCTAGAATCTGGCACTGGTGACCGATTATTACATGTTCCCGATAAACTATCGGTAAGTGTAAAAGAATTACAGTCATGGGAGGTGTTTTTAGACAGCGACATCTTTATTCCTATATACCTATGGCCGTACACTCTATGCTTACACCACGTTCTGGGGGGTGGAGTAACTTATGTATACTACCCAAGGTTGCCATATACTACCCAAGGTTGCCGTATACTACCCAAGGTTGAAATTTAGACCAATCAGATTGTCTCTTACAAAATTCATAAGAAAAGCGCAGTGAGGAGAAAACAGTGTTAGTTACTCGATAAGGTTGGATCTTGCTTTGGGTTTGATGGTGGGCGAGCAACTAATGCTAATTATCGTTATTAAACCCCATTTGAAGGTATGTAGGGATAGGGAAGCCAAGTTTCCGGAGAGAAAAAGTCAAAGTTACTCGGTAAGGCTCGTATTTTGTCTGTGCGTTTTCCATCGGCAGGTGTAAACTAGGGTTTAGAATTCTCACCCGATCTTGTCCTAGTCTACTGATTAGTGATTCTTGTATTGCCCTGTTTACATTTTTTTACAACCTTTTTTGGTGGTGACCTAAAAATCGGTTCGTGGTTCCAGATTACACAATTTGGGGTTGAAAATTGTTAGCATTTTTGTTAATTACACGATATCTTATTGGAAATGCGTAATAATCGTTCATTCTTCCCCCTCACTGTCCCTTCCATGTAAATCTACAGGAACATTTTATAAGATTTTATAAGATTTATGATAAGGGTGACTGTCTTTTTCTTTTGTGATGTGTTGTCAAGTCCTGTTTGTGTGACTAATATGAGGAAGAACGCCATGTGTGGCGATCATATTATGTCGTAAAACTATGTTTATTGAATAGAAATTTAATTTTTTTTGCCAAATATTGCCCTTTTCTAAGACTAACCTGCCTTCTCTGGTCAGCAGCCTGGGATGCGTTTGACGACACGTCGTGCTTGACACGTGTCAAGGAGTGCATGGTAAAGTGGCTGCCCGTGGTCGCTGACAACAGAAAGCCTGAGGGCGAGGACAGTTTCTGTAACTGCTGGAATGGCCTGTCTGCCGGAGACTGTAAAGACACGGCACAGGCTAACCATGTCGGTGTGCAGCATTATGACGAAGCCGCCTGTGCAGCTGGTGAGTATGTAGGCCTGTATCCATTTGCCAAGTGTTAATCTGAAAAAAGGCACAAACAAAAGGATTGGGATTTTGGGCGGTTTTTCTTAGAATAACCACCCTATTTATTAAAAAAGAATAAAATCATAATTAAAAAAACAACAATAAAAACAACGCCTGGGCGTTGTATTTCCTATAAATGAACACCCCCCCAGAGGGCCGTTGGTCCGGAATCTTGAACCAGTGATGCCCCCGGACACCTTACTTACCCCAAGGCATAATCTCTAGTGTAAACTCCAGGATACGCCACCTCACCTGTAGGGTCTGCATCGGAGGAGGAGGCGTTACTCAACGAGAGTGAGAGCGAGGATGAGAGTCGTGGCGAGCGGATAAGAAAGCGATTGAGACATCCCCCTTACTGAATTAGTGACGGATGCTAGCACCTGTCCCAGATGAGCTTGGGACAGGTGAGCCTGGGACAGGTGAAGCCAAGGAGAATAGGGACAAAGATCGTCCGGTTAAAAAAACTACTTCCGTTAATAGCCGATTTCTCAAAAGACAAGTAGAGTGAATAAGCAGCTTTTATATTACAAGTAGAGACGGGTTTAATGCTAACGGGCTTGGGAAGCCTTGTTTCGTTAAGGTAGGGGTATGATTATGGAATCATACTCACCCAAGTATGGAGCTCATATTTCTTTGTTTATCTTGCAGAATGTAAAACGGGAAGCTTAATTACCTTTATCCTGTTAATAGCTGTGGCCATGGAGGATAGTTCCACGGAATATAAGTAGGGCGATTCATGATAATGTAGGGCTTCTGTTCCTAAGCGATCAAGAGTGATTTTAAGTGTTCAGCAAGAGTGGGTTGACACTAGCTATAGTTAATGGTCACTGTCATCCCACTACAGGACCGGCAGGTAAATTGGGAGCTGGTGAAGGTAATATATTTTACCTTTACCAATATCAAGTTCAAATTACTCAGCCTACTGTCAGCTAGAGGCTGTGGAGTTTGCGATTAACGACGAACGCACTCAATACAGTAGAACCCCGCCTAACGGGCACCTTGCGCTGAAGGGATCCTTTTATAGATGTTTATTTTAGCCCCGCGTCAGCGAGCTCTTTGGCCCGGAACTGAAGGTGTCCGCTTATGCGGGGTTCTACTGTATATTGATATGGACTGCCACGTATTTGAGGCATGCGCATGGGAAGGATTGTCATATTGCTGATTTGAGAACCCCTCTAGGCCAGTGTCTACTTCAAGGAGTTCCATGCTAGGGAACCACCTGAAGGATAACCAACTGAAACAAATGTGTTCAGTACACTCCTTGCCGGACATAAACCTTCCTATGGGCAAATGTATTGGAAACCGGAAGTGGGGAATAGTTGCCCGCCATGAACAGCACTTCCGGTGCTGTGCGGTGACAATTAAAGAGAGCTGACAAATCTCCCTCCGGTAGCCGTCATCAAGCTTCAGCAAGGCTGCTAGGCGACAAGCCACCTTCTGTAATTTACTACCAGAACTCTAGTTAGCTTGCAGTATGACTTAAAGACAATTGCGGGTAGGTATCCCACTGCCCCCTGTTTAACACTGGTGCTGTCATCTGGTTTCACGAAATTATAGCAGTTTCCCATAGACACCAATAGATAAGCAATTACCTTCTCCAGATGGCCTTCCAATAAAAATAAATATGGCGACATGATATTTTTTTCTTTTTAGCATTTCTCATTTGTACATGTTCCAAACTATCATAATCTAGAATTATTTGAAGATAGCAATAGAACATCAGTGACATCTAGCCACGAAGTCAAAATATTGTTGTTTCCCATAGACACCAATAGTTAAACACTTACATTTCCAGATGGCCTTCCCATAGAAGTTATAATATACGGAACTTCTATTATCCCGAGTTTTTTTGTTTTTAACAATGAGAAGATGTAAATTATATATTTAATTTTGTACTTTCCTTTGGTGGTATAAACTATAGGTTTTTTACCATTAATGGAGACAGCACTTTCCATTCATAGTTAGATATCCGTTCATCGGAAGAATACCCATCGTTCGTCCCCAATACCGCGACAACAACAGAGAAAAATGTCATCAATTCTGAAAGCCATGCAACCCATTGAGAAAAACGTCACCAATTCTGAAAGGCATGCCACTCAATTCTGAAAGCCATAATGTCCATTGAGCAAAACGTCACCAATTGTCCTTCCGAGGGATTCAGGTCAGGAGAAGGATAATACGGACATACATGTATATTTAACACTCCTATCCTTGTCATTGTCCTCCCATTAATTCTCCTATCATTGTCCTTATCCTGCCCCCCCCCCCTTGTGTATAATATATTTCCTTATGACTAACAATACTATCTCTTTTTCTGTCAAGGTATTTTATCAAGCCACGTGGGTGTCGTCATCTTCTCGTTGTTTCTCACGATACTCCTCGGGATTCAGCGAGGAAACACATGAAGCAAGATTCATGTCAGCATCATCATGATCAGAAAATCCCTGATGATTTCAAATTTCTTCTTGCAAAAACAACAGACAGAAGGATTCTTTGGTGATAATCTTTGCTCATTCTCATAACATCAAAGGCATATCAGACAATTCACTGTGAAAACTAAAACTCATGTCATTTTCCTAGAAATTGAATATGAAATATTATGATCCAAAGTGTTGGAGAAATTAGAGATTGGGGATCGCTGTGCTATGTTTTTGTCTAGATATTAATGTCATTAGAAAATATATAGAGATTCTAAACATTTCTGGAAAATTCTACAAAATATTGATTTCCACATAGTGAACCTCGGATGTGTAGTATTCCACATTTGAGTACTAAAAACTATAGGTCACCCATAGGACTCCACTGTCAGCTTTTGAGTGAATTGAATGAAATGATACTTTCCAGTATATTTCTCAGAAAGAAAATAAGTCTTCTGCCTATTGGGTTAGGACAAATAAGACAAAACATTATATCTTCCTCATTTGTTATTAGAATAATTCGCAAGCAACCAGTCTGAATTGTGTGATGTCTTTAGGTGTTTTCTGAAGAACTAATATATAATAGGTATTTTATATCAAAATTTAAGTTGATATGATCTAGAGAATAGCAAAGTGTACGAGTTCAAAATGACCTGCTCTATCAGGGGTAAATAGACATTGAAGTAAGGGAAGGAATGGAGGGAATCTGGTTCCAGGTGAAAAAATTCTGAAGGGACTAGGTGAGGATTTAAAAGATTACTTAACGAGGCCTTGGCTGAGTTAAGTAATTTTTCGAGGTCCTCACCTCACCGATATAATACATTAAGTAGAAATTGCATCGAGATCCATAGACAGATTGAATAAAGCGCCTTTTAAAAATAAAACAAAAAATAAGTCTTTGTTGCGGAGTCATTCCATCAGGCAAAGCTGAGTGACATTATGTAGCAAACCAAAATGAATGGCATAATTTCAGTGGCTCTGGATCGAGCGCGGTTTAGATTTGATCTCACCTCTATCATTGATTAATTTGCTAACATTTGTGACATCATCCCCTATTGTATTTTTTTTATTTTATCCCTGACATGTGATTGTAACATGATGGATAATAGAGTTGGCATGATGTCACCCATAGGTGCTTCATGCTCCTTGAGTTTAGCACAACTCGGTTTAGTACAGCTTGTTTTGGTTTGCTACATAATCTCACTCGACTTTGCCTCGTGAGATTACTCCACAACCAAAGGTCATGGCATATTTTCAGCGGCTACGGATTGCGATGCAGTTCCTTCTTAGTATATATCATTGGAGAAACATGTGCCTAACCATGAAGAAAAATATATACATTATCATGTAAATTGAACTTTGTATCATCAATGAGATAGAATTATAAGACCCCCCCCCCCCCCCCACACCAATCCGGTTGTGTCATTTCCGCTGAAGAATCAAGAAACAACAACAGAGAGCATAGTAGGTGTTGAATATTATACATCCCTTCATACTCGTATATTTCATCCGCAATTACACCTTAAAGCCTTTGACTTCGATGTACTTTGCTCAGAAATGTCAGAGGCCAATTATTGTAATTGAAAAACCTGTTTTCAATAAAGTGAATGAAAAAATACAATATTTCCATCATGGAATAATTTTGATAATGACTAAAAGCAGCAAGGAGAAGTAGCCCCCATTTCGAAATAGAATACAAGAGAAATCATTTTGTAAAGTTGGGAATGGCATGCTCACCCTCAGTGTTGGTTGCTCTAGTTCCTAAACTGTCCACATGATAGTCTATGTTAAAGTCTATATAAGGCCGCTCTTACCTTTAGCAACTTATATTACGTAGGCGAGAACGATCTAAAAAGGAGGAATTCAGAAGACAGCCATCAGACGGTAAGCTACCATGACATTTTGATACGAGGTGCTCCCAAAGTCATATATATGTGTATACTCATGTATACTCGTGTTGTAACCACTTGCACAGAGTCAAATTATCTTTTCTGCAAGTCTAGAATCCAAACATATCAAGCACCAGTGGGTCTTGAGGTATTTCGGTCTTGAATTATTGGTCATGGTCAGCTGGGCATACCTCTAAGACTCTGAGACACTGGCACCTTGCTCCTTTCCCAATATCACAGTGAATAGCACACAGGTAGTGAAGGGACAGTTTTTTGTGCAGCATGCCGGAAGTCTATATGACAAATCTAACCATTATACTCTATACCGCATTACACTAAAAGTAGTGCCTACAATATCCCACTTTTAACCCAGAAACAGCAGCGGTGATTCCAGTGTTTTACCATGGTAACTGATGGTATCTGCAAAAAGTATGTAGTCTTAGTAAAAATGCAATATTAAAGGGCAACTATGAACATTTTATAGTTTTGAAAGTGCTAGCACTAAGGACAGCTCTCATCAGCAGTAGATGACAGGACTACTGGAGCTGTATTTCACAGATGCAATGGTCATGAATCTAAAGAAGCAAGGCTCCCTGTCCAACACAAATAGATGCTCATAACTCTCCTCAGTGATAGGTGGTTGTGAGACATTGCATGCAGAAGCTGACACTGACCTCCTGATTGTACAAATTGCAAGGGGTAGTTCCAAAGCGCTTGCCATTGCAGTAGTTGGTGATGATACAGGGACAGTGAGAGTGGACGGCGATGACGTTCCAGACGGGTAGGAAACTGCTCGTAAGTGCCCCCAGGTGCATGTGCACTCTCCGAACCGATATCCTCTTTTAAACGCTACTACATTCGGCGCGAGAGAACCCGGAAAATCCCCACACACTTATCATTCCAGTCATAATCATTAAACATGTTTGGAATATTATCAGCTTAAACATTAACAGAAAGAAGAACAACAGGGAGATACTGCACAATTTTATATAATATGTCACAGATAGACTATAGATTATGATGAACCCCATTGTCTTGGCTGAAATGTTACTTTGGTGATATCGATTCAATATTCATTTTGAGATCTTCATTTCAGCCTGAGTTTACACAGGTCCATGAGGAGACCAGAGATCGGTCAATATCGTTTTCGGACTGAAATACTACACACATGATAGACACGGAAAAAGGAGTAAAGCAATGACATCCTGGTGATCTTTACTTTCTGATATTTTACTCCATTGTAGTCAGGCGAACATTTTCCTCTCAATGATTTATATACTTCCCAGTTATATAGATATTCAGAAATTGAAATAAATAAAATGAAGTTAGTCGGCAGCCTTCAGGCTGACGGCTGCCGAACTGGAACTCCCCCCCCCCCCCCCCACACACAAAAAAACACCCCCAAAAACCAACCAACCAAACCCATCGTAATCAGTGTACATGTATATGGTAAATAATATATTTTCGGTCATACACAATTTCCTCATAAATGAAATATTAATGTCTCTGGGACATAGTACATTGCATGCATCCTGTTTATTATATTGATGTTGATATTGCTTCACGACTTTGATTCAAATACCTAAGAAAACCAGCAAGGAGAATTGTTATAGGGAGCGGCACCCCGCTTGTCTGTATTTGAGGTAAGGTGAGTGATTTGTTTTTCTCTGGTGGCATCTATATTGGATTACATATTTCCGTCATCATTGTGAATCAGTGCTTGACCCTTTCCGGGTGGATAATGCCTTGAGGCGTTCCCCAGCATAGATCGGATATCGATGCCTTCAGGCATTATTTATATTGTTTAGTAATATTGATGATTTCATTGTTTATGAAGAAATAATTGATCAATAAATATGCAACTTTTAGAGAATATGTACTTATGATATAGCATTCAATACTGTTTGGTAATACAAATATTAGAAATAAGGATGAACATTCTTATCACGTGATTAAACAATTGAATGCCAGTGTGAATGAAAATCGACCTGTCCTATGGCATTATTCCAGTCCCAAGTATTAGCCCCGACGGACAAGGCTCTGTCACAGACCCCAGCCTGTAAAGGGTCAATCATTCTCTGCTTGTTGACCATCGGGCCACTGTGATCATACATGGGATACCAGTCTTACTGGTTGCTTATTTCAACTACTTTTCTGGACAAAATACATGGCTTGATACTTAATAAAACAAATAAAGAGAAATAATCCACAAACCCCAAATTAATAAAATCAGACACAGTAATATTAGAGATTTGGAAAATGCAACCAATAAATATTAAATATACAACATCAACACGGGTAGGGAACAAGCTTACACTCTCCTTCCGATTGCCACAACGTTCAACAACACGAGCCATGTCCGTAGCAACGACGAATCCGTATTGCGGATATCAGTCACATGACGGAACGTGCCAATCACGGTCTAGATATGTAGGATCGAGAATCGTATAAATACACAGTGACGATTACGGTACATCCAAACGAGTGGAGGCTTGGGTTTGCACTAAAATTAGAACAGCCAATCAAGAAATTCCTTTCTCCAATCAGTGCTAGGGATCTGGCAAATGAGAGCTGTGCTCTGTTAGACCCTTACAGACCGTAAGCCTTAGGCAGTGCGGTCTGTAAACAGACTAGTGCAGGTGCGCACACAGACGGTGTAGTGTGGGAGTATGACACCAGGGGGTGCAATGACAACCCCTGACTCAGGATACTACGGGGACAAATAGCCGAGGGTCCGATCCTATATCTTCCTTCAGAGTAACAACCCTGGGTGTTGTAAGTGCAGATTGCTGTAAGCCACAGGATAGATCATTTCGTAATGATTCATAACCACCGTCGCAGCTGACATTTTCTTGTTGAACAACGCCATTCTGAAGTTGGCTATATGGCATTGTCTTGCCGAGAATGTCATCAGGTGGATGGAAGCAGTTGGAAGAAACTTGCACCTTAGACTCTAATGCGGTATCATCCGTTATGAAATATTTATCATCCCACTTTGGCGGAATGAATACAATGTCAGGGGTCCCTGTGGAGGTAGATGAGTTATCTCCATCACCCTCACTTCGCTCCAGAGATTGCTTCCTGTTTTCAGTAACCTCTAAGCAATCATGGGGAGCTTCCATATCTTTCTTGTACCGCTCATCGAACCAGTTCGGGTTCTCCTTGGTAAAATCAGAAGCTTTCTGTAAGGCTTCTTTCAGTCTGCGCCCTGACTGTGTCTCCTGGTACTCCCTATTATTGATGAGAGGAATTTTGGACTTTTGGGAATCATGTATGTAACGCATGAAATCCTCAAGGCGATCTGGGAGTTTGCAGGTGAGGCTGTTCTTGATATCTGAGATAAGATACTGGGAAGGTGTGTGTGGGAACTGGACCATAACGATTGGATTCTCGCAGTTGTTGGTCTGTGCACCTCTTTGAAGCACTGCAGACAGAACATTGATGAAGATGTCTCCTTTAGGGACGTGGTATCCATCAGTTAGGGCCTCCCTGCTCAGATATGCACGGTACTTGTTGTATGCACCCTCTGACTGGATAATTATAATCTGATCAGTACCTTTAAGCTCATTTAGGTGCCAGCGCAGAATATCCTGTCGCATTTCCATTGTGTACCATTCATCAAAGCGAACTTCACAGTCGCATTCGTCTATCAAAAATGTGGCCAACGCGTGGATGACAGCCATTTGTGCTTCATGGTCATCAGAGTAGAGAAGGTACACACGGCGAGGGTTGGGTGATACTGCAAGAAGACAACATAATGATTATCATTACCTTATTTGGTATAAATGTCCATAGGCTTAACATTAGGAACTCGTACTACATAGGCATGCGAGTACGGTAATTCATACTCAATGAGTGATAAACAGATAAACATACCCAGGCTAAGTTAAAATCAAATAAATATTCGTGTTTCATCTGTGTCCCTGATAGCCATCTCGTTTGAAGCCCTTAACAATATTCACTCGGCTATCGCCTCGTTTACTTACCTGAGCCCTCCAAACTCGATGGCATACGGAGAAACAATTAACAATACTACTGCATATCTTTGATAAACAACTACAGTAAACCTTGTTTCTGTATACTACAATCACAGCCTTTAGTTATGGGAGTGTTTATCTTGCCCGCATAGGTATATCAATGACTAAACCTTCCCCACTAGTTGAGCCATCTTCACGAGTCGCACTCGAACCACCTCAATTTTCTGGCAGAGGACAATGGAACTAGGGTACTCTCTGTGCCCTATACTAAACCTGATTGAGATCAGGGACCTGTTTCACTAGTTCTGTGACATTAGGCCTAGACACACATCAACAGTGGCACCAACAGTGCAAGCAACAGCAGAAAACGTCTAGCAAATATCAGAGGTTTGGAGCAGCCAATCTTCTTCATATTTGGGACGATTATAGGTTATATGTATCCCCTACTCGTGATAACGTTTCATGGCTAAATTCCTAGGGGAAGGGAGTGAAATTCCGCGTGTCATTGATTGCAGTCTTGTGATCTGTCCGTATGGTGTCACAGATGCCATCTAGACATGTTGCGAAACTACTGAAACAGGTGCCACCAGCGACTAGGTGAGGCAAAGCTATGGGCTGTGGGCAGTGTCAGTGTCAGCTGTTTGCCTACCATAAATTGGGTCGGTGAAGTGTGTACATGTACATCGAAAAGAATGTAACAGAAAGTCACTGATAAGAAAAATTCATCAGCCAGAATATGATCGGAGAATATCGTCACATCGATGACTTACATGTTTTACAAGAACCGCTTAATAGCCACACCTTAAACTTAGTTGGATAACTGGATTTATGAAAGCAGGGATCCAAGGCAATTCCATATTATGCTCCGTAGACCGACATTCTTATTTCACAATAAGCGCTAATTGTACTTTTTATCACTGCCACTAGTTGGGTTTTTGGGTAGTGGAAAAAGAGGTTGGGAGAGGAATAGATGTCCACTTCGAATTGATTGGAAAAATGTAGAATGCAAAAAGAAAACAAGACCAGCACCATGTCACAAGAAGAGGTCTACTCAACTAAAATAGCACTATGTCTATGCATATCCGGATGAAAATCAAGTAAATCATATTTCAGTTTTTACCTGTAATGCTGCTATATGTATTGCATTTTCACAATTATTTATTCATTTAATCAAATGCAAGCATTTCTCTATGCTTATGTTGAAAGCCAGTATATTATAGACTATTCACCCTCCGTTGAAATGGGCACGATTTCCCACCCTAGGAAAAATAGTAGAATACCTATCGGGAACTATAATCAAAATGATATGGAGATATACCATTGCATAAACTTAAAACAGCTTAATCATGCTGGACTAAAATTTCATAAGTCTAGGTATGCCATTGAGATCTAAAACAAATTAGTTTCAGCACTAGTGAATAGGCACTCTTCTTACAGAGATTTGGTTTCAGTTTGTATATAATATGTAGAAACTATGATTGGAGAGTTATGAGATCCCAACACCTGGTGGTCGCCGGTCCTGCAATACAAAGCCACCCTTGTGACTTAAAGTTCCGTACAGTTATTGCATATATATCGCCGTCAATATAGGAAATTTATAGAGACATTTAAACTGCAATTGATAGCAAACGTATACTGACTTACCGTTGTCATGCGTGTTTGATTCTACATCCGAACGATCCATACAAACTTTCTTACCGATGCCTGGAATACAATACAAAA
Organism: Alentia gelatinosa; assembly: GCA_950022655.1. Taxonomy (NCBI): domain Eukaryota; kingdom Metazoa; phylum Annelida; class Polychaeta; order Phyllodocida; family Polynoidae; genus Alentia; species Alentia gelatinosa. Next base: position 15,745,070 of record OX465590.1, read on the forward strand.
CGAAATGTAATTTATTTGTCTTTTATCATCTGTGGCCATGGTACTTCAAAATGACAATAGGATAAAAATAGGATTGGAAAACAATGTAACAACAATCCATCAATAAAGGAATTCTTGATTTAAAAAAACATAGTACTATGAAACTGAACAACTTACAAGTTTCCCTTAGTATTCCAGGAAACTTCTTGTGGGCGAACACAACCACAATGAGACCTAGGACGAATAAAATAGCAACTGGAGCGTATATCCTCCATGGCGAATTGTTCGGGGGGTGGCTTACTGTACTGTTTTCTATCATTCTTGCAGTGGTTCCATGCTCAGGTGGTAGCGTGCGGAAAAGATCGTGGCAAGGACCTGTCAAATAATCCAAAGAGAGAAAGGTCTCACCATATTTCCTGTGGCTCATAATAATTTTTATCCTACCCGTAATATAAAATCCCACAGGCTTAAATTTCCGTATGCCATGCTGACTGGCATACGGAGTTTTATATGCCACTAGTGGCATACAAAATTGTTATCACGTAATATTCCAAAATCGAGGAGACGGGATAGGAAAAAATCAAAACCTGATTCGTTTTAATCGTGACCACTGCATTCCACTCCTGAAGTTTTGGCTCCGGACTTCACTCGGCTTAGCCTCATGAAATCACTATGCCAAACTCCAGTCGTGGCATACAATGGCCAAGATTAAAACTCATCCAGTTTTATGATAGTCTGTATTATGTTATCAATAAGTGAAATATAGTGTGCTATATAGGCTGGAGGAAAATACATATATATTATATATAACGGCTAACAACCGAGATGATAAAGGTTTAAGGCCGACTGTCTACAAAACCATAGATTGTTGTCTATATCATAGATCAGTTATATTAACACAATAAGTGGTTAACTGTCTCACCAGCTAAGGAATAATTGCTCTCTATGCTCCGTGCACGTTGGCACTCTCCGGCACGGTCGGGCCACTGTGTCATATAAGCACACATGCTCCTGTTGAAGAATTTGCGAATCTGTGTGAAGAATAAAAGTAACATACAATTAATATATCCAGGCGAAACGCAGACAAGTTGATTGATTGGAGGGTGGTCGGTGGTAGCAAACCCATGTTCAGGGCCCCGCGCAGAATTCCAGGCAGCCCACCCTGACAGGCCCTCACTATCAGGCCCAATCTGACAGGCCCAATCTGACAGGCCCTCACAACCAGGCCCACTCTGACAGGTCCATCTAAAGGCCTCTTCCCATTGGCCGATCTCCCGTCACCGATCTACAGTCAGGAACCACCTATGAACTTTTGGTACTGCTGACCCGAAATCGGTCAATGGAAACGACCCAGCTGGTAGAATGACCCACAATTTTTTCTGCTTAGATTATGCAATATGGCACCACCCACCACTGAGTGAAAGCTTGGTCACGTAGTGAAATCTACTACCCTTATATATAGACACATAATGAGCGGCACCACCGACAGACCTTCTGGGTAACCCAAAAATCTACACCCTCTTCGTCGGCCAATGGAAATCAGCCTTATACGGGTGTCCCATTCGGAAGCCACTGAACCCAACAGCGTCGGGCATCTGCCAAACATGCTTAGTGTAAAATCCCATAGGGAATTTCAAAGGCTGACGTCGGATGAAGGCCGTGTGGGCTAAATTTATGGGCATACGACAAAAGGCAGTGTATTAGCTTTTACTAGCTATTGCCCGTTACACCGCCATGCAGCCGCCGATGAGGGTGCTGCTACTCCACTACACCGATTGCTATAACCAACTGCTAAATGGCTGCAGTGTGATCGCGGCCACCGGGTGGTGCTCTTTTGTGGTCGTGGAGCCCAATGGAACGATAATAATGATAGAAATTAAGGCAATTGAATTATTATCATATCATTATCAAGATCATCATTATCAATATTATCTTCCTCCACACACGCCTCGTAGTTTATGACAAAAGCAGTCACGTTTGATGTTCCCATGTAGGAGGTAATAATATGATATCCTTCACAACTTACGGTCACGGTTAAACACGTAGTTCTGTTTTCCTCTGGTATGGAGAAGATAACCCTTACTTCCCCGACCTATGAGAGAGGAAACCCAGAAATGTAGTACATGTATATTAAAGAGACAAATATGAGAAGCGAATTATGTAGATTATTTGTTGCAATTGTAGATATTTATATCACATGATAAAACATAGAACAATGATTATAAAGGAGGAACTTTTCCTGGCCTTTGTCTTTGTATGATCATTTCACGTGAAGTCATATTGGTATGTATTTGAAAATGTGAGATATCTGCAAGCGTATGCACTGGACATAGGTATTAAACGTCAAAGAAGAAAGGTTTACAGTTATATCATAACGGAGTGATTTCCTTTTATACAAATCGTATTAACTGCAATCTTGTATTTCAATGTTACTATTTTCTTCTGTTACGTCGATTTTAATCAAACAAAAGTAGAGTTACTATTTTGTTTGTTCTGGAGATCTGCTAATACACTTGCTCCCTGCTTTCTTATTTCTATGAAGCTTGTAGACGTTTATTTCGTTTTTTTAATGATAATTTTTGAGGGGATATTGTGTTGCACAATCACCGAATTCGGCTATACGGCCGTTCTTCCACTCGGGCCATACACCCCTACTCCTTATTCTAATGGCGGATGTTAAGCCGAATAGGCAGTTGGTACCATTTTTGTGTAAGTCCTTGGTATGACCCGACCTCCCATGCTCGAGGCAAACACCTGACCACTTGGCCACCGAGCTTGGTTATACCAAATACGATGAAAGGACACAGAACACAGTACTTACAGGATGTTTCACTTCTATGCCATTTGTGTTTTCGAATTGAGGATTGATCTCAATCTTGAACAACTCAATTTTATCTCTGAAGATCTCCGGAAATTGGAACGCGACTTCAAGACTTGTGTTTCCTTGTGGTTTGAAAGAAACATTTGGTGTCCAGTCGAGTGGGCTAACTGGATAACAAGAAGAATGGGGGAAAATACGTGAATGAGTTCGGCTATTAGTAAACTTAAGAATCGCTAAAAGTTATAGGTCTTTTACGATAGCCATCTAACCACAGCATGATGCCTCCAGTCATTCCTGTGCATACTACAGCATAAAACATCGACACATTGCCAAGCATACTACAGCATGGGATCTCAAGACGTTCCCAATCCAATGGGTCTCGTGCCGATTTAGTTCACTTTAGTTATGCGCTATATTTTTTCATACGCATTATTTTCCGTATGCACCGCTTTCTGCAGTCCGGAGTATACAACATATATCTGCCAGCATATACACAATATTGACTGGTTTCAAATACAAGCGGCCGTATACTCCAAGGAGTTGACGCGTAGTAATATCCGAGCGCATGCGAGGATATTGCGCAGAGTCAACTCCGAGGAGTATACAGCCGCTTTTATCTGAAACAAGCCTATATTGTATCTATTATCCACCTTTTCCTGACAAGTTAGGTACTGATATTGGTTCATTTAGGTACGCACTATCTTTTCATACGCACTATTTTTTCGTATGCGCCGGCTTTTGCTAACTGGAGCATACAACATATCCGTATGCGCCGGTCCCGATGTGTTTCCTAAGGGCACTTTGTATTAGGTGGATAATAAATATCCATATGCACCAATATCCATACATAGCTCCTATAGGTTTACACTGGACACTTTCTATTAAGTGGGTAATAAATGCTGGACGACCGATATTTACATAAAAGGTATATTAATCATACCAGCCCGATGAACCATTGGGGTATCTGTATATGTACTGGATAAAGCCTGGATAAATACCAGCGCACGTAAGAACTGTATGGTGGAGTTATATGACCTTCTAATAAGACAAAAATGGCCTATTGAGGTATCATAATCATGTATTTCTTTTGCTTCGTTCGTGTTCTGAGAGGTACATGGAAGAGTGCTCAATATCAGGACTATTCTGCTTTCTTCATCTGAATTTAAAAAAAACCATTATCCATGGAGACTCCGTATTAGGTTGATAATAAGATGAGAGTTGTCTTACTTTTCGATGATAGGACCGTCACTATAACGCTGGGGGACCATCGTTCATTAGAAGGTGGATAGGGCAGAGACGATGTTGTCACTGTTATCTGGCCAGAAAAGGTCTCATCCAGAACACACTTCATATCCCACGACACCTGCAAGTTAAAAAAAGGACTTCGGTACAGGGTTGTCAGTTGGGATCATGAAAAATAGTGGAAAAATTTGTCATCCGGAATTTACTGCCTCGGAAAGACCATGAAAACATAGAAAACACATCGGCGTTGGCCATGGAATGGAGCTGAGGTGTATGGGGAGGTTCAAACCATTGATCTTGTGTGCGTGAATAAACCTCTCTGCTTTATACAAGAAAAAAGCTTTATAAGCTGGAAATGAAAAAAGGATTTCCTTGGAAAAGTGGAAAAGTGCCATCTTTGTCGTTATGGTCGCATGTTGATCTGCGTCTGCAAGTACTTGATGGAATTACTGGAAAAATATTTATCCACTTCAGAAGAAACTGACATAAGACAGACCATCCTTTTTACGATTCACTGCAGGATACCCACAGACGTATGGCCAAAGCGTACGCCTTAAGGACCAGTTTACACCTACTGATTTTGACTACAGATTACAGAATCTGACACCATAAACCGATTATTACACATTCCTGATAATATATCGGAAAGTGTAAACAGTAAATATCCAGCTCAACAATTTCCAAATTGCGTAATCTGGCACAACCGACCGATTGTTTAGGTTACCGACAAAATTAAACCGAGTTGAATTAATCGGTAATGGAATCAAGAGATACTCCGCCGGAGTAGATGAAAAGTATAACCAGTCGTCATGTGCATGTGAACGTCTCAACGATTTGCAGTGTCACAGATCATTGGTACTGAAAAATCAGTGATATTTTCTTTGGGAGTACCACCAACCGATGCTACCCTTCTTGATATTTGATCGGTGTACTTTCCGGGTGTAAACAGGGCCTACTGCAGCGTTTCACCTGACAATTCTAGCCAGCTCTAATGGCTTTTGGCACCATTCGCCGACTATCTGCACATTAGGGCACATAATCGTCAGGTGGACTGGGAATAAAAGTGTCAGAGCGACGATTATTTGATCGTCACATTATGCTTTCTTCACGAAAATGATAGAGACCCTTGAGTGTACAATCTAATCCTTTGAAAACATGTTTAGAAGGCTCATTAGTTCATCATTCATTCATTATCTTCATACTTAAATCATATCTGTGTGACTTGATAATTTCCTCCAAACTTCCTAACTTTCAAATGGAAGATCTGTACTCAGTAGAAGATTTCTTATAAAGAAAATGTAGAAGATTGGAAGAACTGTATTATGTACAGAAATGAATAAATGCTTAAAAAAAGAAAAAAAGATAAGCACCATTGTTATTTTTCATCGAATACATCCTTGAACTCTCACAATAAGATATCGCATCATACAGAAATAGGTCTCATGTATATCTATTGATAGTAATTTTCCAAGAACTAACAGGGGATTTTATTACAATAAGTGCATTTCCACGAGATACAGTATCTTTATATCTGCATAGATATGACTGCAATACTTGATGTTTATGATGAATATATTGATTATGTGCGCCCAGTCATGAGATTAAAAGATTAATGTAATATCAACATGATGATAGTCTCAGGGCAAAACAGAAATATGAATAAATCAGAATGATACAATCATGTTGCACTTCTCTCTGAATGACTCAGAGCTTAACATTACGCACAGTTTAAACATATTACCTATCTTGTAACCCCGCTCTGTTTATATCCAAAAACAAAACTAATGTGAACTTATCTACTTTATCATTAAATCATTTTCCCTATAAGATTAGAGGTGCCTCTGTTTTCTATTGAGAATTATTGACATTTTCCCCAGTTTTGGAGAAAAGCAATTACATCTACGTATATCTCTGGAAGTTAATATCACACGTTAGTGCTTCAGCAAAAAGAATTAACGTTAATTTTGAAACAATATAATTCACTAAATTTTTTCTATCATTTGTATTTTACTGCTCATATTTTGTTGATTTAAGTACGTTATATTGCTATATACTTGTGTGTGAATATAAATCAAATACTGCCTGCTGTCAGGGGTGTAGTACAAATATAATGTTCGTACCCACTGTGAAGCAATCACGTCTATACAGGGTGCTGTTGAATAATCCAGGATGTATCCTCGGGCTGGAGGATGAGATCAGGACGGAGGAGATCTTGAACGATCTTTGACAAATGTCATTTCATAAACTTGATCCTTGGTGGACAATAAAATCCCTCCTAGAAATTGTCCTTCTTGTGAGATGGATAATTTCTCAGGACAAGTCCAAGAGAAGTCTTAGGAGACTATCAGACAAGCCACCCTTCGAGGTAGACAGAGTTGAGCAATATTCTGAGGCTCCACAAGCCTGGGACATGTCCGGGACATGTCTGGGATATGCCCGGGACATGTCCCAGGATCCAGTCGAAATCGTTACATAAATCTACGATCATCCAAATCATCTAAAGGCTTCTTCCTGTCCTCAAATTGACCCTCAGCCCTTCTCATTAGATCTAGACCATCCATTTTGGAGAAAAACTGCTGATTACAGTCAAAATAACACCTTGATATGGCATATTTGGAGAACTAGCGAAATCTAGGACTGCCCTCTAGCTGTCCTTCTTGGAGGACAAGTTTGGATGAGTTGGGACAATTTGGAGGAGAAGTCCCACCTTCAGGATTTATTTATGAAACAACTTTTGTCCGCCCAAATTTGATCCTGTCCTTATATCATCATGGCTTTAAAGGATTTAAAGGTTTATGCAACAACATTTCTATAAGGGTGGTCCAAGGATCATTTCTGGGACATATCCTGGTCTATTCAACAGCACCCAGACCTCCACCTATGGCATCTGTCTGAAGCGAGTGTTCCACCAAATAGGCCTCTAACAGGCAGGCAGGCCAGCCAACCACACTGGTGCCGGGCCACCGGCCGCCTGTAAATGTGCAAAAAGTGTATGAATTATGTGGGCTCTTCCACTAACCCACCTATTTCTAGCTGGTGGAACCACAAGGAGCCCGTACACTGCCCAGCTGGCACCAAGTGACCTCTTCCACTAAGCTGGGTGGTTGACAGGTGCCGGTGGGGCGATGCCACCCCAGGGCAATGTCACTGCCGTCTGGTGGATGTTGGCAGCACTGTCGTGATTTGCTTGTTTTCAGTTCATTCGATAGGCGGCGCCTTGAAAGCACCTCCACACACTTCACCACTCCCGCACAGCAAAACCCGGGTATCGAGGGAGGCAGTGTGTGCCCTACTAAGATTTGTACGGGAACAATGAGAGTTTGTCAATTTTGTGCTGAATACTGTGGTTAACTGAACCAGGAAAGTAAATAAAGATAAGCTGGTCCACTGCCGGTTGGCTGCCTATATTCTACCTGGAATGAGGATCCATCAATGGCATCTTCAGTGGTCTTCCATCAAACAGATCATTGCCGACGTAATTTGTAATCTTTATCTTTTTTAAGACAATCGTTCCAAACGAATTTTTGGCGCGCTATGCGACCGTCTGTAGGACACCTGGGACCTTTTTTTAAAACTAAGAACGATAAAAGAATTGATCCTATCGCGGTCCTTGATGCATTCTCATTACCTAAAGTGCTCCGTCTTTATGAAGGACGTTCCTACACAACGATTAGGAAAATATCTTTATTTTGGGTGTTTTAAAAAATCTTGATCGTGATCCACATCGTCCATAGGCCTGTTTTACCTCCATTATCTGTCTTATTGGAAGACAACCCCAGGGGGTGTCATACAATATTTGGTTTAGCAGAATTAAACAACTTAGCTACTCTCAGCTTGTAATGGCCTCTTAAAGTGTAGTTGGATTACATTATTAGATTTCCCTTGAAATAAATCCATTGCAGAGGCACAAAGGATGCTTATTTGTAAAATGGTATTGCATTGTCCTCCACCAAGATCCTTCCTCCACGAGGATTATCTTTAGTCATTGACTAAAGACAATCCTAATGTTTAGCCATGTGACTTTAAAATTCAATTTGATTGGTTGTTCACTAGGACATGCCTTTAACTACGATCAGAAAGGCTTGAACGATAAAGATTTGATCGTTTCTGTAGGACCACGGTTAAAACACGGACTGACAAAGACATCCTAGTCAATATCGTTGTGGTAGGTCCTAATCGTAGTCATTCAACCATTATCCTTCTTAGTTTTAAAAACACCTCCCTGGCGTCTTTTGTCCAAACTGTCGTACATTCATTGGGCGATCTTAGAAAATCGTTACTAACGATTAAAAAACACCCCCTACAATAACTGTGATCATGGCCAACTGCGTATGGTGGTAGACCGCTTACTGTAGCGAACGTTACCCAATAAAAACCTTAAAAAGATCATAGTGCAGAGTGAACAAGTTAATTGCCCCCTGTGGATTGTATATAAACTCCTCCAGTCTGTCAATGAATCAGAGTTCTGACTAGTCTGGCAACCAACCCCTTCTACGATGTAGGGGTCGGTCGGGTTAAATCCCATGCGGTATCCCTCTCTGTTTGCCTCAAACCAAGTAGTTTTGTTCTGTTTAGGCTATAAAGGCAAAAATACTTGGTGAGAAATATTAATAGCTAAACAAATTGATGATAAAATCATACTTATTGTTCATTGTATTTAAGAAATATACACAAAAGGAAATAAGAAAATTGAAAATTGGCTTCGAGATTATCACATGACATACTCTCCAAGCAGTATGAAATATCTGGTAGAAGACTAACAAACAGGTCCCGCTACTAGGTCAAGGCGGCCGCTTATTTAACCCGAACAGAGTTAATTTTGTGTAGCTCTGGTTGACAGTGTAAGTTCTGACTCTCTTACTCTTAAGGTCTACACTCGAGTGGGGAACCCTAGACTTTAAAATGTAAATACGAATATACCTGCATTAACAGATGTAGCGCTCTCCTAAAGCATATAGCTGTCTTAACTTACATTGACTGTATAACTCGTTAATGGACATATCCCTCATATGTCAGGTTCCTAATGCTATATAAAGTCTATAGGAAACTAAAAAGACCTTAGACATTTTCAACAACAAGAGGAATTAAACTTTGACATTAAAGATATAAACTCACCTTATCTGGATCAGAATGAGGAAGAACCTTATCCTTAGGAATGTAGAAGTACATGTATTCTCCAACTGAGGACCCAAACTTCACGTTGAACCCCGTCGTTTTCCTGAGACCATCTAGAAGTACATGTATAAAATACTTTAGGGGTGAATAGTTGTGCATTTTCAAAAACGAAAAACTGGCCTCTGGTTGTTTTTCAAATAAAACCTTTCCCAGTGTATAGTTATCGTGTTTTTCTGTCATTTTGGGAAAGCGGGAAATCCCCGTAAAGAGACCACCTTCTCAGAAGTATGGTTTGGTTTGACGCGGCGTATCCGTAGTGAGTCCAATCCCACCGCTATGCGACCACTGATAGAGAGAAACGGGGAGACGGGCCGCGGAGGATTTTTTCCAACCGCGGATCTTCACGTAAGGTCTACCGGAACGAAGAAATTACGAACATAAGTCACCTTCTCAGAAGTACTCAGTAAATCTAATTAATCTGCACTTGTTGATGTGAGGTAGATTACAAAAAGTTCACAGAGAACCCGAGCATGACTCTTTACCCGCGAATGAGCCACACCTTTCTCATAGCTTCTCACCCGTTCTAAGCTTTTTTTCCCCTCTCTAATGGTTGGATTTGCATGTGAAAAAGACCAAACTGAAATAAACCTAGTGGGGAAAGCTAGGGCTAGTACAAAAAAATACTACAGGATCTTTTCATTAGCCACAACATGGACAGTGTATGGCGCCGTTTAGCCTGCCAGGGAGTCGTTGCTCCTGTTTTTGTGTTATCGTTCGCTATTATCCGATCGCAAATTTATTTTTACGGTTATTTAAGCGATCAGACAGGAAAAGCGTTGCTCATGTAATATTGAGTTGTGTCGCTTTTTTTAGGCGGTATCGCTTATTTTTACGATGTGACAGCGATACTGGAACCTGTTTCACTAGTTTGGGCAGCATAGGGAACGGAGCACCGAAATAACGGCACTAACAGCGAAAAAAATAGCGGACGCTTTTTAAATTTCTTTGCAATATTTTCATCGCTGATGGCCACCACCTTCCGGTTGATATGCCAGAATAGCGAACAGAACATGTATTACATATAAAAAAAAAACCACCAACAAGCAATAAATCAAAACCACCAGTATTACTAGTGTCTTTCCCAGTATTGCAGTTTTTATTTGACGTCTCTAGGTGCAGTTTCGGCTGAGGTTCGATGGCCAACACAACAGTTCACGTTTGATTCAGTCCCATTAGATAGTCCTATGATAGATCATGTACTTTACTTCCTGCTTGGTAGTCGATATATCATGAAGAAACGACTGATCCCTTTCCATAGATGCATAGAGTATAATACTGATGTATTACACATTATTTCCCCTAGAATTTATGTGTTAAATATTAAGTTAAGACCTTAGTCTAGAGTTCGAATAATATAATATGCTAGTATTTCAAAGTTTTTTGTTATTTTGGTTGTGACAACATGTTGTTATGCTTGAAATTGTCTGCACAGTTAATATCACTATTATTAATATCACATAGGATATCTCTGTATAAACATTACTTGAGTTTCTTCTTTCTACCTAAATGGTCAGATGATATCCATACCTACATTATGTTAGTATATATAGAAGTTGGGGTTAGAAGTAATAATCTGCATGTTATTAGGTCTGGAAAAGGGATGTCGTTTCTACGCAAATACTGAAAAGGCTTATTTCAGGCCAGTGGGCGTTAATTATTGATGTATATATGTATATATTTCCCGGGTTAGACAAGTTTAAGTGCATTTTATATGGTATTGATGAGATGTATTGTTCTTCTTAGTGATTGTGAGCAAAATATGAAATATGTACTATGTAATTAATTTTATTGTACATTTATTCATTCCTATCACATACTGTGATGCTTTCTGAACATTCAATAGGTTGGGGCATGTCAACTGAAGCTGCTCAATTTAAATCTGGGTGTTGGTATGAATATCTAAGGCTGGGGAGGTGTTTAAGTCAGGGATCAGTCGTTTCTACACAGATCAATTGTTTCTACGTGGATCAGTCATTTCTATGCAATATATGGCTATACATTCAGTACTGATTTCTATAGTATTTCAAGGCTACTGGGAGTACATGATTGATACATGCATAAATATACACTGCTTTATGTCAATTTAAGTGAATATTGCTTGGTAGTAATAAGACATATATATATGTTTTTGTCAGTGTTTGTGAATGAGAAATTTGCTATATTATTGATCTATTTCATATTTATTCCTGGCACATACTGTGATGCTTTTTCCCCATGCAATAGGTTGGGGCATAACTACTGCATGCTGGTGACTTAAAATCTGGGTGTTAGGATGAATGTATAATACTGGGGAGATGTAAAAGTGAGGGATCAGTTGTTTCTACAGGGATCACTCGTTTCTACAATTGGCTATATATCCATATTGCTCAAAGCTGAACTAGAGTAGAATGATGGTACTACTACCCTGCTATCTTCCTATGAGATCATGGTACATTAACAGCATAAAGACCATAGTTAAATATAATACATATTGAAGCTATGCATGTAAACATGGGATCAGTCGTTTCTACAACAGGATATTATATTTATCTATGTGCACCATCCCTCTGTATAAGGATTAGTCGTTTCTACAGAAAAAACTTCCCCAATGAAAACAAGTTCACGGGAGACTTATAATTCAAACTATATATATGCCAAAATGGCCCTAGACCTTCCTTACATCCTTGTGGATCATCTGATATGAAGAATTATTACGCTCTGCATTTAATGCATAGGGTTGGCAAAATGATATTAATGCATTTCCCTTGAAAAAAAAGGACTTGTGACAATCACATCGCTCTAGTGGGAGAGGGTCTTTAGGGTTAAGTGTGAGAAGAGTACCTCCTGCAGGGGCTAGCCATTTAATGCTAAGAGTCCTGCTGTTCATAATTTGAGCCGTCAGATTCCGTGGATCAGTCGGGTAAGAGGAACTGTAGTCATTGTGAATGTTCTTGTTTTCTGTAATGAAACCAAAAGAGCATATTGAGTTATTTAAAACCATTATACCGATACAACTTTGATTGAATTATGTGAATATACTCGGAACTGCTTTGAAATATATTACAGCATAGGCATGACTTGATGATACTTGATGGTAGATGAGTGATAATTAATTAGTGATAAGTCAATGTGTATTTCTACTCTTTGTAAAACTCCAGAATGGTTAGATTGATGGGATTTAACTCTTTTTTCAGTTATCATTAAAGTATAAATAGAAGACAAAGCACAGTCACAAAAGGGCGTTCTCCCTAGTACCTGCCAAAAAGAACAAGCTGACAAAAATCAAATCAGAAACATCAAACATAATCCTGGAGGAAGGCTTGTAGCGACCGTAGTCCAAGTCAATACTGTCGAGGCGCCACCATGGATAGTTTTTGAGAATATCAGACAAGGCCATTTCTAACTAAAGCAATACAATCCACATATATGCTTTATCTATTCTATCTTGAAATATAAGGTAATCTAACAAGCTGACGACTAATTATGATACACAATGATGGGACGACTTGGGACTGTCATAGATGATCGTTTAAATATGACATGAACCTCAACATCGGTACAATTTATATTCATTATTTGTACAAATGTTTGGGGATTGCATGACTGAGCTCCGGTTCAAAGAGTGATAAACGTGTTATTTCACACTACTTTTCCGGGACTCATAACTTGAAACCTGTTTTGAATTTGATTTCATGTGACTCACGTATTAAAGCATGCTGCGTCACTTCTGATATTTACAATGTGCTTCTTGGTATTAGTGAACCTAAACAACCATGTACTTTGTATCTGGATAAAGTGCGTGAACGATTGTTTATGCGCAGCTCTTTAGCCCACCCATCAGCCTACCAACTCATCAACCTGCCCAACCTTCAACCTGCCCACCCATCAACCTGCCTACCCATCAACCTGCCTACCCATCAACCTGCCTACCCATCAACCTGCCTACCCATCAACCTGCCTACCCATCAACCTGCCTACCCATCAACCTGCCTAACCATCAGCCTGCCTACCCATCAACCCACCTAACCTCAACCTGCCCACCCATCAACCTGCCTACCCGTCAACCTCCCTACCCATCAGCCTAGATAACCATCAACCTCCCTACCCATCAGCCTAAATAACCATCAACTTGATTCATCAACGCTTGTGCACATCACTTCCTCTTAGAGTTATTTATTGAGGTTACGATATATCCGATCCGCTGTGTCTAAAAACGGCCCCTCCTTCGTTCAAACCTATATCCTTTTTTTTTTAAATCTCTTGTATATAAGAATTATTTTTTAAAAATCTGTCCATCACAAAGGGAAAACAAAGTTCTCAAATACCTTCCACTTCACAGGTCTGGTTCTGAAAATTAAAAAGAATTGTAACAATGATAAGACATATTGACAAATTTAAAGATACTCAGTGTTATATATCAGAGATTTATGTAAAAAGGCATCAACATAAATATAACACACACAGAGTTATATTAATATAAATTCATTTTATGTAATACCTATCAAGTAGCTGTCTGTGTCACTAGCCTGTGTCCATTACACATACCACTAGTATAAAAAGACCAATTAGACCACTACGAAATAAGACCAATAATTCCGACGAATTTAGGGTGCATTTCACTTTTTGTTCGTCCAAAGAGAAAAGAAAGAATGGAAAACTTTCGAGAAACAACACGAGATATCAACATATGCCCAAGATTAGGAAGATATCGCTAGTGGAAAGCCTATATGTACTCAACGGAAGGTTAGCTTAACGTCGGAATTTATGAAACAGATCCCAGGATTGAGCTTTGGCTCTCTGTTGTAAATAGATCTAAGTATTGAATAAACTTATTGTTTATTATGATTCTTTGTGTCCATTACTCTTTACTATTGGACATTCTCTCATGATTATTTTGGTATAGAAAGACAAAAAGCCGGCGACTGCTTTGATATTGATACTAATGAATATCTATGAGTGAGGCAAGGTGTTCCATATTCCATGATAACATACTTATAGCTTTAATACAGACCTACCTGATGCCAAGAATAAAGAAGGTTTCTGGCAGAAAGGAGAAGGTAAACAGTAGTACACTGGAGTATATCCATGCAAAGCCATAATTTGGAAAGCATTGAGCTGACACAAGTGTCCTTAAATCCTAATGCCCATCCATCGATTTCGGAACATGTACCTTTGTCGGTGACAAACGGACTGTAATTTATCTCAGCCAAAGCATCCTAACAGAGTCAGCTGTATATATATATATAGTCGGTAGATGTTGGACAGCTAGGCAAGGGTCAGCCACCGATTAGTATACCTCCTCTTACAGATGTCCTTTCCCCGTCACCAACAAGTTGTGGTTTCTATGTCCCAAAATCGGTGGCAAAAAGTCTATCAACATGTGGATAAATCTAGTCGCCGACAACGGACTGTTGGTAAATGCGGCTGGATTGGGTTATGTAGTTTGCCTGCGACAAGATCGCCAACTCCTATATGATTTGCGACCTAATCGTTCAACCCTTAATCGGTAGCGACTTCGTCGCTTCACATTTGTCTACCTCCAGTATCTCTCCCTGTTATCCCGTTCCATACCGCCAGCCCTATAATTTGTTCTCAGTACGGGTAGAATTATTTCATAAGAGATGACATCTGAGTGTAGACCTGCAAAAAGATCAGCAGCTTTAAGTTTTTCCCAGACCCAATTCTCACTCTCATGAAACTCCAAGCATTCTAACGTTTCATATGTGGTAGGTAATAACTACAACACTTACCAGGACGGTACAAGTACAAGAATCCACAATATTTCTTGTCGATCCGTGGGTGATGCTGACCGCAGATGTCATTATCAGGGCTGTGACCCACACCGCCGGGCCGGTCATCCTCCTATGTCCGCTCCCCTTCACACTGAGTCAATGAGCTAAGCGCACTTCGGTTTTCTTGGAATCTGCTGCTGGCCACGACCAGCTTATCGGCCTCGCACTTCCTTGTTGTAGCAGTTTTTTTCAGGTTGCCATGGAGGACCGAGGCCTCGTTTAATGATCCTCAAAGATATATTGAATAATATGAGCATATATTTAGAGTGAGCCATCCATGATCGTCTTGTAAGACTGTCTTCTATATAGTGAGCTCCACAAAGATCACGATCAGTTTTTTTAAATAGCTCTTTCTATCATATGCGCCCCAATGTCTACGCTGAGCTAGGTCAATAGTCAATCGCCGAATACACATCCCTCTGCGGTATTTTGGAGTAGGCAATATTCAATTCAAGCAAAGCAATCTTCATTTCAAGTAGCCTAATACTTAATTTGTAGGCTATATACACCAGTGCTATAAATCACGACATTCCATCATTAGTAGATCGCCCACGTGACCATTCTCCACGTGGTTTCACAGTTACGTCACAGGGACACACTGACGTACGACCTTCATCTCGAGGCATGGACATGCAGTCTAGTGAGAGTTGTCCGTACTACATGTTAGTTTCTCTTCATATTTTCGCACGGACTACGGTCTTATATAGGTCTTCATGCTTCATGGTGCACTGTGCCCCTACATTGCCTCCTGCGAGGGGTAGTTTTTCCCGTTAGTTGTTCCCAACGTGTTCCAGTTGTTGTTGTTGTTGTTGTTGCTGTTGTTGATCCACACGTACCAGTGACAGTTGTATTGATAAACAATGTATCCTAGAACAAGGCCCAACATGGGTGGGAGAGGCACGGGGGTTGAACTTGAAGAGTGAATCCTGCACCCCACCATCATGTTCAGCTCTTGGTGGTACGATCCAGCAGCACAGTGAGAGTACACTGGGCTTCACCCACGACAGTGGCTATTTACTGCCAGCATCGGGAAATCGAGGTTTCCTATGCTCTCCTCAATTCCGGCAGGAGTATCCATGTTATCCTGGGGCACTTCAGTACCCCAGGCATCGTAGGAACTTCAATTCCCCTTCAGTATTAGGTGAGCACCTTGAGTAATCAACTATACACGTCTGCCCTCTCACCGTTGCCTTCTCGCTATGCACCAAAGATAGCATGGTCCTACTCTTACATATTTACGCGACCCAGTTACACGTCCTATTTCTACTTTCTATGCCATGGTAATGTAGGTCAGTTTTGATGGATCCCATCCACAAGTACTAATTTCTGATGAAATGACGTATATCATAATATGTTACATATTGTATAATGACATTTAATACTGCCTAAAATACTGGAATTCATGGATGTAAATTAATTGATATTTATTGGATAATGATTGTATCGTCCATCATTATTTTCCTGTTCAACAACAACAAAAACACAAAACAACCAAAATATCCAATTTAACAAGCAGCAGGTTCATGAAACCACATCATTATTACCTATATTCAGAGATTTATCTACCAGCATATTTGTGAAAGGACTTCAATTGGAAATACCAAGACTGCAATCTTGTGTCTTATTCTTGAACAATAAAAGCTGCTATATATAGAAAAATTAAATAAAGAAACAACAATATTCTTATCTTCAACAACACGCAATATCCAGGTAAAAGTGAGGAGTAGAATTCGAGTTGCTTATTCAGTTTTAGTTATTACTTATGGTCCGGCCTCACTGGTGCGATGCGATTGTCGCAAGTCAATAAAAAGTCATAATCGGTCGGCGAGGGTCATGAAAACGGCGCCGCCCGTCGCATCGCACACAATCGCTCCTGTGGGGCCGGGGGTGCGCGTTTGTGCGATTGTGTGCGATGCGACGGATCTGACGCATCGCACATCTTGAAATGTTCATGATTTGCGATGGATTTGTCACATAGGTCTTCTATTGTATTTATATATAACTTTACTTATATCTATATGCACTGCCACTGTAGCTATTTGGATATTTATAGGTTAAGAACCTCACACGCTGCCGCAAACACTGCGACGAATCCAACGCATCAGTGGGGCAAAAGCCTGGATTTTCTTTGCAATTGAGCCTATCCATCGCAATAGGGGCCATAAACCCTGCCTAGGGGGCGTTTATGGGGATTATCCTACCCCTAATATAAAATCCCATAGGCTTAACATTGAGTTACTGTATGCCACACTGACTGGCATATGCATATTATATGCCACCAGTGGCATACAGAATAGCTACCACGTAATATTCCAAAATCGAGGAGACGGGGTAGGATAAAATCAAAACTTGATTCATTTTAATCTTGGCCACCGCAGGCCACTCCTGGAGTTTTGGTCCTGGACTTCACTCGGCTTCGCGTCATGAAGTCACTATGCCAAACTCCAGTCATGGCATATGGTGGCCAAGATTAAAACTCATCCAGTATTACGATAGTAATACACGCGATGATCACATCGCATTAGTGGGGCTGGGCCTTTTAGATGAACAACAGCACTTGTCGTAAATGCTCCACTGATGGCGGAAAATGGAAACTGAGGTACATGTTCATGCAACTTGCTCTCTGATTGGTCTAGATGTGTCAAATATCTTTTTCTAATTTTCTCTTAAGCTTATTGATCGAGTATTCTAGAGAGGTGTACGTTTACAAGTGAGAATTCCAACGTGGAATAGCCTAATGGGATACCCTCCATGGCTAAAAGTGTAAATCAATCAGAGAGCAATTAAGAAGTTGTTGTCAAAAGTTGTTGGGTTTTTAGCAGGCATTTCATTTTATAACATCATTACTATCCATAGCATCTTCACCTATGTTTCGATGGGTCATAAAATAAGTTTCTCTTTATTAGAAAGGTTATCAATATGTTTAGCTGCCGTGGCCAGTAACATAACAAGGATTGCCAGGGGCAAAGTACACGTGTCATGAAGAAAGATCTAGGTATGTTCTGAAGTGGACAGGAGGGTGGAGGTAGCACTCAAAGACAAGAGGCTAGTCCAAGTTCCGAGTAGACTTGCCCAAGTCTGTGATTATGAAGATCCATTAAGAAAATAAATTCAGTTAGGGTACAATACCTTTAACAAGACTCAGGTATGCGTCAAAGCGAGTTGGGTTTAAAGTGGTGAGAGCGGACAGGAGATACGAAGAGTGACTGAGACCAACCTGGGTCCCGAGCAGCGGTAGGTACATTGTCAAAAATGATTTATTTTTCCCATAGCTTGGACCTTGATGCTCCCTTGCCCCTTTATCCAGAATGGACCAAACGTCAAGATTTGAGACATGTATCTATAGAACGATACTTCAGACATTCTATAGAAAGACGACTGAAGAGTCTTAAGCATAAGACGGATCAATCCATCTTGTTAAGATACGGTATTTATGAGCTATTAGGGACTTGCACAAAAAAAAATTCACGGATATGTTTATATTGTACTTGGAATAAAGAACATGTGCGCAAAGTGGAACATATACATGTGTGGTGGTCTACAGTAAACAGGCTGGAAGATCGTTTACTTGGAAGAGCCAATCCCTTTCTTTCAACTGGAGTAGGGTGTAGTATTGCCTAATTTATCAAACAATCGCAACGTAGATTGCATGACTATGTTAGCTATGTAAAACGAAACTTGGTCTTTCATGTTTTTCCCTTTTCCTCTTCAACTTGATACTTTTGTAATTGAGCTATATGCACTGCTCCCAGTTACAGGAGTAACTAGAAGATGGAGCTTTTAGGAGTTTTAATGTCGAGCCTCACTTGCCTCCTACCTCCGTTCCAGTAAAATTTAAGCATGATTTCATATCAACCAGAAATCAACCAGCTATGTCTCATTTGAACAGGGTGGCAATTTAGGCAAATATTGAGGTTCCAATATTCATATATGTGTGACGATGTGACTTTGTCCCATGTGAAGTAAGGCTTGGTTGAATGCATTTAAAACGTATATCATCGATTCCTACCATTGTTCAAGGAAGTTTGTGAAAACGAGATATGATCGGAATATTGATGCATAAGGAAGTAATACTGATATACATTTATTAGGAAGTGATATATAATATCACACTAAAGTTACAATTTAGGAGTGGTACAGGATATCTACATATATCTAATTACAGCTGATAGATGCTTACGATATGACTTTCATATAGACATGTCCTTATTTATAGGACGACCTTACAACGTAGCAAGAAGTACCAGGGTCTATCTCTTATTGCGTCTTGGGTGCAAAACTGTGGTAGATTTATGTAGCAACGTGCGCGCGGCCGTCACTGAGTGTGACAAACAACAAATCTCTCATTTATTGTTCTTTAAATGGTTCTCCACAAGCGCCCGCTCTTCATATCTAAGATTAAAACACAGCTTCTGAATGCTGAAATTCAGGGCTTTCCTGTGAATATACATATAGCAATAATGAAGGAATAATTCATTTAGATTTCTCACTTGTTTTCAAAGGAATTGGCCTGGGCCTACACCCTGGTCCATGGCACCTGCTCTACCAGACACTGTGTTTTGTTCAATCATTTGCTTATAGGTTATACCACTTTAAATACAAAAAAAACTATTTTAGTCAATTAGAGGACACTTTGAGCTTCCTCTCAGTGCTAACACGAAATTTCTATGACCAAAATAAGTTAATCAAGCACTCATTTGAAAGAAGGAAACGCTTGTCATACAAACATGGTTGAATAAAACAGCTTCGTGCCTATACCATTATAAAGAGCATACATAGAGGATTAATTTGATGTATGACATGCCATATTTTGATGACTGTAAGAGGTCGGCATCTTGAAATAGCTGCACTGAAGAACTGAGTTTGGCAATTCTCTGATCTGGCTGGAGACTTCAGGTTCTAGGTAAATTATGCAAATTAGCTTCCAAATTACTATTTACAAGTCAGAGATATGCTTTGCCTTGTATGACATGATTTAGATTAGAGAGGAGTATTATTTGGGTTTTTTGTGCAAAATTTATGCATCATTATTACAGATTTCCCTATTATGCAAATATGCAAATTAACAAAGATGTCATCAATATACATGAAAATAAATATCTCCATTGTATTCAGCATCATGTTCCTATCGTCAATATCTATAGAGTTATTGTAATAAATCTGTTCATCTGTACTAATCATTATGTGGTGCCATGCCCTTCTACTGTTTTCTATACACTTGAGTTCCTCACATTCAATCTTAATTTGACTAGACTTTCCTCCATAATTCTTGAACTACTTGACCGATTTTAAAAATTCAAATATCGTTGTGATCCTCTCTTTCCAGGCTATATGTTGCATATATCATTCTAATTATAGATATAAAATTCAATTTTCAATTCGCGTAGCTAATTTATGTATTTCCTTGTTTTGACAGTTTGGTTTCTCTGGTGTGAGACTTTCATTTCAGTTATTTTTATTATTTGTATATTGCTTATTTTTTGTGTACTTCTATCTGAATATCCATACTTTTGTGTCATAACTGTAACAGATAGTTAGTGCGTTTTGACGCTGGTTGAAGGGGCTTCTTACAAGAAGAAAGATTTGAGGAAGCCGTACATTAAGGGATCAGCAGTTTCCTTGAAGAAGAATGATGGGTCTTGAGACTTTAAGTATGTACTAGGCGAGAACCTTAAGGAGGATATTACTACTCGTAAGGAGTTTGCAAAGACGGCCACTCTGTCTCATGTAACTCGCTGCTATTCAGCTGGTGGAGTGGCTCAGTAGTCTATACGCTGGAAATGCATCACCCAGGATGGTTGGATACTAGACCAAGTTAAAGGGTTATCAATGGATTTGATGTGTATCCCAGTCTGAATTACCTGACTCAAGTGTCCAAAAAGGTGATAAAGAAATTTAGAAAGTTGTTGAGGAACAGATTGATATAGAACAGGCTCATAGGAAGTTGTTGGAGGAACCACGGATATGTATTACATATTACTCTATTAGAGTATAGGTCCGTGGAGGAACAGATTGATATATATATATATAGCCGCTTAACACAACAACAGCACTTCGCGTTTCACGTCTAGAGGCTGGCAACAGCAAGCGGCACTTAGAACCTTAGCAGCACCGACAGTGGTAGAACCTGTTTAAATGGTCAGAGACTATTCACTGTTTGCATTTTTTAACCATATATTGATTTTCATAATTCTCTAGTGGTCAACTCGTTTTTGAGCACCATTATTCTATTCGAACCAGAGAAGTGGTCTCTGACTAGTTCTATGTTCGAACCAAGAACTGTGGTCCCTGAAAAACTCAGCACGTTCTTATACGCAACCTACTGCAATGCCCGACCCTAGGCTATCACTTCCTTGTCTTCCAAGCGAGACCTACAAAATGTGCTCCATATCTCAGCAAAAAAAACATGTAGAAACGTCAAATAAAAACTGAAATATGGGGGGAAACATAGGGAATAATTTAGAATTATTAGATTGGTCATTGATTTATTGAATATGCCGTTCGTTATGTCCGCATAGCTAAGGAAGGGTCACCTCAACAGCGACACCAGTAGTTATTAAACGAGACTTTTTAGTCCGCTGTAAGTACCGTTGATTGCTCTCGCTGTTGTGATGGCTATTCCCTTTTACTCCTCATACTAGTGAAACGGGTCCCTGTTTCTAAGTAGAGTAGTTGAAGTGTGAAAATATAATAATACCTCTCATTCTGCAATCCACAATGGGACCATACATATCAAATTCTACCACATTTTCTGTCTATATCTGTCCATCAGTTACACGCATATCCCCAATTACTGTCGTCTGTGAACGTGATTTTTAGAGGAGTGCCTGGAGGCATCATGCTCTATTTAAAGAGTTAATCACAGGGAAGTTTTAAGTGTCACATGACATCATACAGTTTTTTTTGTTTTTTTTGGTAAGTATTTCTTAGATCAATATACATGTACATACATTTTGAGTTACATTGCTCTGGATTATCCAGTAATCAGTCATCCGTTTACATATTGAAAATTGTGTGTACATCATCAGAGCATTGGAGCAACAAAGAGGCATTAGGCTTCAATCCTAACTGAGGCATGTGTTAAAGCACTGCACTGGCTGCTCAAAAGGTCGCTGTCGTTATGCGCATTAATAGAGGGGTCACCCCCCCCCCTCCCACCAATTGTTCTGAATTAAAATCTGTCACGTGCTCATCGTTTCTGGGAAAGAAAGAAATTAGGTTTTAGATGAGATGTACCAGGACCTACATGGTTGACTAGCCACAAATTAACAATACATCACGAAAGATGTCGCTAATTATGTCTTTTCCGAAGATCCAAACACAAAAAGTGCAAAACAAGTGGAAACTACGTAATGCTAACTTCTGACTTCAGTTACCAAGAATCTATCATGACGGCCAAGGAACTAGAGCTCAAAACAGTAATTTGTGTAAGGAATAAGTTATCCAAACGTAGATAAGTTAAGTTTAAACGTCAGTCAGAATTGAGAAACCATGTAAATGTTTCTGTTGTCAAATAAGCTCCTGTATGTCCATTTTGTCTTATAATTCACGCCTTATGCATTAAACCATAGAATGAAACCATCAAAATAAGGTCCATATTTTGTCTTGATTCATGATAATAATTTACACCGATATATTCTAGACCCAAAGTGCATGGCATTATTATTACAAAGTGTACATGTCAATACCCTAACAACATTTTTAGGACCCACCCCCCAGTCACACTTTGTCACACATTTCGCACCAACCCTCAAGATTTTGTGTCACACTTTCCGAACCCCCCCCCCCTTTTCTTTTTTATGTACGATAGCATAACATAACAGTTATTACATCTTTGACAAAGCTACTGTATAAGACCATTACTTTAGAGGGAGATATTACATGAGGTAAAACTCCTGATCTCCTAGATCACTGAAAAGCTATTGATACTTCACCATACTTTATTGTAGTAATTATCATTTTAGACCAACCAATCATATGCAGTGCCAACTTTTGATCAAACATAAATCTAGTCTGGTCTAGTCTGCTCTGGTGAATCACTACCAAAATCAACATCTTCCTCAAATGTTATGGTACTACACATCTTCCTCCTTCATGTATATGATGAAACACATTTATGAGTTCAATTTGCCCAAGAAATGGGCACTGTACATTCCTTTAACTGGACATTCTCCTTCTTGGCTGCCTTTTTGATTAGTCCCTATATACCCTCAGGGTCCCCTAGAATGTTAAACCACAAACAAACAAACAAACAAACAGATGTTTGACTATTTCAGTGATTGTGTATGCATCCTTAACAGGAAATCCATCTGTAAACACTTATCATCATATTTTTCCCAACACCTTTCCAGCATGGGCAAAGTTGCCTCTAAGGTCTTGGAATTAGGTGACGTGGGTTCTGTCACACATCTCTGGACACCCCCTTGTGATCATTAGGCTGTGTCAAATTTTTCAATCCCCCCCCCCCCCACCTCCACCCCCTAAGTGTGGCCTGATTTATGGACGGCTCCAAAGGGCAAACGTTGATCGAGCCTTTGACCCAGGGTGTTAGTCGCTGGAAATTCTGAGATATTCTATCCCTTGGCCAACCAATGGCAATGGTGAATTCCATCGAGAAAAATTTGAAATCGGGTTAATTAGATCATATCCATTGTTCCAAAATAATGTTAAAAATGCTTATTTCTAACAGGTTTTAGATTTCCAATTATTTCCTTAGCCCCGACTCTCATCCCTCTGAATCATGATAAAAATGAATTTTATTATATATGTAAATATGGTCCCCATGTAAACATATTTTATCGTCAAAGTGTGATTGTCAGAGAATACTCTGAAAAGTGTCCCATCGATTTTGATCATATTCTACTGCCTGCCTACCCTGCTGTGCCCATGGGTAAATATCGCAAGGAAAATATTCCCCATATTGCAAGGAGAAATATCGCTAAGTGTATATTGGTCTTTAGGGGTTTTATTTTTTACACAGATATCGGGGGGGGGGGGGGGGAACTGCTCCCTGTCCCATAGACTATGATACTGTAAGTTGTAACGCTGCACAAAAATTTGCATGAACTTTCTGGGCGTAACAGAGAAGTAATATTGATAAAATGAGACTTTGGCGAACTCAACAAGCGAGTGCACTGCCTGTATGTTGTCCAGATTCTGGGCCCTGTTTTTTAGTCACGATATCGCAAGTCTGCGATCACCTAAGATCGGATCAAGATTCTACGGCATTTTCTACGTCACAAGATGGCGGGTGTACTATAGACGATGTCGTAGGTTGAATCAAACGATCTTAAGACAAGTATAGAACTGTCTTAGGTTCTATAAAACGTCACTGTCGATTTCCTACGCCTTCCTTAGGAATTAAGCGATGAATTTTTAACACGAGTAAGGGATACATATAACCTATAATCGTACCAAATATGAAGCAGATCGGATTTATCGTTCCGAAGTTATCGACGTTTGAATTTGAAACATCTAGCCTGTAGTGCGGCCACCATTCACCAGACGGCGTATACACATCTCGTCAGCGTGCCCTGTGCGCCTCGAGCGGTCGTGAAAGAGAATATTGAAACATCGGATATCGTAGATTGGCCGCCACCTCTGTCTACACTACGTTCCAACTAAGAGGTTGGTAACGTTAACCCATGGACGTGTCCACGGATTCTCACTCTCGGACCAAATCACTTTGTCCTAAACAGGTTCTGGGATCCAAAATACTTACAAAGGAATCTCCATATATTAATAAATTGATAAAGAACCTTATCTCTGTGGCCATTTTATTAAAAATACACATCAAAAGAAGATGAGAACATGGAAAAGTGACTTCCAGGGTAAGAATATGGGTCATGGCAGGGTCAAGGGGGCATGGCCAGAGAGTGGTCGGACCACAGAGTAAAAATAGATACTCAGAGTATAAATAGATACCAAACCCTAAAGCCCTAACTCCCAACCTAAAAATGGCTAAAGTGAATTTCTTTTACCCACTGCAATGGCATAAGATACCCGCTACCACGCCATGTCAAGGCCCCTGTCTATTTAACGTGACCAGAGCTAACGTAGTGTAGCTCGGGTGGCCAGTGTACGGATATCGTATCACGTGGTGGTAGGGGTACACTGGCCATCAGAGCAGTATTTGCTATGACAAAATTTAAACGCCGATATTTTCATAACGGTGCGGCCGATTTTCTTCATATTTGGTACGATTATAGGTTATATGTATACCTTACTCGCGTTCAAATTTCATTGCTTAATTCCCACGGGAAGTTAAGTTCTGCGTTTGTTACGACATGTCCAGAGTGGTCTTAGACATACGACACTTAGGGTCACATTTTCCGCTCCATTGGCCACGGACTGTCGTGACTATAGCACACCTTTTACCTCCCTAAGCGTCGTATCTCCACTAAGTGTCGTATCTGCTCTACGATCGTATCTCTCTAGCACACTTACGGCAGATACGTGTCATAAGTTACGAATGTCGTGACTAAAAAACAGGGCCCTGGTCAGCAGTCGAGTAGGCCTACCTCTCCAAGGGTTAGTGGCCTGCAGTAGCGTCCCCTGGTGGACAATAGAGGTACCAAACCCGACAAAGGCTCCGTTGCGTCACCGTTCGTTCAAAGATGGTACTAGACTGGGTCATGTACCAAGCAGTAGTGTTTGTAAATCAAAGGTGTCCCCACTTATACAATAGGTAGAGAGTTTGGGATGGGGGTGGGGGGGGGGGGGGGGGAGGGGGCACATGTAGTGTAGAACTGCATTTGTTTAAATATCGATTTATCGATCAATTTTGCATTAATCGAACCCTAACATCGCACGCACCATAACGGCATAAGAGTTTTTCTTCACTATCTCAGCTTAAATTAGAATTTTAAACCCTTACCTTTATATCCCATCGATTCAGAAATAAGTTGTCATAAAATCTACCTTTTCCTATAGATTTTAGAATAACCGTGTGGTCCCACAATGTATATTGCTACAGAGTGGAGGACCCCTGTTGACTCACGTTGACAGGCGAACTTCCAGACGTGTCAGCCATCTTGGAACGTCCGAGTATGTGACTAGTGTTTCCTATTAAGTTTGGTATTTGAAGTATTTGAGTCTGTACTTCATAAATAACTGTATGTAAATGTTCTTAGTGTTCTATGTAATTTTATAATACCTGATCATAAGTTACTATGTGAAATATAAAAGTTATGGGTAATGGCATGCTGACTTTGCTCAGTAGCAAAGAACCAGAACCCCACTCTCCTAGCATATATCCTACGCCCTACTTCCTGCGACCGCTTGTATTAGCAAGTGCTAGTGCCGCGAAAGATCTGGGAGGAGAGTGAGCCCATTCACGTCGCTTCAGCGTTGCGCCTGGCGAGCCTCGTTTTGATTATAGAATTCCGGAACGTTCCGGTTCAATGCGGTCGTTTGAACAGTGTCGTCTGCTCGAATTTGCAAGTAAGAAGTCCTCGATTTCTCTGCCATTTCCATATACCAAGCGTTCATATTCACAAGGGGGTAAGCACACATAGAGAATAACATAGTTCTACCGAAAATAGGGTTGCCATCGCCATTTAAAAGGAAAATTCATCGAATTGACATTAACTTAAGGGAAAGTGAACTTGGCACTGAGCATCAAGTTGAGAACAACCAAGACACTCTGTACATCTCACATCAGAATTCCGTGAATAATTAACATAAAAACTTAAGACAGATCTTATTGAATGATCTTATGGGCGTCAGGACAACAGTCAGGGGATTTCTATTTTGATTGCCAAAAGGTAACATTTGTTATTTTGCCGTTTTTCGTTACACAGTTTGCCATTTTTACACAGTAGCAGCCGGGTAGGACTTAGTCCGACGAGTCCGACCCTATACACTAATACGGGAACGTACTGTTAGGGTCGCCCACGACTAGGTAGGACTTGGTTATAAATAACTTATATAGATCTAGATCTAGATCTTATCTAGTCCGAAGCTTTGACTCTCTGGCACTGGTAGAGTCAGAGCCTCTTGGACTAGAGTTGGTAGGGTGATTGCAGGACGTTAGTGCCCACCACCTATAATTCGGGACATTAGGCCCCGTGGAGACCGGTGGTGAAGAAGCACTACTGACACTGAAGCATACACATTCACCCACTGCCAGTAGGCTACTGTAATGCGCAAAAATCAGCGCCTGTTTCGCGAAACTGCTGCTTGTTGGCGCTAAAAACAGCACAAACAACGCGGAAATTACACGGTTTAAAGATTAAAGTTAAAGTCTAGGAGATTAAAGTTAAAGATTTTACATGTATGGATATTTCAATGATGTATGGCAATCTTATGACAGGTGGGCCCCAGGTTGGCTTTAGGTGCGTCCCAACATCCTCATCAGTGGGGACTAACGTCAGGGTTCGTACAGAGCCTGGAAAAACCTGAAAGAGCCTGGAAAATTTAGTTTTGCATAAACACAAATTTTTTTAGCTTTCCTTAACTAGGGTACCAGACTGCCTATGAAATATCAGTGACCTGGAATAAATAGTTCCAAAAATCCTTTATTTGAGCATGTATAGCAAATTGCTTATAATATAGCATGGACTTGGTTATTTGTCTTAATATTCAAAAGTGGGAACAAAATTGAATATATCTATCCCAAACCACTGAATTTCCACATGTTGTAAGGAAGAAAGTCTTATTTAAATTTGGTGATGAATCAGACATGGTTTTAAAAAGAGTGACCATATGTGCCTGGAAAAATAGTAAAGCCTGGAAAAGCCTGGAAAAATCCTGGAATTTTATCGGGCTGTCTATGTACGAACCCTGTAACGTGTCGACTTTCGGGTGGTGTGCCCTAACGTCTATATACTGGTAGGATTTGTCGACATGAATACAATTTAAGTAAATCCGGCCCCATTACTTAACCTCCTCCCCGTCACCGAACCGGCTCCTTTGCCAAACTGCCCCAAGAAGTGGATATCACCTCTCTAAAAGCTAAATTTATTAAGAAGTCTAGATAGTCTATAGCTTGCAATATAATATGTACACTGTATGAACTTTAATAGTTACAAGAAAACTATAAACATGACTATTTTATATCCAATTTACAAGAAAACCGTGGAAGAGATCATCTGACATCATCCGTATTCAGTAACAGCCAATTGGAGTTGACAGAACCATTATCCACTGCTGCTGTAATAGATGAGATTCTGGAGGTAACATTCATGCTTTATGTTTCCTTTCGAATTTAATCAAAATAATGAACAAATCAATATGTGCCTACAGCTAGTTGATTATGTCTGAAGTTTATGTCAATGGTAATAGTTAATCTATAAGTAATATATTTAAGTGTATATATATGTATATATGATATGCTTTGACATGTCAGGGTGGGATTTTTAAAACCTGCTAAATTGCCCAAATAAGCTTATTCAAGGTTTATGTTGTATTTCATAAACGTATCGCATCAATGTAAAAATGAAATTATTTGGTGTATCTTTTGATAATCTTTCTTTCCAACATAGGGTTTTGTAAAGCTCTGAGGAATTTTTCCTTCCGAAAATCAACAAAAACTATGATTTTCTAGTGATTTTCACTTTGTTCAAAATCTGGGAGACACAATTTTGAGCCAATTGAATTTATTAACATGTTTAAAGCATATGTCATGAGAAGTGTAGACAATATAATTTTGAAAATTGGTAAAAGATTGAAAAAATATTAAAATGGTAAAAACTATCCATGACCTTCAAATTTTCCAACATAGAAACACATAGAGCATGTTGTTCAACACCCCGACTCTCAGAGGAAAATACTAATGAAATATATAGTGAGAAATTAATTTTCCTTTATTGTACAATGTTGACCGGAATCCTGGCTGTGATACCTGAAAGTTTCAACACAATCAGATTATATCCAATCTGATATCAGAACATTATGATTCCATGATGATATTTTTCTAAAAAATGGGTTGTTTGACAACACACCTCTAAAGGATTTATAAAAGAAATAATAATCATAATAGAATAACAAATATCCCTGGTTATGTTAAGTACCCCTACCACTCATGAATACCCAGGGTGTTTTTTTTTCTAAATAAAAAAATATACTTTTTATTGTTCAAAAACTGAACATATGCTGTTTTACAAGCTATGATTTTGGGGTTGTTTTTTTATCAGTAATTGAGTGGTTTGCTTTATATAGCTTATTATCATTTCATTAAAAATATAAAGGATTATAGCCTCAAATATTATTTTTCTCATTGTTCTGAGTAATTCTATTAACATGTTGTCTGACACCCTTGTGTTGTCCGACACCCCTGTGTTGCCCAACACCCCAAATATGGCTTAGAGCTTTTCTTTTAAATCTAATATATGAAAAAGGTATTCTGGATAAAATATAATGTGTGTCACCATATAATATTAGTCTTTCTTAAGTTATAAGCATTTATAACATTTCTTGAAATTACAAATATTTAGGGGTTGGACAGCATGCCGTATTATACACAACTTCAAAAGGCTCTCAAATCTAAACCATTCATCTGATTTTGTTGGAATAATGTTTTTCTGGAAGGTACTTAGTAGGTGACTAACATAGAATATAAAAAGAAGTATTATTCTTTAAAAAAATTGGGGTGTCTGGTCCCAGGATCAAAGCGGAATTTAGCAGGTTTACAAAATCCGACTCCACAGATAATACTCAGTTACTGACAAAGAGTCATATTTAGAAATCAATCATTTATTATAGGCTGTTGTATATCTATAATTGCAGGAGATTACAGTAAGTAGCACGCCTTTCAAAGACATATCCGATGATATCAAAAGAAATGAGGTAAATTTTATCATTGCAAAAGAACTGGTATTATAAAATAGTACATTAATTACATGAAGCAATTCATGTGTTCACTTTTATGCTCATGGATGCTTTATATTTGTTAATCAAGGATGCCAGTGAGGTTTGGTATAGATACTAACATTGGTTAACCAGCCTGGCCCTATTCAGTTTTATAAAGTCGGGAAAACACTAGGGGGTGTTTTTCAGTTGGGTCTATCGCTAGCTGAGACAGTTTGAAGGGCGAAGTATTTTTCAGTTTTGACGATCTCTAGGGATTTCAGGCAGGGGCTGAGATGTGACTGTTAGGGGTGATTTGGGAGTTTTACAGTTGTGACGATTATCACCTGTCACTCCTGGGGCCATTGGGTTTGCACACTATAAGCTACTTGGAGCTTTTTTGAAGTCGTACCAGTAGCCTTTTGGAGCATGCCCTTCTTAATATCACTCATATTCTGTTCTTCAAAGTTATTTGCATAAATTAGACAAAGTACCAGGTATATCGTTTGGAATTTTTCTTCAAGTGACAAGAACACTAGTTCTAAAAGTAGTGGAAGATATATTCAGTGATGATCGCCTCACACATGACTTCAGAGAGTGTGTATGGTGAAAGTAGTAGAGGGTCTCTAGTTCTATGGCTGTAGCGCCATAGTACTTTCTATCTCAAAATATAACCGAACTAATGGCAGAGTCTACGACCCCGGTTTCCTGTTACCAAGATAAATCCCATTTCCATTGGCGGATTTCCCATCACCGATCTACAAACAGGAACCACAGACCTACTTTTGGCACTACTGACTCAAAATCAGTCAATGGAAACGACCCAGCTAAGAAATGACCTCCCTCTTTTTCTGCTTAGATTATGCAATTTGGCACCAGCAAGGGATTTCCTTCAGGAATGACAGAATCAAAGCCCATCAAGACTTCTGGGATCCAATTTTTAGAACATCTATTGTAAGAATGTATTCAGGTGTGCATCTCTCCCAGGTTTCTTTACCCGGAATATGTGAAAGAGTGATAGTTACGGCCAGGTAAATTATTGCTTTTCAACTCTGAAGACTAGTTGGAAATCTTGGTTCTAACAACATCAATCCACGAGGGGAAAAAAGACTAAAATCTGGATATATATCATTGATTTATTCTTTTTACAATGCTGTACAGTGGTAAAATATCCTTTAAGTATACATGTATACAATTATATTGATTTCAAAAACGCCAGTGATGTAAAGTTATTTGCTAGTGTCACAGTTGAATTGAACGTGACGCCACAACGCGTCACTTATTCGCTTCTCCCTGGAGTCGTCAGAGGGCACCACTAAAATGACCACTAATTCAAAAGAATATGCACAAATACTGAAATAATGTCATGCTGCTGTGTGGACGAATCACAATTGTTTAGTAGCGGCTTTCAACAATAAAGTATGCGGTGCACCTAATGAACGTGTTTGAGCTACTCGTGACCCGGAAGTCCACCTGTATCTGAGCGTCCCTCGAGCGTCTGTGACGATCTCAGTCCGCCGCCATTTTGTACACGCGAGATCCGATCACTGGTTCGGGATTTCACACAGCTCCAAGCCCGAGTCACACCAACATTAATTCTGACGTAAATTTACCGTTTAGCTACATTTTGTGAAACGTAGGTTTAACATATTTTACACTTTTTTCAGTGTATTTACGTAGCTGAAGTTCGTAACATGTCATACTATATAAAGCAACGTTAATGAATACAATCAAACGTAACCCTACGTAAAAGTCCAAGAAGGCAAATCAGTGTGATCAATCAGTCGAATTCCAAGTCATGTTTATGTCTTGCACTTTTTTCTGATACGTCAACGATGCCAGAATTTAACGCCAGTGTGACTGTAGCCTGCTGAAGGAGAATGTACACTTATTGCTGAGTCATCATAGTGGCGACTCTATCCTCCTGGGACTTGCACCTAATTCCCAAATCCTGTCAAGTATTCAATGTTACCGCTTTTGTTACCCTTTAACATGGTTGCGGTTGGCGGCACAACCACTTTCAAGTTTCAGATACACTTTCACCATGCCTACACAGAGTGACTGGCACTTCTCACATTCCTTCTGTCCTGATGTCGCTGGCTCACATTGGAGTGCCAGGATCCCAGTTTTATTCGTGGAGTTATTATGTATTATATGGTAACATAGTTAGTGTGGCTGAATACAATCTGTTCCGTGTTGTTTTGTGTCACTCCACTTAGTGAATATTACTGACAAAAGCAACAATAAACAGATGTAATTCAGACACTCACTATGTGTCCTTATTATCATATACCTGGTAATCAATAAAACGCCATTTTACAACAAGTCACGTGGTACGGAGTGCATTGTGCACAGTGTGCACGAATGAAATCTGTAAGCTGACGCATATGTGTGGGACATTCGCGCACAGGTATATAATAATAAACGATACGGTGTGTACAATCACTAGTGAGTAATGATGTCGCTGGGAGCAGGTTCCAGCTTTGTCTTGTTAATTAAAGTGTTTATTATCATCATTAGTAGTGGTAGTAGCTGCATCGTCCCACTTCGTCAACAGATGGCAGTAGGAGTGACCCCACCGTAACATTCAGTGGGTACCTATTGGAGTTAACCGGTATTTCATGACGAGTTTGTGAAATATCGAGGGAGGGGGCGGGTGTTCATTAGAGGGTTATTCCATGAGAGCCCATGGATCAATTTAACATATATAATCAAGCACCAAAATCACTTCGTAACTAATAATCCACAATAGGTTCGATCAATTAAGAATTACCAAGTAGAAAAAAATTCTTATCTGATTAGAATAATCTGGCGATTTTGGACATCTTGTGGTAGAAATTTACTGACAGATCCCTAATGGTAATTTTAACATCACTGAAATAAGTATTAGAAATGGCATGTAAAGTAACTAGAAAGCACAACCTGTTGTAGAATTCAGATGAACTTGAGTCCGTATTTAGGACCGATCCCCGTACTAAGTATAGTAGAACCCCGCGTAAGCGGATATCCTGCGTTAGCGGACACTCTTGCACGGAACAGTTCCTTCTATTAAAATGTTTATTTTAACCTCGCGTAAGCGGACACCCCGCGGAAGCGGTCACTTTGTCCCGGAACGAATGGTGTGCGCTTACGCTGGGTTCTACTGTATTAGTACACGTTAAGAGTAGCACTGAGAGACTGAGCGCGTGTCTGTGTGCAGGTTAACGACACGGTCCGCACGCCACACACCCCTAACGCTCCGCTCACACATGCATGTGAAAGTTTATACATCTCGACTTTACAGCTGGAAGCACTGAGGAAAATACAGAGAAGAAACACAAAATACAAAATTAGCGGCCAGTCTTAGACTGGACCGTCCACCGTCCGGACAAAACTAACACACACCAAGGCGATACATAAGGTTGTGAATGATGTTCACATTTATCAAATTATTCCCGTAAGATTTTGAGTATGCAGACATGCCAGTGAGGTCTAGAAAAAAATACTTTGAAAATATCCGAATTCTTATATTGTACAATAATTTTCTCTAACATGAGCAATACTTAGTAAACGAGCAAAACCCGAATACAAGCAAAATAACCGAAACAACTGACACATTTGAGTATTATACGGAATTAATTGGGCAAATGATGAACGTTGGAGTGGAGTCACTCACGAAGGAGAAGAGAATTGAATCCTATTTTGCATTACATTTAGTTACACCGCTTTAAGAAAAGAGAGTGACAATACGAGGCTAAGCCTTCTGTTCCCATCTATTAAAAGAAAGAAGAAGAAAGGACTAAGATTAAGCCATGTTTCCATTGGTCGATTATTGCCACCGATATATCCATCAGTAACCACTGACCGATAAAACTGAACTTCTAATGAAATGTCGGTCAGCGGAGTTGAGCAATGTGGAGACCCAACGACCGATTTATGTTATGTTTATATCTTACTGTTACAAGACTGCAATCGTGTGTACTAGTTTAAAGTACACCAAAAGAACCATCAACCGATTTCTGTATGGAATTAGAATAATCATTGGGTATTTATGGGCCAATGAAAACACGACTATA
Organism: Alentia gelatinosa; assembly: GCA_950022655.1. Taxonomy (NCBI): domain Eukaryota; kingdom Metazoa; phylum Annelida; class Polychaeta; order Phyllodocida; family Polynoidae; genus Alentia; species Alentia gelatinosa. The sequence continues at coordinate 15,778,900 of OX465590.1, forward strand.
CAATAGTGGATCAGACCAGTGGTAGACAGGGTGGGTGGGTGGTAAAAATACCATTTCTAGTTGCCTTTCAAGTGAGTTAGGTGAAGCAGCTTTTCTGTTTTGTACATGAGAAAAAAGTTATAATGTGGTATATCGTACGGAGAGATGGCCCGAGAAAAATAATCCACTTTGAAGTAGTCTCAATCCCAATGAAGAAATACTCAACTCGTTATAGCAACAAATATGAAATCTTCAGATAACTGATAAAATAATCTCAAATGCCATACTTTATGTTTAATCGACGGTTATTGATCTATTACGATCGTTTCTGTGTTCTACCCTCCATAATGGGGGGGGGGGGGGGGGGGGACCTGTTAACTGGCTAACAACCATTGTATGTCACAATGAAAATAAACTATTTTTTTCAAAATGTTTAAAAAAGAAAGAAGTCCCAAAGCCTATAAGACATCCGACACTTTATCTTCGATCCTCATCGATCTGATGGTTTGGTAACAATCGACTATACTGTGTAACAATGCTTTCAGTGCACGTTTACATAATACAGCAACCTGGCTATGATCAAAGGCTGACACTGCTGGCCTGCTACAAGAAATTCATCGGCCGGAGTCGGTTCTGAGAATATCGGCATATTGCTGTCTTGTGGGGTCTAGATTCACTGGTGTGGAAAGTGGGTTTACACACAAATAAGGGCACCGAGCCAGCTGGTCCCAAAACGTCGTCTACATCCTGGAAGTGCGACCGCCGTGCGCCGCACGCACATCCCCGTGTCCCTGCACGTGTGGGTAGTATGTCGCTACACGTGTGGGCAGTATGTCGCTACACGTGTGGGCAGCATGTCGCTACATGTGTGGGCAGCATGTCGCTACACGTGCAGGCATGTCGCTACACGTGCAGGCTGCAAGTCCCTGTATGTACGGGCAGCATGTTGCTACACATGCGGGCTGTATGTCGCGCTACACGTGCGGGCTGTATGTCGCTAAACATGCAGGCTGCATGTCGCTACATGTGTGGGCTGCATGTCAGTACACATGTAGGCTGCATGTCCCTGCACGTGCGGGCTGCATGTCCCTGCACGTGTGGGCTGCATGTCGCTACACATGCGGGCTTTATGTTGCTACATGAGCAGTATGTCGCTACATGTGTGGGCTGCATGTCACTACATTTGTGGGCTGCATGTTGCTACATATGTGAGATGCATGTCTCTGCACGTGCGGACAGCATGTGCCTTTACATGGGAAGCATGTGCCTTCACACAGGCAGCATGTTCATGCACGCGAGTAGCATATGCCTGCACGTGTAGCTACATGCTGCCCGCACATGCAGGGACATGCTGCCCACACGTACCATGCGTGGGCAGCACGCGGCACACGTTACACGTTAATGCCTGCTTGTGCGTTAAACACACAATAACTATACACTATACACTTCAAACAAGCAGAATGGGAACAAAAGTATAACAAACAGACTGAGGCCTAAGAAAAGCTACACAAAAAATAATCAATCGTCTGTACAGATATTTACAGTCTAAGTCAACGCCACTTCTCAAAGGGTTGACGAGTTCATTACAGCACATAAAACAAACAGGGAATTCATTCGGCTCCACTGTCGTAGTATCGTTTTCAGAACATGATTGACCTCCTTAAAGGCAATGCCAAATTGATCGTCTGTAAACTGTCCCACACCAGCGTGTAGAGGTTATTAAACAGGAACCCACAGATAACATGAAATAATACAAAAAGTTAATCTCACTTTAAGGAAAAAGTATGGGGTCAGCCATAAAGTACATACGCATAATATTTGAATGATTTGACTCCCCCCTCCCCCCCCCCCCCCAGCTCTCCATCTTGTAAGCAATAGAGGAAGGAAGGGAAGTACGCAAATTTCCAAAATATTTTAAAACACCCCCCCCCCCCTCCGTTTACCCTCACTGCGTACGTACTTCAAGGATGGCCCCTATTTGAAAATACGAAGATGAGACTCCAATTCCTTGTTATGGGTTTTGTGAACTGGGCACCGTCTGTGGTTTGGAGAGTGGTTCCCACTAAATTCTCCAGGTGGCGGCACTGGACTAGATCCAGTGCCGTATCCCGTGTTAGACTTGTGTAAATAAGGGCTGTCAACGCTCTCCATTGCTCATCAAATAGAACACGCCATGGATTACCGAGTAAACCTCACAGAGATGGCAACATTTTCAATTCATACCATACACACCAGCAGTAATATCTAGCATACAAACACACATATCAGTAATGAATCTAATTCACACACGCAAACACTACCAAGTTTCCACTTCCAACCATAGCTGCAACCCTAGTGAAAAGTAAAATTTCTTCTGACAAATGCCTTTCTTTGAGATTTGAAAGAAATCATCTCGCTAATTATGTCAACTGTGCACAGAAAGGCATGTCATCAAGAACATGGTTTATGATCACCTTCAGACATGCTAACTCGTGTGGGAGCTATCTCTACAAACAGTGATAGCTGCTGAGTGAATACATAGCTGCATATATTCACACATGGATTGGGTTACTGCGCTTTGAACAAAGCATGAACGAATAAGTGCCGATGTATCCTTGTGCGGGTGACTCCTTAAAGGAGTTCCCATGGAACAAAATAACGTATATTCGTACATCTATTTTATCTGATCAAGAAAAGCACTGCCATAGCAGCTCCAAACAATGGCATCTATAGACATATGTATACCAAGGTCTTAGACCTGAATACACCCCCTCTCAGCACACTAACTACACTGGTAGATTAATTAGGTACATCTCTGGTTCAAATCCTTATTGATAAAGATTTATTGTTAAAGTGGCTAGAACCTCAATGTCAAGTTGCACAAGTATGTGTCGCTGGCATCTTTTAACTTGTAGGTAACTGAATATTATTTATTGCTATGTTTTCCTTGATTGATCTTATTTCAGATGTGCTTAAATTCCAATTCAGCTTAGTAGAGCTGATACTCTGACTAATTAATGCTCACTCTACTGTTGCTGGTCGCTAGGTCGGCAGTCTCAGTAGCTATCAGTCACCAAGTTCTAGCCACTTTAAGAACCTAAACCTGTACCTAATTCGCCATGTGCAATAACAACCAGGGAAAAACTGCATAAATTCTACTAATTCCTAAGCTACAACTCACTGCATCTAAAAAGGGGAACAAAGGAAAATTAGGTAGTAACGAAACTCTATAATCCGCCTGATTGAAATTTGTGCGAGGATCACATTGTGTTGAAACAAAAAGTTTCTAGAAACAAAGAGAAAAGAAAAATGCCCATTTTGTGGTACTGGAAGCAGCATGTATAACTGGCACGAGTTGGAGGCCTGAGGCCGAGACTAATCTGTGGCATCTTGATGGGGACTAGACTCAGAGGGAGCATTGTATCTGTCTGGTAACCTGCTGAAAACAGTTGTTGGGAGAATAGCCTGGTACATAAGTTTGCTCTAGCACAAATATATTGTCGTCTTGTTTCTGGTAGTCAACCCCAGTGTTTCAACTGTTACAGGCATTTTGGTGCCTGGAATGCAACAGACATATCTGTGCCTGGATTGATGCAGACACAGACATGTTGGTGTCTGGATTGGGTCAACAGTTATTCGCCTGACATATATATATATATAACATGCTGTAACTATTGTGCTGAGTTATTCATGGGGTCTTCATAACAGGTTTTAACACTGAAACACACTTAGATGGTTAACATGGTTGCTCTTACAGGCATTATCACTGTACCGCATTACAATTCTGTCTCCTACCTCATATTGTATCTTTACGAGCACATTCTCTAGCCTCTATCAAGACACACACATAATGATATGAATTCTATCACGTTCTTGCTCACTCCTGTTCATGCAAAAGGTTACATAAATAATGTAAGAAAACTGTTGTTGTGAGGACTGAAATATACTATGTATATGCTAAGCATCGCAGAAGTGTCCTTCAATAAGAACCATAGACGAAGAAAGCAGCCTGTATTTTTGAAGCAGAAGCTCTGCTGCCTGCGCTCTCCCAACAGTTTTAATCTGCTGATATTAATATCAAATACTTTTTACCAAACAGCAAGAAGATAACAATCCATGGTGCATCAGATTACCGTTTTCTGAGGCCGGTGTCCTGCAATATCATGTACCCGAGGGACAAACGCCCTCCTGTGCTTTACCACCTCGCATACACCCCACACCCCAGCTTGTACAGATCTCAGTTTAACTAGGAACCTCGACATTTTTTCTCCTCTGAGTAATCAAGTGGAGGGGTGAAATAAAGCAAGGGAAAAAAATATTATTATAAATTTCAAAAAAAATCCAACAACATGATTATGATAACAGTGAAGCAGTCAGCGTTATCCCTTGGAGCAGCGGGCCGGTGAGGGCGCCACTGGTGGCTCCGCGCTGCGGCCTTCACGTATCCTGAACACGGGGCGCGCCAGTCTTTGTGCGAGCGCCCCCTAGCATCCTTTCTAAACGTGACGTCTAGGTGACGTCACAAAGACGTCTTGGCGTCATCTCGAACTTTTCAAGTTTCTGTGACGTCTCTAACGTCTGTGACATCTTGCTGACGTCACAAGGACATCACAAGGACGTCCTAGTGACGTTTCGCTGACGTCACAATGGCGTTACGGGGTAACCTCAGAGTGACGTCTGCGACGTATCAGTGACATCTCCGTGACGTCACACTGTGAGGGTCTATCACTGACACTCCTTTCCCCGACTTGTCCATAACGAGGAGGAGGAGGAGGAGGGTGGGTGGGAGATGGAGAGAAGCGGTCCGACTTGTGGGTGCGAGTCGCCTGAAGCGCACACGCCTCCTCCACAGGTCGCGTCAGACCTGCCCCGACACACCCCACCCGACATCCCACACATCACACATCACACACGGGCTCACGGATCAGCAGTCACTCCGCCCGTTGTAGTAGGCGTCGATACGGTCGGCCTCGTCCTCGTAGTACGGCGCCGGGCCGCTGAAGGGCGCTGCGTGCACGCCGTAGGGAGCGTCCTCTAGCGGCGACGCGCTCTGCCCGCCCAGCTCCACTGTGGGTGGCGCCGACTGGCGGGAGCGCGGCTTGTTGAGGTTGTTGAGCTGGTGCACGGGGGCGGCGGCGGGCGCGGCGGCGGGCACGGCCGGCGTCATGTGCAGCTGGGTGCCCTGGCCCAGCGATATGTTACAGTTGGAGGGGTTGAAGATGAGCAGGCCGCCCGGCTCCTGCGGGTTTGGGTAGCCATGCACGTAGCCGTTGGGCTGGCCGTTGGGTATGTGGCCGTTGGGCGCATGGCCGTTGGGCGCGTGGCCATGTGGCGGGGGAGGAGGAGCGTAGTCTGTGTTGACATCGTCCCGCGGGACCCCGCTCTTTTCGTTCGTCACAGTCGCCGTCTGGTTCGCCATGTTCTGGGCCTTCGTCTTCTCAGCCTCTGCAAACAGGGAGTTGGAGATGAGTATTGTTTTGTTTGTTTGTGGTTTAACGTAACCAATGCAGAGTGTAACGGGGGAATGTGGACACAGAAAAGCGGACAGTTTATTACAGGTGCACGCCTCCCTGTGCCCCGCTTCCTCAATACAGGTTTTTTTAATAGGTTTTGAAAATCAAAATAAAGGTTTTTACAGGTTTTTCAAGGCCCAAAACATAGGCTTTTATATGTTTTTAGGTTTAACATATTTAGCATAATAAGAGTGAAAATATAGTGAATCCCTAATTTTCAGTTGTTGATTTCTGAAGTGTCATGGAATATAATCCATACTGGGGAAACAGCGAGCAGGTTGATTTAACGCCGTCAACACCATGTTCGGTCAATTCAATGACATAGAGTACAAGTTTATAACCTGCTAGAATTTTGTTTTCAGTAACTTCTTTGTAACCCTACAGTGGACAGCAGAAATAATTTTTTTTAAATTTTATTTTGTTGAAAACGTTGAGGGTATGGCCTTGCCAGGTTAAAAATCCACTGAAACATGGGAGTTTGTGTGTGCGTCGTCCATTCTTTTACTGTACAGGGATGAGATAAATACAGAAAGCAACTCGTTTTGGTCATTCTCCAAGTCCTTTGAATGCTACGTGATATTCACTCTGCCTTATTCATATCGCTCTACATCAAACTCATGAAGAACGACGACTTTGACCAAAACTTGTTGGTTTCTTCTTTATTACCACACAAGACCTTTATCATATACTACTATCACCTCGTTCATATCGCTCCACATGGAGAATGACGACTGACCAAAACTTGTTGGTTTGTTCTTTAGTCCTACACAATACCTTCATCATATCAAACCATCGAGTTCGTATAACTCAACATCAAACTCATGGAGAACAACGACTCTGACCATACTTTGTGTGTTTCTTCTTTTATCAAAAGAAGAAACACACAAAGCACACAGGGATGCCAGTTTTCAATGTTTCCATCGAAATTCATGTATCATTTTTCCTCATGTCATATTGACAGACCAACTGACCCAATTGAAAAAAACCAAAAAAACCCTGCTAAATAACCCAATTCAGCCACAGCCCATGATCCCCCACTGAACCTCCCCACTGACCCATGTAGAAACTTGAGCATTCCTTTGATGCCTTGATTCCCTTGTGTAAACCCTGTATTGCAATGAAAAATATTTCAATGTTTTTTTTCTGACCCCAACTGGCATCCCTGTCTTTAGAGCCTGGTATAAAGCGTGAGTTTCTCACCGAGTGCGTCCTCGGCGCTGCTGTGCGACGTGCTGTCCGAGCTGCTCGTCGAGTTGTCGGGCACGGCGCGGTAGTTGGGGCCCAGCGGGTTGGTGCTGTGAAGCGGCGAGTTGCGCGGCGATCGCTTCCTCTTCTCCTTCTCCTGCTTGCGGCGGCGATGTAGCAGGAGGCCCAGGATGAGGGCGATCACCAGGAGCACAATGACGCAGACCACCGGCACGATCACCAGCATCTCGTCGAAACTGTACGCACAAAATAAGTCTAATATTACCTTCCAGACATTTTTATTTCCTATTCTAGCGACTTCGTCGATTCGTGTTTGGCTACCACCTACCACCCCCCCCCCCCCCCCACCACCACCCCCCACACACTCTATGCTGCTCCAGTTTATCACTCCCAGATTGGTCGAGAGCGATCACATGGTACAAGACTATAAAAGGGACTGACAGTTCCAAACTGTCACCCACATCGCGGTTGCTGCGTAAGAGTGCAGATCGGTATAGCCACGTCCTAAAATTGAAAAACAGTTTATTACTCCGCAAGAGGGATAGATTGCTCGAGCGATGCAGTGTGCCCTTCCCCCTACTATTTCTAACTCCTGTTAGAGGACCCCTTGCGTGTAAACGGGAAACCATTGTAAACATGTGGTTATCATTTCATATGACACAGGTGCTTGAGCTGATCATCGGCGATCAGAACTCTTTGGATTGACACCAGCGAAAGGGTGAGATCTCATCTCTTTCCACCAATGAAAGGAGATCAGAGAACTACAGTTATAAATCATGTTTTCAGTAGGGATAGAAAGAAACCCTAAGGATAGATGTACATTTGAGTAGAGAAATACAAAAAGGAATAGCAGGTTTGAGTTCATTATTACACGAGAATCTCACTTTCGTGGCCCTTCAGTCTCCAAGCCTAAGTTTGGTTCACTCTGTCCTTATGTGCGGGAGAAACTCCAAGTAGATCTTATCAGAATCGTAGTTTTTTTTAGATATAGTAGGTAAAAAATTTAGAATAATGATATTGATAATAATTCTTAAAAAAATTTCCTTTTTTTTCAAGGATGTCAGTTGTGATCAGGAAAAAAAGTGTGAGTATTTTTACATGGAATTCACTTAATAGTATCTTTCTTTTAGATTTTTTGTTACTGGCTGGTACACAGCAGGTGTTATATCTACATTGATATCCGACCAACTAGTAAACAGAGGTAGGCTTTTAGCTTTTTCTGTTTTCTCTTTCTAAGGTTCCAGAGATTTCAGATTTTTTTCTGTGGCACCTAATAGGCCTTTGCCTCGTATTCTCAAAATCTACAAATATCTTATATCGAAATATTTCCTCCCTTTTTTAAAGAGCAGCTGTCGCCTCGACTTGTTTTCTACTTTTCATAATATTTCCTGGCGGTATCAGATATTTTCCCTACCCCTCGTACATTCACACTGCCAATTACTTGTTAGGACCAATACTTTGTGTCATGATTGAACCAGTTTAGGGGTAGAAATATGTCCATAAAGGAGTTCTTAAAAATGGATCTGTGACTAAGAAAGTCCCCCCCCCCCCAACTTAATTCTCTCTATGTAAGACCTTGTATTGCCATAAAAATAATCCTATCTGTACTTAGTTAGCTATAAAAAGCAAAAATGTGACTAGGTCGCCTAGTGACTCTACAAGCAGGTTACTACAGTAGACTAGAGCCATAACTTAGAGACCAACCGTCCACCCGCTAATAAATACCATCAACTATTGACTAGTGAAATACCTTAAAGCGATATTTCAGGAACAGCGATGTTTGCAAGTATCTTGAAATCAATCACCCTCAAATCCCTGCGAAATTCACTTACATTATATTAAAAAAGAAATCAGATTTATTCAAAATGAAAATTTTCCCCTGAATTACACCAGGGAATTCTTACATTCAACTAAACAAGGCAGTTTGTAGTGTCCATGGCCGACGACTTACCCTTTTTCTTCAGGCCTGACGGGCAACGCGATTGGAGTCGAATTCTCTTTGGACAAATTCTCACCTGCAAAATCACCAATGCCCTATGAGATGCGATAATCAACTCTTGATGAAACATTTGCATTACATCATAGTGGATAGGCGCGATGCAATGCTCTATCAGCAATTTATGTAAAAAGTCTACCATTAAAATCTCTAGCTTGTGAAACACTTATAACAAAGGCAACACATAAAGCTAAACCGTGACGCCTGGGCTTTGGAAATAGCAATACCAGCGCGACATATCTTAACTCTTGTTTTGCTTCACATAGAACAAAATGCAATGATTCTATGCAGACTTGGGTTCAAACTATTTTACTCTTAAACTTTGTTACATCATAAACTTAGCTAGATTATCTATAATCAATGATAAATCATAACGCCCATTAGATATGAATGTATCCTTGGTTTGTTTCCATTTTGTCAAAATATAAATAGACATGCGACCAACATTTATTCAATCCAACTTTAATTTTGAGATTTTTTGGGGGGATTTTTTATTCAATAAACATACATAACGAGAACATTGGTCTAACTCAGTCTTGTTAGTGGGATAATGTGTAGCGATAACTGAACTTACATTTGATGTTCACCGTTCCATCCTCGATTAACTGCTTGCAACTGTGAGAAGCGACGAAAATAATTAGAATGTAGTCATCAGTTGCACACCCAATATCCAACTCTAAGACATCAAAGATGGTTAAAAAGGTGACAATGTCACATACATTGAAGCACCCTAAATGACACCTGATGAGATCAATTAAATTGAAACCTCGATTCAATCACGAGGATGAGAAATCCCCACTGTATTTTAAAGAACAATTTGGAGTTATATACTATGCTAGGAGAATGCAACACTCTCACATGAAACATAAGTCACGGGGCGCCTTGTCCTTACGATAACATGACATTCATTGTCAAATTCGATCAATAAGAATACAGGAGGCTTCCGTCGTCAGCGGCAGATGGGCATTGCAAATTGTTCAAAATTATCATTCAAAATTCAATGACACCTACGAAGATGGATGTCAGTTGGGGTAAAGAAAAAAGGGATAATTATTCATGTGTTATTTGTTGCCCAAGAGAGACTGAGAAAGAGAGAGACTGGTTATTTTTTATCAACAAATTACTTTTATTTACACCCCCCCCCCTCCCCCGTAGTGCGTACGTACTTTTATGGATGGCCCATATAGGAAAAATTCGTTTGACAATAGAGATGTATTTGTTACTCACGTCTGGCACTTTCCGTATCCCTCTTTAACCTTCATGGTGCCAGGAGGGCAGGGCGTACAGTTGAAATCGCCATTGAGTTTCTGCGTGTTTGGTGGACATGGTTCACATGGTCCATAGCCGTGCTGCAGTTGCTGGAAACCCGCGCGGCATGCCTGACATTCGCCTGTGCACAACCACAAATACATCACATAGTATTTGGATATACCTTTTTTATCATACCTCTTGTTCTGTGGTCCGATCAAAAGCAAAAAGTTTCATTAAATACCACCTACAATTTAAAATAAGGAGTAGTTGGGTTTGTGATGTAATTTATACAATTGTATACAAAAATTAGAATTTTTTTTTGACGTCTTCGTAATCTTATCAATAAAAATTAGGATGCTGGGTTTTTTCCTTCTTCTGTCATTTTTTTCCGGGATAGAAGTGCTTGTTGACATTTGCATTCACCAAATGTGTATTTGCATTCACCAAATGTGGCGATCTTCTATACAATTGTTTTAACTACAATAATGCGATATTTTTGATGAATTGATCTTATCTTACGAATATATATAATTGCATTCTTTTTGGTTCTCCTCCTTAAAGTCTGGGTCAATTTGGGTGCATTTTAGAGTAAGATGGGAGTTGGTACCTGTCTCGACGTCCAACTCGTGGTCGGGCTCGCATTTCTTGGTCTGTTTATCACACGAGTCCCAGTTGCCCAAGTAGTAACCGCGCGCCACATCACACCTACACGTGCCCCGTCTGATGCTTGACCCGTCATTGTTGGACACCAGACCTGCGACAAGATACAGGCATGTCAGAGTATAGAAAAATATACTCAATGGGGGGTTATGTCACAAAGGTTAGCCCATTTGTCATTATGAAGGGCAAGATAAATTCAGAAACCTATTCTGTTTAGATTCAGAGCTCGATCCCTTCTCATTTGAATCGCTACGTAGTTCACGCGGCTTCACCTTCTGAATTACGTAACAATTCCAACTTGATGGGATACAAGCTCTGACCCTAAACTTTCATAGGTTTCCTTTATTAATTCGTGAGACGTGGCTATGACACCTCTGCTACAAGCCGATGTTACCTTGATAATGACAACTTCCTGTCAATTTTGAACCAGGTTACTATGGTGTCTCCAGGTTGACAATTGTTACCTGTGTAACAACAATCGCCGCCACCTTGGGAACGGGCTATCGCCGTGTTCTCACTCTCCAACACAGTACAGTGTTGGGGATTTGTACACCAAGCACTTTCTTGGTGTTAGACTGTTAGAATTAACAGAATTGGTGGGGAATAAGTCAAGGTTTCATCCGGTTCGGACTCTTCAGGCATCTTAATTAATTTGGCTAAGTGAAGGCATGTGATGTTATCACTTTTGGGGGTCGGGATGATTCATCTCGGCCCATCCCAATCTATTGAAAAATAGAAAGACTTTCTGAAGATGGTGTAACCTCCACCCTGTCACCTAAGACAGTAGTGGTTTTACCATTTTCCACCCTATCAGAGCAAGTCTCCACCCTATGAGTAATAGGGAATGGGGGTGTTCCGATTTTAGGTCTACAGTCCGGTAATCAATTAAAAGAAAAAAAATAAATTTTAGGTTTCCTTTATTTAGGGGTCTCTGGGTCATTGGGTTCGTAGCTTTTGTGAGAACATTAAAAAAAGTGAACAAACTTTGGACAGAAAATTAATGTATTTATTGTCTAAGCCCCTCGGGGACACAGAGGAAATAACATTAGGACAGAAATTTTAGCTATATTAAGGAACTATAAGACGTACACATGTATTATAACAACGGTGTTATGAAATGATTCTACCTGATATTGATTTTGACTATATCAGATTTGTGAAAACAGGGGATCAGTGTTGATTGCAATTGTACACCGACAGCATCGGCGTCGGGCAGTAGGTACCGAAGGGGCTCTGTAAATATGTTTCCTCATAGTAATCACTGTCTGCCTTCTTCGGTCATAAATTACAGGGATGTCAGTTTCGGTCAGAAAAAAAGCGGAAATATTTTGAATGTGGAATTTGCTACCACAGAGAGACCGAGAGAACGTGGAAAACATGTCGGTGTAGCATGGGACGTGGGAAGGTTTAAAATGAATGATGCTCAATTAGTATCATCTTTGTTTTACAAAACGATTTCAAATTTCAAATACTGAAAATAAAGAAGAGGATTTCCATGAACGAGTGGAAAACTGCCACCTCTGTTTTACTGCATCTTTCAGATCACTCGTGAGGTACTTACCGAGCTTGTAGCTGCAGTTGGTCCACGATATACAGCGAGGGTTTGAGTCCGAGTGCAGCGAGTCGGGGCTGTAGAAACCTTCTTTACACTTGACACACTCGGTATCATTGGGGTTATTGTGACTGCAGTACCGGACTTCAGTACCTGTTAATAAAAATTACAAGAACTCGTTACAGATTGTCAGGCTTGACAGTCAGCACCAATCTTAGACTGCAGCTTGTCCGTGTAGTTTAACTCATCCAGTCCCAAAGATGCCTGGAGGCACTGACGGGATACTTCAAATAAGAAATAATATAATCTATCGGAAACCTATGAAAGTTTAAGGTCAGAGCTTGTATCCCGTCGAGTTCTAGGCGAAGCCACTTGAGTTACGTAGCGTATTAAACAAGATGGAATCGAGCTCTGAACCTAAACTTGGGTTTCTGAATTTGTCTCACCCCTCATATTGAGAAATTGGCTAACATTTGTGACATAATACCCATTGGATATTTTCCCTAAATATCTCATGCGTGTTGGATATAAGTTCCCGATTTTAAGTCTATGGAGAAAAAATACCAGGGGTGAGATAAATATAGGTTTAGGACTCTAGGGGCGCACTGCAAAATTATGCTCAGGAGCAGTGTTTTCTTGTTTGTTTGTTGGGGTAGTGTAACGTCAAATATGTTCTATTAGACTTACTTTGGGTTTGATCAAATCTATGATATGAACTTAGGTAGAAACCGCACCCCTAAACATTTACCAAGGTGAGAGTTCTTTTACTTCCCACACCACACAGATATGGTATTAGAAGGATTGGCCTTTAATATAGCAGTAAATCTACCACTGCTGGGGGTGAAGGAGAAAAGTGTGATACAACTGCTAGGCTGGGGACTGAATGAGGGAACGTCTGGGGACATGTTTACCTTCTTTCCAGACTGCCTCATTGTTTGAACCTTACCAGTTTTTTGGAGGAAGACACATAAGAATAAAGAAACTCAGACTGGGCCTGCTCGTAGCGATAGGTCTCTGCCAAACTTTCTTGTGCAGTCCCATGGAAGTCCTGCTGCAACACCCTAGTTATCTCTGATATTTATAACCACAGAAAGTTGTGCCTTAGGATTGTTTGTTTGTCGGTTTGATTTTACGTCCATTCAACCATTATAGGTCCTTTCCAGACTTTCTCAAGGTTCTTTTACACCACGAGGGTGGTGATCGAATCTATGTGATGGATTTAGGGAGAAATCTCACCCCTACACATTTACCAAGGTGAGAGTTCTTTTACTTCCCACACCACATAGGAAAACAGGCTTATTTAAGGAGTTGGCTGCTCCCCCCCCCCCCCGGAAACATTTGTTTTATTGTTTCATCTTGTAGATTCATCCTTCTAATTTACATTTCTACTTGTTGTCGCTCTGGAAAGTGGTCTGATTACCATGACAACAACTGTTGAAGAGACCCCCCATAACATTGCCTGAACGCCTGTAATTCTGAGTGCTGAAAATCATTACTTGGTTCTGTGTTCTTTTAAGTATTACAATGACTCATTAGATTAAACTTTGGACGAGGCAATGAGACTAGGACGTGATAGTGGGTTTTGGACCCAACAAGTTGTTAATAGATGGGTGCATCTATTAAATTCAAACCATAAGGGATTTGGGTTCTCAGGCGGAACATCCAATTCCTCTAGATGCGTTAAAGTGATAACCCATGTCAGTGTCGAGGTGTGCATAAGTGATGCGATAGAAGTGTTGTTGGAACCGGTCCATCAACCTTCGTTTCGTCTGCCCCACATATTGTGCGGAGCACCAAGTGCACGTAATGCAGTAGATAAGGTTGGAGCTCTGGCAGCACACATTGTGTTTTGCCGAGTACGACCTACTGGTAGACGATGAGGTTATCTCACCACTACAGTCTAGGGATTTGCAGTATCTGCAGTTCCTGGTCATGCACTCATTCACTTCCTTCGATTTGTGGCCACTTACAGCGGAGGAGTGTTTCCCTCCAGTGTTGGTATTGAACTGTACCCGGGCCCTCACTAGAGTATTCCTTAGGTTCGGTGGTTTCCAGAGCCCCACTACAACCCGTAGCTGGTGGAGTCAAAGGTTGGGTGGTAGGTCGTAACCAATATGGTTGTGTCCTCCGTTCCTCCCCTTTGTTTGGTGGCGGACCAATCTTTTGGGTTCGGGCGGTCTGAGTGTGCCGCTTTAACCAGGCTGTCCGCAACAAGTTCCCAGGGGTATCCCCGGTTGACAAAATGTGCTGCCTTGATGAGACTGTGTCTCATAAAGTCAGTGTCCCTGGAGCAGATCCTCCTAATGCGGAGGAACTGGCTATAGGGAATCCCTCATTTACAGTGTGGAGGGTGTGCAGAGTCGTAATGCAAAAAATTATTCGCTGAGATTGCATCCGTCAATGCATACCACAGTGTCCAGGAAAGAGATTTCCATGGCAGAAATCTCGCTGGTCACAACTGAGAATTGGGACTTGCTGGCACGGTCGGCAAAGACCCGTGCACTCCACCAGCTACGGGTTGTAGTGGGGCTCTGGAAACCACTGAACCTAAGGAATACTCTAGTGAGGGCCCGGGTACAGTTCAATACCAACACTGGAGGGAAACACTCCTCCGCTGTAAGTGGCCACAAAACGAAGGAAGTGAATGAGTGCACGATCAGGAACTGCAGATACTGCAAATCCCTAGACTGTAGTGGTGAGATAACCTCATCGTCTACCAGTAGGTCGTACTCGGCAAAACACAATGTGTGCTGCCAGAGCTCCAACCTTATCTACTGCATTATGTGCACTAGGTGCTCCGCACAATATGTGGGGTAGATAAAACGAAGGTTGATGGACCGGTTCCATCAACACTTCTATCGCATCACTAATGCACACCTCAACACTATCATGGGGTATCACTTTAACACCGAGGGCCATCAGGGCCTCGATGATGTATGGATCACTGTACTAGACTTTATCCACAGGGCCCCTACAGCGAGGCGGCCCAATATTTGCGAAATCGCATCTAGAGGAATTGGATGTTCTGCCTGAGAACCCAAATCCCTTATGGTTTGAATTTAATAGATGCACCCATCTATTAACAACTTGTTGGGTCCAAAACCCACTATCACGTCCTAGTCTCATTGCCTCGTCTAAAAAAATTGTTATGTTACCAGACTAGTGACTCTACCCCACGGGCGTTCTGCTTTGATTGCAGCCTCCCAGGACCTTCATACCCAATTAGCTGAACACATTTATTTGTTCCCTGTTGGTGTTGCTTTTTCTCCATTTTTGACTTTATTAAACTTTAATAAAGTTTGGGAATCCACTCTCTGAGTTCTTTCCCTAAGTGTGACAAAGTCACATGCCTTGATACAGCCAAACTTTAAGATACCTGAAGAGTCCGATTCGGATGAAATCATGACCCCCCACCACCTCTGTCTTTTTTCTGACAGCTCCCCTAACCTGTAAACTACTGGGTTAGCATGTACCCTATCTGGTCTATATTTAGCCACAGAGAGCGCCCACAATAGTGTGATGTCACTATTGTGAAGGGTGGTTGTTATGCACGGTGTTCTTTATGACACCGCTTTCTTGGAGATCGCATAGCAACGGTTTGGATTTGATGAGTAATTGTCACTTTCAAGGTAGCAACGGTTGATGACAGAAGTGCATTCGCCTCGTTTCCCTAAATCTAGATTTAATAGCCTTCAGGCATTATATTATTGGAACTAGCTGTCAAAATGTCAAATAATGGTGGCGGTATGAGAACATACATGAGCGACAGGGGTAGGAAAAATTGGTAATATACCTGGAACTTAATGTCACAAAACATTAAAAATGCTCCTAAGGGATGCCACAATATGGTCACATAGCAAAAACTGCATATGAAAAGATTTTATAATCTTTAAATTATCTAAGAAACAAATATGTTGAAAATTGCAGAAGTGTAAAGGGGGCATTTATAGTACACACATGAAAACGGCTGCTGTAGGTCACTGATATGACATATTTTGATTCTGGTTGCTGTACTGAGTCTACAAAGGACCAGATTATGTTGTCCAATACCAAAGTTTAATCTAATGAGTCATTGTAATACTTAACCCTTTCAGGGCGGATAATGCCTTGAGGCATTCCCCCGCATAGACCTGAGAATGCCTTGAGGCATTCCCAAGCGTAGACCTGAGAATGCCTTGAGGCATTATTTATGAAATTTAGTAATATTTACAATTTTCAATTATTCATGAAGAAATAATCGAACAATGAATATGAAACTTTCAGAGAATATACCCATGATATAGTATTTAATGATATTTGGTTAAACAAATAATATAAATAAGGGTGATGTGTAATATCACGTGATCAAATAATATAATTTGGATTTAGACAAAAATGGGCCCGTCCCCTGGCATTATACCAGTCCCAAGTACCCGCCACGACCAACAGGGCTCTGCCACAGACCCCCGTCTTTAAAGGGTTAAAGGAACACAGAACCAAGTAATGATTTTCAGCACTCAGAATTACAGGCGTTCAGGCAATTTTACGGGGGGTATCTTCAACAGTTGTTTTCATGGTAATCCGACCACTTGCCAGAGCGACAACAAGTAGAAATGTTAACTAGAAGGATGGATCTACAAGATAAAACAATAAAACAAATGTTTCCGGGGGGGGGGGGGGGGGGGGGGCAGCGGAAATGAAAATTTGGGGTCTTGGTCCAGGGACTATTAATAGTATTTTCTAAATTGTGCCCCACCAAGAAACATACAAATTCATATCTAATGACATCTTGAGTCCTTTTTCCCTGAGGAAGGTAAATCTGCAACTTGATCTCGGGGTGGGACCTCCAAAAAAGGAGTGCCCTCCAACACGATGCTGCAAACTTTCCGAGGGTTTCTCATCCTGATGAAAATACTTCCTTATGTGAATTTACAAGTGATCATAACTAATTCTTGATGGGATAAATTGGCGAATTGAAATTGCTTCAACCAACCACGTTGTTTGTTTGGGTAGTTTAACGTCCAATTTGTTCAATTAGACCAACAACGTGATTAGAATACTTCCTCATGTGAAATTCCAACTACATAACGAACGCGCGCGCTGCACGACCTAAGTCTATTATATTCACCAAACTGTAAGAAGTTCTAGTGATTTTACCTTTTACAACTGAACTTAACTGATTCCGACCGAGATAAGTACTACATATCTATAGCCTAACAATCTACAGCTACATTTATGGAAAATGTCATTCCTCTTAGGGCGGGTAGGGTAGGGGGGTCCCCATGTTCTCATTGAGGTCCGGGGTGCCTGCTTTCCGGGGAAAGAATGGTCGATAGTCGCTTGATAGTCTTGGTAACCATCACGTCTAAACCTAACTCTAAACTTACATACTGCTGCTCGGAGTTAAGTAACTAGTTTTCATACAAAGGCTGATGTTTTCATAGTCTAGCATGCCGTTTTCATACCAAGATTGGCCACGTGACACCGACTAGACCTATCAGATTGAAGCTTAGTTGTGTAAAGAAATATATATATGTATATATTTTTTTCTATTTGAGTAAAGTATCTCTCATACAAAATGAGTTTTTCAGATATACAAGTTGAAGTTACTCGATAAGGGTGGGTACGGTTACCCCACCGATCATCCACGGAAGGTAACGGACCGATGTAACTAGTTCTTTCTTTTTCAGATAACACTTTCACATGTTGTTTACATACGCCACTGTTCTAAGTTAATGGAACTTTTGTACTTCACTGGAAGAACTTTCTGTAATATTGAAAGAAGTGAATAAAGCATGTACAAAAAATAGGAGGGGATAGAGAAACAAGTCATGGGAGGAAGGATGTCAAAATTACTCGGTAAAGGATCTAAAATATGACTAAATTCGTCCAAGGCCTCGGTATGTTTTTAATTCTTACCTCGTTCCTCTGATATTCTTTCACTAGGGACTAGTTTCCCTTTAATACTACAAGCATTTGATCATACTAATGATACTTCTGGTATAATTGATGGAATATTTAATAGCTTCAACCTTTCTTTTGTTATGGTTTATACCACAAATAGATTGGGATTTGTTATTACTCTTTTGATTTCAATTATCAGCATGTTGCGATGTTTGGGTCGTATGACTCGCACTTCCTGCGTTAACAATAATAAGGCTTAATAATACATCGTGTAATTCCTGCTGTTCACCCGGCCGAGTCTATACGTCTACTGGCCGAGGGAGCATACCACCTTATCATTGGATTGTGGAGACACTCCTTCAAATTCAAAATAACCTCCACCTGAGACAAAAATATTCCCCGTGTTGTGCAAGTTTCTAGGTCCTCTATTATGTAAAACGCTGTGAAGTGGCCATAGCTTTGGTGATCCAAAGTGATTTCACACTGACTAAAATCCATGGTGCGTGCAAGGTTTCAACAGTACTCAACAAAAATCAACTGGGCTGTATCGCAAAGACTTCTCTTATCATAATTAACTAAGTTAACCTATATCTTATAGGCAGATGGTAGGTAAGATCTTAATAAGTCGTGCATGAATTGACACAGTAGGGGAAACTGTACCACCCCACTTTTGACTGTACTCCAGTGGCTATTTGGATTGCTAACAAGTCTAATAACGCAACACTCTAGTTTCCATGGACTGCATTTAAGGGACGGGATGAACATCAAAGATGTGTACATCTAGGGATCTCGGTTGGTGTCAGGAAAAAGTGGAATTCTTTTTAATGTGGAATTTTCTGCTTAAGTGAGACCGAGAGAACACGGAAAGTACATCAGTGGTGCCAAGGAACCTGGCTGGTGGTCGGTGGGGAGAGTTTCAAACCACTATTTAATTGGCAGGGATGAGGGTAAATTTATACGAGAAAAATACATTAATAAAGTGGAAAATAGAAACTAGGATTTCCTTGGAAAAGTGGAAAACTGCCATCTCTGTCATGATTCTGGAACACTAATATTGCGTAAATATGGAGCCTAACCTGCAATGCCAATTCCGATTATCTGACTAATTAACATTCTATTCTACTTGCTTTCTTCATAAGAATGTTAATTCGTCTAAATGCCATGCGCAACAGCGTATTTCATTACAAAAGGGTGCCATAAATAGGTATCGCTATTAATGATGTTTATATGCCAATCTACATTCCTGTCAAATCTGATATGGCTCTCAAGTAGTCGCTAATACACCGCATTTTTTTTCTAATTTATTGCCGTTTTCGGGAAACAAAGAGAACCATTCCTCATAATTCATCCACCTACCTGGTGTTCTATTCTATCAGCTCTCATTCTGAGAGGAATTTTGAACAAATAGAATCTACTGAATGTATCTACAGATTACCAGATTCTGTGGCCTCCTGACAAGGCTTCTATTCTGTATTCAGCACTTTGCCCTGCAACACAGCATAGCATGTGTTCATTAGGGATGTCATAGTGACGGATAGGGACTACGTACGACTTTCACTCTGATGGGTAATGACTGGGTATGGGTGTGAAAGTGAAGAGTAAGGGCTAGGTATGAGTGTGAAAGTGAGGGGTAAGGGCTAGGTATGAGTGTGAAAGTGAGGGGTAAGGGCTAGGTATGAGTGTGAAAGTGAGGGGTAAGGGCTAGGTATGGATGTGAAAGTGAGAGATGAGGACTGGGCATGGGAAAGAAAGTGAAGATGAAGGACATGACCAGGTACAGAAACCAAAGTTAGAGGTAAATTCAAGTGAGTTTATGGCGCTAAACACCAATTACGGGATTCCCCAGTATAATTAATTATAATTTTAAGGAAAGAATTAAGGACAGGGTATGGCTGTCAGAGTGAGAGGCAAGAACCTGATACAGGTGTTAAGAGTGAAGTGTGAGGACTGTACGGGAGGGATGAGGACTGTGTGTGTATGAGAGTGAGGGATGAGGACTGTGTGGGTGTGAGAATGAGGGATGAGGACTGTTTGGGTGTGAGAGTGAGGGGTAAGGACTGTGTGTGTGTATGAGAGTGAGGGGTAAGGATTGTGTGTGGGTGTGAGAATGAGGGGTGAGGACTGTGTGGGTGTGAGAATGAGGGGTGAGGACTGTGTGGGTTTGAGAGTGAGGGGTAAGGACTGTGTGTGGGTGTGAGAATGAGGGGTGAGGACTGTGTGGGTGTGAGAATGAGGGGTGAGGACTGTGTGGGTTTGAGAGTGAGGGGTAAGGACTGTGTGTGGGTGTGAGAGTGAGGGGTGAGGACTGTGCAGGTTTCAGAGTGAGGGGTAAGGACTGTATGGGTATCAGAGTGAGAGCTGATGACTGTGTGTGGGTGTGAGAGTGAGGGGTAAGGACTGTATGGGTATCAGAGTGAGGGGTGATGCTGTGCGGAGATCAGTGTAGGAATGGGTGTCGAGGTCCGTGGTAAGGACTGGAGAAGGGTGGGAAGACAAGTGTTGACGCAGCCGCTCATCCACGGGTTACCTCTCACCTGCAGCCGTGAGGACGGCCCTGGTGAGGCCCGGCTCACAGTGTCAACACGGCCCGGCCGTACTCACGGCGACCTACAACCTGACAGTTAACCGTTCCCAGGCCCTCACCTGCCTGGATACACGGAGCGACGTAAATAGGCTCAGTCTGCATCTGCCAAAGTAGATATACGTGCCGTCTACAGTGGCACACACCACAGAAACAGTAGAAATTTATCACAAATGTAAATGTATCAGAAAGGGAAAGATGATGCCGGAGTAGATATACAGACAAAGACAGTGAGGGTCTATATAACAGAACGCACAGAAATACATGTAGCAAATGTGAGGAATTTAGTATGAGGGAGGACAGGATGATGCCACAGTAGATATACGGGCAGAGAAACAGCAGATGTGATAAATTTAGTCTTGGTGATGGAAATATGGTGGTTGATGTTTAACTAATGAGCACAGTTGTAATAGATACTGAGGAAGTGATAACAGATAAAAGCGAGTTGAAATGAGTATATCACTGAGGGGAATGCTAAAGGCATAGCTAGTGAGCAGTGCATAGAGGGACAGATATGGGAACGAACTGGGAAGTATAGGTTCGAGAACGTGGTTTATAAGGGCAACAGTAAAAAGGGTAACAATTTGCGCTGAGCGACGGGTATATGGATCGGCACAAATGACAGATATGGGAAATCTATGGCGCCGTGGGATTAGAAAGGGCGTAGCAGGAAAGTGGCGCCAGCATGGGAATGAAGCGCGAGGGACGGGGCTGGGGGAGAGGTGGGGGTGGTGGGTGAGTGTGGTGTAGGGTTCAGCGTTAAAGTGGGTGGAGGGGGTTCAGGAGGGGGATTATGATACACAAGACTCTGTACAGATTAACGATAATGTTTCCACTACTTTCTCTCCCCCCAGACCGTCCGTGCAAACACACCTTGGCAAGCATGGCTCTCCGGGATTTTTTGATTTTTCATGAAGCCGTCGAGGGGTGACCTATTTGTACAGTGGATCTCTGCGCTCAGAGGACCATCCCCGACCATGAACAAATGACAGTTATTGTTGGCGGCCGTGTGAATAATCCGCTCCCCATGCAGATAGCGGCCATTCTGTGCATGTTACAAAACGGGGTGTTGTTGCCTCAGACAGACGAACCGTCCCAGTAGTGGGACGAGGATATTTTTCTCCTCCTGTCATGTACTTCTTATACCTCACCTTCCTCTCCAGTGGCGGATTTCGACCCCCCCCCCTCTCCCCGTCCTTTTTTGTGTGTGCAGAAGGGGGTACCTGTGCTGAGAGCTGGCTAATCGTACCCCCCCCCCCCCCCCCACACACACACATACACATACACGTTTTTGTATATCAAATATCCTCCCCTGTTCTATACAAGATCCAAGTCCCAGCAGTAGTTTCACCTCAGAACTGGATAGCTTGCTACCTTCGAATTCTCAATGACGAACTTTAATATAGGACAGGAATTTCAATGGGGTTCAGGGGAAAGAGTGGACATCTTTTCATGCGGAATTTCCTCCCTCAAAGAGACAGAGAAAATATGGAAAGCACATCAATGTTGGCCATGGGATAGGGCTGAGGGTGTGTGGGGAGGTTCAAACCACTGCTGCATTGGCGTGAATGGGGCCCAGGTTATACCAACTTAGTTTTATACCCCCCCCCCTCCCCAACAGAAAACTGGAAATGAAAACAAGTATTTCATTAGAAAATTGGAAAACTGCCATCTCTGTTATGGGATGGATTCTAGACGTGTATCAACCAGGTGTCTCTTCTATTGTCTTACTAGGTGTGTTTTTTCAAGGTCATGGTGGTTACTAGAGTCTAGACATGGTAGATTTACCTGTTATATTTGAAAAAATCGAACTCGCGCTGTACAGCAGCCCAGCTATATTTGGTCGGGTGTGTTTCGGCCGAACACCGCAGGGGTGTGTGTCGTAACTACAGTGACCAGTAAACATCTCGTGCCGACCAGACGGGAGTAATTACTGAGGCCCTTGTGCGGGGGTAAACTATCACCAAGTGGGTAAATGAGGGGAAAAAATGCCGTTCATTGAAAACTACAGGCAATGGTCATATAATGTAATATAAACTACAGAAATAGTAAAGCCGCAAACCTACCAGGATTTCTGATGCACTCCGACGCGACTTACGACGCAAAATTGCATTGAATTGAATGGGCGTCGAGGTAAATCGGAAGCTCTAAATGTCATGGTCGGCTTTGGTGGGTGCCCGGCTTAATAATGATTTAATTTTCAGTGAAATTATTTTTAGATCTATCTATGACCCCAATATATTGATAATTTCCGATGTAAGTAGACGACAACATAAAATAGAAGCAGTAAATTCTGAGGAAAGTATGCGACAACAAAATACACTAAAGATAACAATAGTAAATTCTGGTGCATGGATGCAACAATAAAATATAGTAATATCTTATGGGTTTCTACAACAAAAATAGTAATATTAATTTTAGAGAAATTAATTTATATAGAAATGTGTGAGTTGTTTTTCACATAGGCTATGTGTGTGCTAAAGTATTGCACCCACAAACGCCGATTCTGGTCCCAATAGGCCTTACAATTGACTTCCCGACGTGAATAAAATTTCATCGGGAGGTCAGACAAAATCATGGCAGTGGACCGTGTTTCTACAATTGACTCTATACTAGCCCACGATTGGATACCGCTAGGCTACGAGCGCAAACACCAATCATAGAGCTCCCGATAAGACCCAACCTATTGGATTTTTCATAGGCTATTGTAGCCTATCGTAGCCTATCAGTAGCTAATCGTAGCTGTGGATCATGATTCACCGACTGGATCACAACAGAGCTCTACAATTGAAAGCCTCTTTAAAATACCTCCCGATAAACTACAATTTTTCCATTTCCAATCGTAGCCTATCGGGAGCTCTATCGTAGACCATCGGCGTTAGTGGTGCAAGGTCTCAATGCGCAGCGGTGGTCGTCAAGCGGTGCAGGTTGATTGACCAGGTAGTCACTGACTGGCCGATGACTTGCATGTCAGAACCTCGTCAACATCTCCTGGGCAAACTACACACACCTCTCACGAACCTGGCATTCCAAATTCCGAGGCTATCAGGATACTTTCTGTTTGAGCGAAAACGTCAATACAAGGTATAATTTTTTTTTTTTCTGAGAAAGAAAACTGAAGCTGGTTGGCGGCGGTTGGCGCTGGGAGTAACGGCGGGGGCTGAGCCCTGGCCGGCGGGACGACCGTGTCGCCTCCCGGCAAACATACGCCGACTAAAAACGTGACAAGGCCCCCGGAATGCGCGCCACAGAGCGCCACTTCTTTCAGAGATCACACAGGCCAGGGGCAAGTGCAGATACCAGGCCCCAGCCTTGGGGGCTTGCATAGGACCCCTCCGCATCTTCACCCCACGATCACCGGCATCCTACTCCAATAGATTCAAAGCTAGAAACAGTAAACCGGCTTCAGTTATAGCGTAGTCAACAGTGAGTTCTAAAAGAATGTCGTCTCAGATTAGTTCCACTGAAATATTTTTTCCATGCACAAATTTACTGTCGCAGAGATATCAAGGAAACATAATAAAACACATCAGTGCTGGCCACTGCGTGGGGCTGAGGGTCAGTGGGGAGGTTCCAACCATCATTTTATTGGTGAGAATAATGCTGGATTGATATCATTTTAGTTTTTCCAATGGAAAGGAATTCATCTACTGAAAAGGGAATACAAGGATTTCCATGCGAAAATGGAAAGCTGCCATCGAGTGAGGGCCCGCAGAGTGCATAATTCGCCCCAATTTCTGCCAGTCCAATGAGATTGCAAGGTAGAATCTAATAGTTGACAGTAGGTGTTGTCAATGTCTCATAGACGTGATGCTAGTATACGGCACAGAGCTCTCCTAACATGGGCGCCGCAATCAACCCCCTGACGTCAAATGTGTGGCGCCCCCTGTAGTTTGGTTTCGAATTATTAATATGTAGAACATAACGGAGTCGAACTCTGTGCTCCCTAGAGGATTTCCAGGGACACAGGCCAGGCTGTGTGCCATATACACTCAGATGTGCCAAGACACACACACACCCACGGCCCTACCCACACTACACATCATGACACCTAAATAAACGCCTGGCAAATTACAAGTCCCAATAAATAACACATAGTTAATTACACACATGCACCAGCAGGATACACTTCTACAGTGTACCGAGTGGTGTGGGAGATTCTCGATCCCGTTTCCGGCGACATTTTATTTGTTTGGTTTGACTTAAAGCCAGTCAACCATTATAGGTTCTGATCAGACTTTCTCAGGGTTCTTTTACACCACGAGGGTGGTGATCGAATCTGTGTGATGAATTCAGGTAGAAATCTCACCCCTACACATTCACCGAGGTGAGAGTTCTTTTACTTCCCACTCCATATAGACATGGTATGAGAAGGATTGGCCTTTGATATAGCAGTATAAATCTACCACTGCTGGGGGTGAAGGAGAAAAGTGGCTGCTGTGGGACTCAAATCAACAAAGTCCAGTGCTCTTTACTTTCGGCGACAGGTTGGGCGGCGAGTCTGCATGTAAAACAGGGCCCGTGAAGGTGAAGACTACCAAGCCTCATTGTGCCTCTTATCTGCCTGACGTTACGTCACCGTGACGTGTTTTTTAGACGCGCGCCGGGAGCGGCAATCCGTCACAGCGCCGCCAAGCGGAACGCGCGGGCATGTGGGGTGAGGGTGGGTGTCGTCTGCAACGGGGTGTTTACTGAGGCAGCGCGCGAACTGCCGGCCAGAGAGAGGTCGTGTTTGCCGCTGTGTGAGGGGAGACAGATTTTTGTATAAATTTATTTCCTTTGTTATACTTGGTCCTTGCACTTTGGGTCTGTGGGAGAAGATAGAAAGTAGTTCCAAGTCTATCAGACATCGATGCGCCAACATTCTCCATTCTAAGTCTGGCTGTCAAACTTGTCAGATTGCTGTCAATCGGTGAGAATCTTTTCAATGTACGCACTTCACTTCACTCTTGTTGCCCAACTGAAGACCGTCATTCATCACTCGTGTGTGGGACATGATCTACTCTACCCGATAACCACAACCGCCACCTACAATTTCTTTTTCGCCTCAATAAGACAATATCTATCTAGATGCTCTAACTCTACAGATGCAGTTCATAGCAGTGTTCAGAGGAGGCATGCTATTAAAGAGCACATAGCCTTTGTGCTATGGAGACGGCCATCTTGCCCCCCCCCCCACCCCCCGATGCCATATAAAATACCAGTTGGCGGGCCCAATTATCAATAGATTTTATCAGAAATATTTCGTTGGGCTTGCCGTGAAGGAATTTAACTTCGTCTCAATATCATCTATAGAGTATAACAGTAGAAAATGGTGGTTGACCCCTCCCCCACCCCGACTACAGTGGCGCTATCCTACAATTTCCTGGCAGATGATGGCAGAACTAGCAATCACTCTGTGCCCTATAGGGACAGGATAATCAGGTAATCATTGCCATGACGACATACCATCCCCGAGTACACACAGATAGCTTGTGTCAAGAAAGGCATTGATAAGCTGTGGCGTGGAAGGCCGGCAAAGGTGTGGATGTCGGGTCACTATGTACAACGTACAAGTATGTGGACCTGGGAGGTGTGGTGTTGGGAGGTGCATGCTCAACAGGGCACGGTCAGCATATGGTCTCTGCTTGTCAATGGGTGTCATATGGATTGGGTGGAGCGGGTGGTGGGCATATTGACTGGGACACGGTGTGCTCTGCTAAGCGATATAACGCTTATTTTGGTGATATGATTTAATTACAGGTGCGTCTAACATATGGCTGGGGTGAGATATGGGACTGGGTAGTGAGGTCATACAATATGAGAATTAAAATTATCAAAGCTGTCAGATGCATTTGGAAGTGACCTGCTCCGGATAGAGACCAAGCGAGGTATATCTTGACCACACACAGCATGTTGTCACAATACTTTATCCCATACTCGAATCTGTTATTGTTATTGACGCTCGATTCTGTTTACATTGGCCTCTCACGACAACAATAACGTAATGTAGTGGTTTGTCATTTATTTACGTTACGGCAATTCAGCGCTAATCGCAGTAATCAAAATATTGTTAACAAAGTCTAAACAAATGCACTCAGAATGTACATATCTCAATTCCGAAATTTCTGATCCTAATATTTAAACTTATAATTGCACCGGAACTGCCATACTTTAAATTCTGCTCCCGAAATGTGAGAGGGAAGGGTTGTGAAGGAGTAAAAGTATTGACAAAAGTAGGGAAAATTGAAATATATTGAGAAGCCAGTTTCCAAATACTTTTCATGTGAATTTACTGCCTCAAAGAGTCCGAGAAAACATAGAAAAGACATCGGTGTTGGTCTTGGCATGGGGTGGAGGGGGAGGTTGAAGTCACTGCTTTATTGGCATGAATGAAGCTCAATTTGTGGAGTCTTAGTTTTACACAAGAAAAAAACTTATTGACAGTAAATGAAATGTTTACTATAATTATAGTATGAGGTGTATCCCCCGACTATGACCACTTAATAAGTGATAAATAATCCCCGATGTTGCATGTGTTGAAACTATTACGTGCAAAATGAGAGCAATTTCACCAAATATAACCTGAAGCTATAAGTTAAAAACGATATCAATACTAGCTACAGTTATTATTCACAGGTGGTTCCAGGTGGAACTGCTGCTGAACTTCACTTTTTCACACGACTGATTATTCATGCAGACGTATTTTTATCAGACTCAACAGATGTTATTCTATTATACTTTAAAGTGAAGTTGAAATGACAGCTGTTCTGGATATTTCTTTGATTTCTTTTCACCTGTGACTCTAGAATCGATTTTAGGAATGTATGATGAAGTCGGTCAAGGCAGCTGTGAATATGACACACGCGACGCAGGTGGGACGCCACGCGATCAGCGTCCGACATACTTGTGATCTTTAGGATGTTTGCGACAACTTAAATGCTGACAGGAGACAAACAAAACCTTATCTGTGGGTCTGCAGTCCATTCAACGACCAATCGAGTCCCAACTACACCCAGTCTTGTCCCGTCTGCATCCAGTCATACCTCGTCTATACGGCATATAGCCTATGATCCATGGGGGCTGCCATGACCTCCCCCCCCCCCCCCCCCCGAGTAGGTGTTCTTCACTAATGGAGGTGGAAAATTAGGTGTTCTTCACTAATGGAGGTGCAAAAGAAGTGAGTGATAATTGGGAAGAGTCAAAACTCTAGCCTGGCTCACATATGTAAATAAAGTGTTTCATGTCAAAAACATCATGTCCTGGGTTTTAGCATTATATCTTCCTAGAATTATATCTCTGGGATGGGTGTAGAGTCAACAGAACCATGGTAAAACATTGAAAGACAGTTGAATTTGGGGAGAACAAAGATCCAGAATACAGGTTCTGTCCCCTGACCACCTAGTGACTGTTTCATGAACTAACAATGGCTCTGTCCCCTATATCCAATTATATTTTGGCGGCGTTCAGTCGTATCTCGTCTGTGTCTAGTCGTGTACTGTCCAGTCCAGTCTTGTCTGGTCTGTCTCCAGTCATGTCCCATTTGTGTTCAGTTGCACATTTGAGTCCAGTCATATTTCGTAGATGTCTAGTCTGTCCAGTCCTGTCTGGTCTTAGTCCAGTCATGTATCGGTCAAAAATACACCACCAGCAGGCGTTAACGTCTGCCTCTCCCGGACACCATGCAATTACTTCATCACAGGAGCTGACCTCAATATACGGTATTGATAAGCTCTTTATTATTATATATTTTATCTAATCTTTAACTATAATAATTCTTGTGTAATTATAAATGTAGATTTATTTACCAATACCCATGTACTATACCTCCTATATGTATTACCATTGGAAGAACTGGCCCTGAGCCAGAAATGGAATTGTTTGAAAAAAATTATAAATTCATACCAATCTCCATCGTTTTTTCTTCCTGATATATAATACTTACAGATTACACTATAGATCACACACAAACGCTGATCTGGCGTTACTGGTGTACTTGAACGAGTCCAAGGTGTATAAAACCAGACTAAGCTAGTGAATTATTTACAAATAAAGGCATAATTTACCAGAAGAGGAGGCTATGGTTGAAGGCTATGTACTGGGCATTCTTATGTAAACATTTTCCGAGCAAGCAACCTAAACAAACTAGGGTCGACAGGAAATCCTCTTCAGGCTGTATTCTTGCGTCAGCGAAAAACGTTCGACGTATATGATAGATCAAGGAGAACCGAGCTTAACAGGAAATAGAATTTGTCAATATTTTCGAGAATACTTAACACTTTGGACCCATGGACGAGTTGACCTGATATGGAGTTGTGACCATAACAAGTGCCGTTCAGGAAATATATATCCCACCTTGATATACCCACCGCAAAATAAATATTGGTAGTCTATCGCATGAAGAATTTTATGGAGGGGTAACATTAGACGCAGCAAAATGAGGTAATAAGCTATAGAGGCCCTGGACTTGAACTAATATCTGGTACCATGTCAGCAAAATACGATACCATTCGGTCCTAAGCCAATCTTCAACACTAACTGTGGATGAGGCGGGACAAGCTACGACAAGTCTTTAACTTAGTGTCCCATCTCTTATTGGATTTTAGATATGTTTTAAATTGGTCAGAGAAGGCAGAAACTGGCATCATACATAGATTTGGACCTGTCTCACCCCTGGAATCTTTTCCCATAGACTTAACATTGGAAACTCATACTCAACGCCCGTGGAGTATTGTTGAAAGTATTCAATGGGGGATGATGTTACACATTTTAGCCAATTAGTTAGTGATAGGGGTGAGATAAAATCTGAACTGCACTCGATCCAAAGCCACTGATAATATGCGTTTCATTTTGTTTCGCTACATAATCTCACTCGGCTTTGCCTCGTGAGATTACCCCGCAACCAAAACTCATGGCATATTGTTATTGGTCATGGATCTCGATGCAGTTCCCGATTTATCTCTACCATCTGTCTGACATGGGATTCAGAACAGGTCACGACAATTAGAGATGAAACAGAACAGACTTGATATATAAAGACACTACAAATAGGCCAAACCTGTTAGGACCTATTTCATCTCGTCTAATCTCTATAGTCTTTCATGAGATTTACTAATGATAAGTCAGGACCGTTTGAACCTGTCTCATCTTTGTCCATCACCTCTATGAGAAATCAGGACAATTGAAGATGAGACAAAACAAAATGTACAATTCACAGACATTAGAAAAATACAACGTTATGGACCTTTCTCGTCTCTGATGTCTGTCTATCACAAGCTGTATTAGAACTCAAACGAGGCAGGCCGGATATAATTACACATACATTATGAAAAGGCCTATTAGGTTTTAATTCGAAGTCCTTAATTCTGGGTCTATTGCGAGATGTAACGAGTAGGCAAAAGGTGCCCGCTACCACATGAGATGACGGGTGAGGGTTGCCACAAACTTGGGATATCTAAATTCCCTGACATTTTCCCCTGACAAATAAAACGAGAAATTCCGTTTATTGAAAACGCCTTACAGCCGTCCTTTCCAGCCTTTTATATTTCAATTTAAGGACCAGACCTTCAAAAAAATTTTTTTAAACAATTTCTGTAGCCAAATGATAGTGCTGGATCACAGCAATACCCATGTATATTCGAAACATCTGGTATATTTAATTGTTCTTAAGATGTTAACCAAATATGTTCCTTAATATTCACAGATGCTCAGGTTGTCAGATTTTGTCAGTTCTTCATGCATACACCGGTACTTGGAAATACCAGCTTTCTCTGACGAAAGTCAACATTCCCGTACTTTTCTCGTAGAAAATCCTAATTTTTCTTGAAAAAAAAAAAGAATCACAAATTCCCTGAAAATGCACTGGAATAAAATGGAAATTGATAATGAAATAATAAAAAAAATTCATGATTCCCCCTGTCGTGTGGCAACCCTGTCGCAGGTCATTTCCGTGGTGCCCTGTTCACACAGCGCGACCGCCGAGTCTCAGCCAGTCTGGACTGCGGTGGTCGGGGGTGACTCGGTGGTGCTTACCTGCGGGGCAGAAGATGCGGCGGCAGCAGTGGCGGGTGCCCGATGTGGAGTTGATGTGGACGGTGACCACTTGCTTCTGGGCGATAGGGAAGTCTGGGCAGAGATCTCCACGCTGAGGCATCGACAGTAGAACGGGCATCAGCCGCACCTGACAACACAGAGAGTAGCGGGCATGAGAGGCGACACGCCGACATCTATTATTGACCAGACCCGCCGCAATACGCGTGCACACGCCAACCACGCCTATAGGCCGCGCAACCATATTGGGGACTGAAAACTAGTTATTTCTGACTTGATATACACAATTTAGGTGGTATAAAGTACACAAATTTGCATAATACCGGGGACATACCAAACGAGTCAAGGCGGCGATCTCTAGAATCGCCAACACAAAATAGCATATATGTGAAATATTATTTCATAGAAATATCTCTCACGGATATTTTAGCATACCACAAGCAATAATCAGATGAAATATGAAATAATAGCTCACATAAAGGCCATTTATGTTGGCGATTCCGGAAATCGGTGTTTCTCGCTTTCTCTATATTCCTTGGTGTGTCTCCAGCTTAAGGAACCATATCAAACCAGATATTATGGGTTTTATTGTCATACAGTTATTCATATAATTTATCTGTTTCTTCGACTTATTTTTTCAGAAATCTTGTTACAAGGTAGGCAAAATGTTTGACTTTTTTTTTTTTTTTGAGTCTTTTATTTATACTGGAGATACCTCTAGGGTGAGACTACCCTGTTTTCAGTGGGCTCCAGTGGCCATTTTGTCAATATGTCTCACTTCTAGAATGTGAGTGAAGATTCCATAGAATTCCTTATGAAAGCAAAATCAAAACCCAGTTTAATCAAGTAGAGATTTCTTTTTCAATCATTTTGATAACTTAACTTTTGTTGAACTCAGTGTAGAAGTAAAAGTGAACTTATTGCAATCAAAATAGAAAAATAGCAAAAAGCCCATTCTTGTGATATCTGCTATATTTCAAAGCACTGTTATGGTAAGAAGAAAATGAAGAAGAAAGGCTTGCTTGGAAATGATGAAATATTTCTATATTGTAATTTCATAGTATCTTTTTCCTTTGGTTATTATTTACAAAAAAATGCTTACTTTAAATGATCAGATATGCAGCACGAGTCAGTCTATAATATCTTTTAGGGAAACACTATTTGAATCTGGATCCCACCATAGTCCCTAATACGCCTTCCTGGGCTATAGTCTGATCGGGTTTTAGGTCTCCTTTTTTATTGTTGGTAGTCTACATGTATATTAGTCTAAGCAGCATCGTGCCCCCCATGCACTATTACTGTTTCTCTTATCTCTGCCACTCGTTTGTTCCCAATACAAAATAATTTTATAACTGACTAATAAAGGCACATAGCGGGTTTCTTTTGTGTAGTGTATTTGTATTCTGTTCGCACATGTCCGTCACTCCCAGCAGTTTAGAGCCACCATGCAGTAACCTATACTGCTTCTCTTTGACCTGTGTCACTCTTTATTCCCGATACACAATGACTAATAAAGGCATAAACTAGTGTGTACTTCAGCGTGTAATTAATTTCATTGAATCAATCCATCTGGATAAGTAAATATGTGAATATTAGATTTTTTTTTACAAAGAAATATTTATCCTTGAATGAATATGGAATAATAAAGCATTCGGCAGCTGAATTTGTATACATATAAGCTTATTCATTACAAACCCATACAACACAACTATACAATAGGTTGGACGTGTGATGAATATTGCTTTACTTTTCAAAGTCTGATTATAATTATCAAATATTAATCTAAACCGTTTTTCTCTGGAAAATCTCAATCTACTACAGAAATCAAAGTAAGGATAAATGCAATATAATATGCCTGTTACAGAAACAGTATAACTTAATAAGCAATATGAAATCCCAGATATACATGCTCTGGAGAAGGCATTGAGGCCTGAATTACCTGAACCAAAGATGCCCTTTGAATCAGTGAATCTAATTTCGTACCCGTATTTTTAACTGGGTTTCTCCATCTATGTATCACTACGTATCGCACAATGTCTGTCTATTCTAGTGCATCGATTCTTTCCAACCAAAAAGAAATGCCTGGGCATCCGGGACACTGATTAACATCTGACAGGCCTGTCAGGGTCTGCGCTGGGTGCAGATGGCTAAGCTAGTAGCTTTGTGGCACGGCACCTTATAATGTAGGCCACATTTCGCAACATCGCAGTATGTTCTGATCAGGGGCGTGGGGGCAGGACCGTGCAGTGTTTACTGTAGGGTACACCTGCTCTCTGTTTCCCCGCGTCCTCGAGTCACACCAGACCACACGCGGGAAAGGTTTCTGGAGGACTCGACCCGAAACGAAGTCACCCTGTTCTATAAAGAGAATTCGCCCAGTTTTGGACTCTTTTAACACTAATCATCATCCCATGTTCATTGCATCTTGAATTTTCATCCAAATACACGACCACATTTAATGAATTTTGGATCAATTTAGTTTATACATTTGTCA
Source organism: Alentia gelatinosa (assembly GCA_950022655.1). Taxonomy (NCBI): domain Eukaryota; kingdom Metazoa; phylum Annelida; class Polychaeta; order Phyllodocida; family Polynoidae; genus Alentia; species Alentia gelatinosa. Next base: position 15,812,023 of record OX465590.1, read on the forward strand.
GGGTTAGTGTAAGGATTGTGATTGTATATTACGCCTATATACCATTTTAAGTGCGGGGCGAGTTAGTTGCAGTGCGAGTTCTTCAAAAAGAGCAAGTTTGTTTCAGGGCGAGAAAATCCTGGGGCTTAGTTTGTTTGTTTGTTTGGGTAGTTTAACGTCCAATTTGTTAAATTAGACTTACTTTGGATTTGACCGAATCTATGAGATGAATGTAGGTAGAAATCTCACCCCTACACATTTACCGAGGTTAGAGTTCTTTTACTTCCCACACCACGTAGACGTGGTATGAAAAGGATTGGCTTTTGAGATAGCAGTAGATCTACCACTGCTGGGGTGAAGGAAAAAAGTGGCTGCAGTGGGACTCAAATCAACAAAGTCCAAAAACCTTGGGATTATAAGTCCAGTGCGACTTCGTTTCGGGACGAGTTCTCCAGTATTCGTGGGAAATCGGGCCCTCTTTATCATCATTATCCTCTACCGCTCACTTTTATGTACTCTAGGTCAACTCATTGTCCATTTGCTACACATTTTGTGTGCAAGGATGTCATATGGGGTCAGAGAAAACGGTGGAAATATTTTTCATAGCAATACAGCGTTTGGCTTGTGGGGAACGGGTACATGTACTCCGATCCTGACTTGGGTAATTTAGAAGTTGTAATGCTAATAACAAATCACTGTTTCAATGACGATGGCAGGTTGCTGGTATCTGCATAACTCACTTTTGTGAGAGACACATTCACCTAATAAAAAGGAAACAACAAAAAATGAGGCTCAATAGTTATCTTTGTTTTACGCAAGGAAATGAAATCGTGGATTCCCAAGGAAAATCTGGAAAGCCTCTCTGTGTGTGGGCTAAACAATTTCTCTGGAAAAGTGTATGTCTCAACAGATGGGCCAATTAGTCTTTAACAGGGTTAGGAGGGCTCAAAAGCTTCAGAGATCCAGGGTGCGCTCTCTTTAATGGGGCGCCTCACAGCCGGGATTCTACTTCATGGCCAAACAATTTTTTATTCAAGGAAATTACTTTGTAATTTACTTAAGAGAAATTAATGTTTTAATGGTGAGCTAGGTACCAATGGACGATTAGGGATAGCGAGAGCGCGTCAAGAAATAACTGCCAAGAAGTAGCCCTGATAAGAACTTGTCTCGGTTTGATTTCTCATGGATTTGTATTAAAAAATCACTAATTATTCTATATGCTAGAATGAGGTTTAATCTACACCAAGGGTAACATGTGAAGTGCATTTTTCTGATCTGTGGCTAAACCGTTTTACAAGAGAATATTAATATCGCTTGCAAGCAAATTAACATATCTCCGAAGCCTAAGACTAATATATAGTTATTCTTCTCTAAAGTTTTCCTTTAAATTACGGGGCGATTTCGTGTTGGGGCCAAGTCGCCCAGGACCACTGTAAGCAGCATGGCCTCAATGCTTTAAGAAGCTAAAACAAACTCCACATGCATAGATATTTACCCATGTGTTCAATTTTAAAATATCTGAACCTAGCCGAGCGTATCGTGCACCAAACTCCACCTCTGGCCAGGCATACCGACAGATCCGAGATCTTTTCTTCATTAAATGCTATTTTGACGTTACAACGAGAGGGATTTGCTTCTCAAAGCTGGCTTATCGGATCTGGGAGGTGAGCTACCGGTACACCACCAGTGTCTGCGGTATGCAGCCAAGGAGCTGTTGACCACCGTGTTTGCAGTTCACCAATATTTAGAACACAAACACTAAGGGTCATCGCCATCGGCTCACCACTTGGGTGAGCACCACCGCGCGCCTGTATGTTAAATCTCCAAGGAAAGTAATCCAAAGTTCCATAACTTTTGCGGTGAGGCAAGTATCGGGGAAATGGTCAAAAAAATGAGAGAACCTCTGAAAATGACACAAGTGTTCAATAAACAGGGATGTTAGTTGGGGTCAGGGATAAAAGTGGAAATATTTTTCATGTGGAATTTTCTGCCCCGGAGATACCGGGAAAACTTAGGTCAATATGTTCTTGTCGGCCATGGTATGAGGTTGAGGGCCTGTGGGGAGGTTCAAACCACTGTTTTATTGGCGAAGATGAGGTTAAATTAATTAATAATTTTTGACACGATAGTCCGATTCCATTAAACCATCAATTACTAGATTCAGTCTGCGCTTGTCATCCTCAAGTAGTTTTAACCTTTTCTCTAGTTTGTCGTGCTGAGTTTGGTGATCGATTAGAGTTTCCGAATGATTATCCACAGTAGTTGATATGTGCTTTAGTTCTTCCGATACCTCACTCATTTTGAGATTTAGTGTGCCCATTTCAGATTTAATGTCACTCAGGGATTTTGATGTTGAGTCTCTGTGTTCTTTTAAGTCAGACTTGACCGAGTTTACATCCGATTTGATTCCTTGCAGGAGATCCCATACGTCTTCGATCGATTGCGGTTGCCGCTTCGTTTCCGCCTTGCTCGCCATTGTTGACGCCATGTCAGATGTTGAGGCGTCAGGTAAGTCCATGTTACTTACGCTATGTGTCTTCACTTGTTGTTTTGGAGGCATTTCAAGTTTTCAGATGCGTCTTGACGATCTTATGCATGTTTTTTCCAGAGTGGGAAAGTACATGGGTTTATATGTTAGTAACCCCAGTTGATATATCGCGGAGCAGATTTAGTGTCAATATGTTCTTGTCGGCCATGGTATGAGGTTGAGGGCCTGTGGGGAGGTTCAAACCACTGTTTTATTGGCGAAGATGAGGTTAAAATAATTAATAATTTTTGACACGATAGTCCGATTCCATTAAACCATCAATTACTAGATTCAGTCTGCGCTTGTCATCCTCAAGTAGTTTTAACCTTTTCTCTAGTTTGTCGTGCTGAGTTTGGTGATCGATTAGAGTTTCCGAATGATTATCCACAGTAGTTGATATGTGCTTTAGTTCTTCCGATACCTCACTCATTTTGAGATTTAGTGTGCCCATTTCAGATTTAATGTCACTCAGGGATTTTGATGTTGAGTCTCTGTGTTCTTTTAAGTCAGACTTGACCGAGTTTACATCCGATTTGATTCCTTGCAGGAGATCCCATACGTCTTCGATCGATTGCGGTTGCCGCTTCGTTTCCGCCTTGCTCGCCATTGTTGACGCCATGTCAGATGTTGAGGCGTCAGGTAAGTCCATGTTACTTACGCTATGTGTCTTCACTTGTTGTTTTGGAGGCATTTCAAGTTTTCAGATGCGTCTTGACGATCTTATGCATGTTTTTTCCAGAGTGGGAAAGTACATGGGTTTATATGTTAGTAACCCCAGTTGATATATCGCGGAGCAGATTTAGTGTGCGTGTTTTTCAACTACATGACGTCATCCACATTATGGACTATTTACTGTTTAGAACGTGTATTGGCTTAAACTGATATTTAATTCGTTGAGGAGGAATACTCGCTTTCCCTAAGCTCGTTAGAACAGCAATGCCCTTTCAGTATTGGGTAGGAAACTCGGGTAATCAACTAATTTACATACTATCGTTATCTAAGACATAAGAAAAAAATCTCAGAAGTATACTCAAGTAATATTGGTGATACTTCAGCCATATTATATTTTCAAGTTATTGCCTTTTTATAAAAGTCGGGACTGAGGGACAAGATCAGAAATTTAAAACGATAATTTAAAAAAAACCAACCCACTATTTATAACATTATTTTTGAATAGAATGGTTTGTAAGTGTTGCCGATGTATATGAAATCTGAATTCCGTCATTTGTCAAAAGACTTTCATCCCTGTTTATGATATATTATTCAAACCATTGTGGATCATTAGAAAGATTTATTCTCCGCTGTACATCATATCTAGGATATTTGCAATAATAACTCTGAGAATGACTGCCTTTCGTCCACCAAAATCTAAGATGTCGCAATCCAAGAAATAGTATCTAAAAACGTAGCTATCTGACCACTCAATAAAAAAGACAACTCGCTAGGCATAACTCGAGAGAACTCATTTTATTATGACTTTCCCAATTAGACTTATCGGGATACTCAAACAAGCGCAGAATTTACATTGCTTTATCATATTCATCGGAGAAGCTAAGGGAAAGGTGTGGAGTGGGTAACAAGAGCATGGAGAAACAAATATTAGTAAAGTGTGGATTTCACGATCACAGAGAGCTCTTCTGTCAACCTCGGACTGATCCGCTGAAGGCACCGACCCACGGGACAATGTATTTCCCTTTCTTCTAAAACAGATCTGTGTGAAAGGGCAGGGCCTTAAAACAAGCGCTCAAAGAGTTAAACCAGGAGGTGTCAGAAGTTATATCACTATTAAAAGTCATGCTCGAGTCGAGTCTCTTTAACTTTATCATCATTTTGATTGAATTTTAATGGTTCACTGGGTACTCCGAGAAATGGAATATGTTTACATATAACAGGGATGTCAGTTTAGGTCAGGGAAAAAAGTGGAAATATTTCCATGTGGATTTTTCTGCATCAGAGAGATCAGGGAAACTTGAATAATATATCCTTGTCGGCTATTGCATGGGGCTGAGGGGTCTGTGATGAGGTTCAAACCAATGTTCCATTGGCGTAAATGAGGATAACTCTATATTATCTTTGTTTGACACAAGGGAATGCAATTACATATACTGAACATAAAAAAGTGGATTTCCAGGGAAAAATGGAAAAATGGCATCTATGTCATATGTGTTTATACGTATATATACCCTAAGAAATTCGGATGAATTCTAATTCTGTTACCGGTACTGGGAATTATTCATGGTTTCGATGAATTTGTTCCTTTCATCAGTTTATAATAATATTTACCACCTGTATTCACCGATCTCCCTCAATATCCTGGTCTTTCTTTTTAACATTCTAAACTCTATATTTACCTGACCATGAGATCAGTATCCACTATTACAGAAACCAGTTGGCAGGTACCAACAGGGAAACGGGGGAAGCGACCCACAAATTGTGCACACTTTCAGGGCAGACGGGGAAGGGGAAAAGGCTATCCATGCCTGTGGTTACTCGTGGAAAGGCCTTGCTACTACCTGCCTATTCACAGGCCCTCCTACACCAAACCGGATTAATAGACCGACTCGGTCCTAGCATTGAGTCAGCACTATTGGCACAGGCCCATAGCGCACCACCCTAAACGTCCCCGTTTCACCCTCTCCGGGCAACAGGCTTCTTGCATCACTAGTGCTAAAAGTCATGGCACATTACGGGATCGTGGGTGAAATAGAGGTCTGCCTACACAAGTGGTGGATCCAAAACCACCAGGATTCAAACAAATAGTGGTATACAACATAGCCACAATTGGTTTGTGAATTTCACACTATGGATCTATACGACGACCTGTCAATAGGCCATACATTATCTCGCTTAATGTTATCATCTCAGAATTCGCTTCAAAGTGAAGTAACATTCGATCTAATTTGAATGTCGGAAAACGATTTTTAAATAAGTTCTCCTCGTAAAGCCGCTTTCATGTTAATAATTGATAAATAAATGCAGTGCAATCTGCAAATTTCCTCTGGCCAAATAACTGCCACATTTTAAACAAGTCATCTTTTGGATTTTATATTATAGATCCCCCCTCCCATTCTAATACTTTGTTAGTAAGTTGTAATGTAAAAATATCAATCTGGAGCCCACAGTTAAATCAGAGGCAAAGGAGTGGTTGTCTGCCTCATACCATGCCACGATTTGCCACGAAAGTTTTAATGAATTGTTGCCTTAATTCATTTCAACATAAGGACAACTGATTTCAAATAGTGGTTTAGTCTATCACCCATCCCCTCTCCTCATCTTTCAGCATCTGCACTAACTCTAATTCTTACGTGACCTTGTATGAAAACAGGCAATGCTGCCAAAACATATTTATCTGAAAACCGTGTTGTAGAACAAGAGATAGCATAATGTACATATTTACTTTTTAAATACTCTCGACATCTTGGCACCATAGAGTCATGTCAGCTGGTGCTAATTAAAGTTTTAACTCTAGAGGTGTTTTTTTTCTAATTATTATTTTTATGTTTCCCGGATGCGGGCTGGGGCAGTTTTCCACATGATGGGTAATTAGAGAACTCTATCCTATGGTTCAGGCTCATTTCCTATCTCCTCGATAATGGGCAGGTCCTATTACTACTCAACATGATTCATAACAGTGCATCTTGTTACTTGCGTCAGAAAATAACACAACCACCACGGATATCGAAACATCGGCGGGTCGCCAAAACTTGCACAAGTCATACTAAATATACCATTACAATTAAAACACAGACAAAAATGATTTAAAGATACACTCCGGTGTGCCTCCACGAGAGGCCAGAAGTTGGGGGTTTGGAATTGAGGATAATTGTCCACTTAGAAATCGGAATTGGTCTTCCACAGATCATGTTGATGATACAATACTATACAACAATGATGACAAATATAGATACTTCTATATCTAACCATGTGTATACACCATGATCATGGTCTCCCAGGGATGGCAGTTGTGGTCAGGAAAGAAAGTGGAAATATATTCATCTGTAATTTACGGAGAAAACATGGGGAACACAACGATGTGGCCTGGAAGATCTGCAGGGAGGAGGTTCAAACCACTGCCGTAAATGGGGCTTTATTTATACTATCTTTGTTTTAAATGAGAATAATTTCTTATATAAACTGGAAATATAAATAAATATTTCTTTGGGAAAGCGGTAAATGGCCATCCCCGGTGTCCTGTCACACGCACGCAGGGCGACCACTCCCCGCCCCCGGTCACACCCACTCACAGGTACAGAAATCAGTCGGGCTGCAAACATGGGCCATTTCTATACGACCCTGCCAAAGTCAGCCGCCAGGAAGGGTACATCTATGAACGTTGATCTCGATGATGAATAATAGCAGAGCTTTCCCGTTTGCCTCGATTCTGGTTAGATACGGGCAGTCTTATCAAACGGATCACTCACTGTCGTCCATTTGAGCTACTTTCAGATGTGTCTATCAAGCAAATCGAGCAATTGATCAAATGAGAACGGTGGCTGCAGTGTGACTCGGAGCCACCACCTGGAGATTACTAGTCCAGTGCTTCAACAACTGATCTAACCCCCCTTCCCTGCGCATGGTAAAATTTATAACGGAAGTCTGTATGATTTAGCCTCCAGAAAACAAAATTGATTTAGCATCCAGTGAACCATTACAGGTCCATTCCAGACTTTCTCAAGGTTCAACTTTCTCACTGTTGTTACACCGCAAGGGTGGTGATCGCATCAAAGTGATGGATTTAGGTAGAAAATTCACCCCCACACATCTAAAAATTCAGCTTTTTCATTGGTTTTACACCACAGGGGTGGTGATCGAATCTATGTAATAAATTCAGGTAGAAATCTCACCCCTACACATTTACATTTACTACATAGACATGGTGTGAGAAGGATTGGCTTTGATATAGAAGTAAATCTACCGCTGTCTATGCTTTAAATCTAGCGGAGTCTGGTGTCGACTCAGACTTACACTGATAAGCGCACCTACTGTTGGCCAGTCCCCAAAAACACCACTCAAATGGTAGGGCTGCCCATGGAAAAGTTGGTAAATACTCTTCATCAGAAACACAACGAGATTAGGACATTAGAATATTCAGTTACACGAGTTCCCTGTACGAGAAAAACACCTCGGTATTGTGTTTTTAACAAATGCCCATACATTTTGTCTCTCTCAATTAAAAACATGGACGTGGGACAAATACAAGACTCCCACCCCTTTCTGCACAGTATGGCCACTCCCATTTTTCGCACCATGAACTCATTCAGTCCTAGACCCTAGCAGTTGTATCGAGCACTTGTCCTGAGCATAATTTTAAACCGACCCCTAGAGTCCTGGACCTATATGCACTGATGTCACACATTTACAAGTATAATCCAGGCTTTCCTTGGTTCAAATATTCCATCCCACAGTGAATGAGAACGATAATATCATTTTCTATATATATCGAAAAAATCATGAAAATGAATAATTTATTGAGATTTGCACTTATTTCTAAATTTGAAATAACATCTGAAATGACATTTATATTTGGAAATGTCCAAAAATGCTTCACTGAAAGAGTTTTGAATGAATGATCCGCCAGTGGAACTCACTCATCGGTTGTCGGGTCAGTGGGGCGGCCCGCCCGTCGACGCTGACTTCACAGTGGCCTCTTCCTTCTCAAAGTCCTCCCTTATCTTTATTTCTACAGGAGGGTGAGTTTAAATACGTTAAATACTTGACGGCGGTTTGGGACCGGTCCCACACCTCACACAGGAGTGAGTGCGGTGCGTGTCGCGGTCGTCACGCTCCGCCGACGTCCTATTAGTCGCCATTTGTTTGATAATGCTACCTGTTAGACTTTTACCGCAGTGTGTTTTAACGTCGGCGGACCGGTTTGTGGTTTGCGGCGGCTGCTAGAGTTAGTGAAGATCATCGATGATTGAGCTCACTGTGGGCGACAGGTCTGTAATGACCACGGAGATGTCCACCTATAGCTGCGCAAAGGTCACCCAATGTCCTCCAATAGGTCTCCTTTTGTACTAAACAGGTCTCCTTTTGTATTAGAACAGGTCTCCTTAAGCCCTAGAATATGTCTCCTTATACCCTTAAAGATGTCTCCTTATGCCCTAAAGGATGTCTCTTTATGCCCTACAGGAGGTGTCCTTATGCCCTGCAAGGTCTCCCTATGCCCTGCAAGGTCTCCCTATGCCCTACAAGAGGTGTCCTTATGCCCTACAAAAGGTGTCTTTGTGCTCCACAAGGTGTCCTTATGCCATACAAGGTCTCTCTATGACCTGTAAGGTGTCCTTATGCCCTACAAGCTCTCTTTATGTCCCACAAGAGGTCTCCTTGTGCCCTACAAGGTCTCCTAATGCCATACAACACGTCTACCTGTAGAAAGCTATCCACAAACCAGTCTATGACACCAGACACATCTGCGTATTCCTATGAATAGGTTTATTTATGTCTTCTTGCATATCTGTGGAGGGATCTACCTTTGTCAGTGAACAAATATGCACATCCATGCAGAGAGGTTTCCCTTTGTGGGCAAACAAATCTGTGTATATCTGCAGAGAAGATTCAGATACGGCCTTGTCTACACACGTGTAACTATGCATACTAAGTGGTGTGCCTACGTATACCACGAGGTGTGACTATGTAAATGAAGGTGTGTGACTATGTAAACCAAGAGGTGTGACTAAAGGACGTGCTCCACTGCGCCGATCCACTGGAGATTGATTTGGTTGCCCACCGATCGGCTTCCAGTCACCGATAGTGGAGCTATAGTGGAGTCCCCCCCCCCCCCCCCCCCCCCCCGACGGTCGGTGCTCAAACTCCTAGCGGTGCTCCCTGAGATTGGGAGGCGCTCCATTGGGGCCTGGGATGAACCCAGTCGCCGGAGTGGAGCAGCGGCACCGATCGAGGTAAGATCAAGGAAAGAACCAAGGGGCGAGAACTATTAGAGAATGGGAGGAGATAGGGTTAAGACTGCTCTGCGACCATCAATCTCCAGGGGATCAGTGCAATGGAGCACGGCCTTTAGAGGTGTGACTGTATACCAAGTGGTGTGCATATTCATAAAAAGTGGTGTGACTATGTATCCAAAGAGGGGTGAATATTCATGCCAAGAGGTGTGCCTATGTATAACATTAGATTTAAAATACGGGGCGAAAAGCACTTCTGGTCCCAACCGATGCCTATGGATATCAACAGGTGTATTCATGTATACCAACAAGTATGTCTACGTCCACTGACAGTTCTGCCTATGTTTACACAGGTGTGACTATGAGGGGAGGGGTAGGACAAGGTAAGATATGGGATACAGGGACTGGGGCCAGTCTAGCACCTCAGGTACCGATGGGTTTGCCTGTTTCCAACAGTGTTGTCTTGTTGTATCAAGGTGTTTACAGAGGCAGATCCAGTGTGATACCTAACACACACACAGAGTGCTTCCTCTCCAGAGAATATGCATGAGGAACATCCTGTCTGCATTCGCCATACTTCCCACTGTGATACAATTGATATGATGTCATATTCAGTGAACTCTTCTCAGGGTATATCCGCTTTCTTCTATTACCATCAGCGACACCTTTTCATCATATGTAAACAGTGGGGAGGGTGGGGGGGATGTTGAGATCGGAGGAGGTCAAATAATGGGCGGTAATTTTTGCGTTAAACTGGGATACAGTCACCACGGATCGCCGCAGCGACAACTGGGATACGGTTATTGACATTCATGAGTTGTTAAGGGCAGTTCTATCATAACTGTCATTCAAGGTAGCATCGTGCAGGGGTATCCCCTATTCAGTTAAACTGGGATAGGTGCTTGTCTTGTTTTCTTTTAATCTTCGAATGCCAGATTCAATGATATGTTTCTATTATATCGTGAAATGTGAAGCACTTGCTACAACATGTAGAATTTGCCCAGATATACCGATATAAGTACCACCATAACCAAAAATTGTATTCCCTCGCCATTTCTTGGCGAATGAGCTAAAAACCAAAACTTTTATTTTTCTCGTATCAAATTCTCCATTTACTTAATAAGTAAAATTATTTGAGAAGTACTGATAATCTCTATCTCAAAATGTAGTTCGTCGCAAGACCACAAACAATCAGTTAGTTTTAATAACTTTTACTAACCAGTTTCGGCAGTGAGTATAATCAAATTTTATAGCAAGCTGACTATACTGAGGTGACTCCCCTTCTTTTTTTTCAGTATTTGTAAAGTATACATGTTTCCCCTGCCTACATTCCTTTCCCAGTAACTGGAATTCCAGTTTTTATCTTGTATATTAGTGGAGGATTTAGAGTGTGGAAAATCTGTGCTTATTTACTCATTTTCCTGCCTGAAACGATCGACAATGAACGTCAAAGCTTAAACTCGCGGAAGAATTAATTGACCTAAACTGTCTCTCGTTCTAGATTTTAATTGGCATACGTATTTCTGGTAGGAAATCCCATGCTTATGATGCAGCTACTGATGTGCTACTGATGCAGCTCATTGGTTTGGAGGCCCCTATCTGCCCACTCACTGATGTGAAGTCAAGGATGTATCAGAATGTGATGCGTCACTGTTGCTAATGACTTCTTCCAAGATAACATAGATACATAGATAATAGACGTTTGCCGCCCCCTCTCTCTTGTAATACATGTCAGATAACAGATTATGTCGATGCTATCATTGACGAAAAAAAGTTCTGCGAAGAGACACCCTATCAGATAACATCGTGGCATCATGAAAAAAGTGGAACTATTTTTCATGTTGAACATGCTACTTCAAAAAAACCGAGAAAGCATGGGAAATATATCAGTGTTGGTCATGGAATAGGGCTGAGGGTGTGTGAAGAGGTTAAAACCAGTTTTATTGGCAAGAATGAGGCTCAATTTATATTAATCTTTGTTTTAGTCAAGAAAAAAAGAGGGTTTTATAAACTGGAAATGATAACAAGGATCTTCATGGAAAAGTGGAAAACTTGCCATCTGTGGTTTATGAGTAGGCAATGATGTAAATGGTGCTATCAGTCAGATATCAAATTCAGAGTTGAATGATAAATTAAAATTTGTAAAAAAAAAGAACCCCTTGTGATTTAGACTTGCTCAAGTCTTTGGTAATGAACATTCATTTTCCGATTCAACAAAATTTGACTAAATCTTCCCCTGACTGGCCCAAGCGAGGAGTGGGGGAGTAGGTGGAGGGTTACAGGGACTGGAGTCGGTCTACTAGTGATTGTGAGAAGATGGGTAGGGGGAGGTGGAGGAGTACAGGGACTGAAGCGGTATACTAGTGATTGTGAGATGATGGGTAGGGGGAGGTGGAGCCGTACAGGGACTGAAGCCAGCCTACTAGTGCCAGTCAGGTAGGTGGGTGGGGGAGGTGGAGGGGTATAAGGACTGAAGCCAGTCAACTAGTGAATGTGAGAAGGTGGGTAGGGGGAGGTGGAGGAGTACAGGGACTGAAGCCGGTATATTAGTGATTGTGAGAAGGTGGGTAGGGGGAGGTGGAGGGGTATAAAGACTGATACTAGTAACTGTGAGAAGGTGGGTAGGGGTAGGTGTGGGGGTGGGGGGGGGGGGAGGGTACAGGGACGGAAGTTGGTCTACTAATGAATGGGAGAAGGTGGGTAGGGGTAGGTGGAGGGGTAGGTAGAGGGGTACAGGAACTAATGCCGGTCTACTAATGAATGTGAGAAGGTGGGTAGGGGTAGGTGGAGGGGTAGTTAGAGGGGTACAGGGACTAATGCCGGTCTACTAGTGAATGTGAGAAGGTGGGTAGGGTGAGGTGGAGGGGTAGGTAGAAGGGTACAGGAACTAATGCCGGTCTACTAGTGAATGTGAGAAGGTGGGTAGGGGGAGAGTTTGACTTGCTCAAATCTTTGATTATGAACATTCATTAAAAGATTAAACACAATAAGAATAAAGTTCATCAAAGAATCTATCCTTCTCTGACTGGCCCATGTATCCTAAAGAGGAGGGTAGCCATAGGATGCAGGGACTGGAGCCAGTCTAGGGGAGGTTTGGTTGACGGCGGCGCACCTTTGTGCTGGTGACGGGCAGAGTGAGAGTGCTCAGTGTGTGGAGACGGGTTATTCAACCTGTCTGCACGTCTTGTCACTGCCCTTCACTCGCGCCACGTGAGCTCCGCCCGGCGGTGTTACGTTACGTCAAACAGCAGCGGAGTCTGCCACTCCTTAGCCGCAACTACGACGTGAGAACCCGCCTAAACCGGCGACCTAACGTAATAGCAGATACCAGAAAACTGAACGTCATATCTGCGCCAGGCTACCTTTTTGAGAGCAGACGCGTGCCTTATGAGAAATGTGTGTACATCTGAATTTCTGATCATCTTAGAGGAGTAAAGTGCTGGTTCCACCAACACGATGGATTTGTTGTGGTATGTCTTGCTATGTCTTGTCTTACAGTGTCGCTATGTGTCGTACCTCCGTTGTCACAAAACGTAGCCCTACGGCGTCGGGTGTATGTTTTGGTGCTCCACCACCGCGACACAAGACACCTCGCGACAAATATGCACACGATTATTCAAACCTAGCCTGATTTGACAAGACAACCAAATCGTGACCAATCTCGCTATATCTTGTGAGTCGGTGGAATCAGCACTTAACGTGTGTTATATATTTGAATTGGAATGCCCGGAGCTCATTTCATATTGGCACTTTCTCATTCAGAAAATTTTGAAATTTCCATTGTTATGCTTCCCGAAAGTAGTCTCAGTTCCTGTTTCATATGTGACGTCACCGCATAAGGCAGAGATAAGTAAAAGTAAGCCCAAGCATCACGAAGAATCTGCTTCGAGTACCAGCTTACTGTATATTACTGGCCGCCTGTAGTAGTTGAACTACGACATGACGTAACGTTAACCTGTACCACTAAGTACACTATATATACCGGGCTCCCGACACAGTGTTACACCAGGTGGCGTCACTGATCCCGACTATCCTGTTAGACGCGATACACAAAAGTAAGCAGACTGCGTAACGTGGCCTCTCTTAAGCGGGTGTTCCACCAGGACGTGCGTTCTAAGCCGATCCTGGCCGATATGTTCGGATTGAGTGGTGTGAGTGTGCCAAGCTGGATTGCCCCAATGGATTACAAATAGACCCTTTTCCACAGGCCGTTAGTGCGTTTGGTAACGCAAGGCTTTCGGCCAAACAACTCCATAGCAACGTATTCTTTAGCATTCTAGTCCTGAGCGTGTGAGTTTGGTTTCTTTGGTCTGATTTAACGTCCAGTCAACCAATATAGGACCTTACCAGACTTTCTCAAGGTTCTTTTACACCACGAGGGTGGTGATCGAATCTATGTGATGATTTCACGTAGAAATCTCACCCCTACACATTTACCCAGGTGAGCTCTTCTACTTCCCACTCCACATAGGCATGGTATAAGAAGCATTGGCCTTTGGAGTGTAATACGTTTATAATACGGTGATTGCATAGTATGCACACGGGTGGCAGGGGTACACTAGCACAGATCTGGCCACCACAGGCTTATCTTCCTCTTTGGAAAAAACAAAACAACCATTACCTCTGAAGTTTAGACAGCAGCAACCTTTTGTTACCAGGCTCTAATCTGTCCCAACAGTCCTATCTTTTGAGATACAATAGCCCTGCGCTCACACCCACCGTTCACATTATCGGTGTGATTGCGTTGAATGTGCTTAGCCATGAAGCCAGACTGAATGGTGTTTGACCGAGCGACGGCTTTAATCAAACAGTTCACCGCTAGACGCGCTGAACGGTAATTCATATATTGGTGGCTGTGAGCGATAATAGGGGCGATACAAACTGAGTATCGGGCAAGCAGATCTCACCAGATTTAGGACAATCAAGGCAAAACAATCGGTCCAGTGGAACCAGCACATACTGTGGGCGCTTTTACCCGTATTGGTGCATAATCCACTAAGTAACCTGTACCTGTCATATATCAATAAAAAAAGACAACATTCAAGACGATAAATTGACGTTTATAGAAACCACTGAATTGCAATATTGCCTGGAGAATCGTATCTCAAAGTTACCCAGGCCACCACTGTAAAATCCCACCGGAGCAATCTAAAGCTGGGACACACCAAGCGAGAAAAGTAACGATAACTGGAATCGCCAATGTAACATGGCATGTGTATGGGCTATTATTTCATATTTCACCTGATTATTGTTTCTGAGACACTTTATTATCGGTGGGAGATATTATTATGAAATAATGTATCACATACACGTCATTTTGTGTTGGTGACTGTGGAAATCGCTGCTGTTACTCGCTTGGTATGTCCCCGGCTTAAAGAAGGAGAAATGGCAGTGATCTCAGGAATCGCGTAAACAAAAAGCCATATATGTGAGATATCATTCCATAGTAATATCTCCCACTTATAATTTAGTATCTCAGAAGCAATAATCAGGTGAAATATGAAATAATAGCTCACTTACATAACCATTTTGTGTTGACGATTCCGGAAATCGCTGCGTTTCTCGCTTGGTGTGTGCCACGCTTAAAGGAGAACACCATTATCTCCTCACCATTACTTACTGAGGTTGGAACCACTCGTCAATGGTATTGAGCACAGTGCCAACACTTAAAAAAAACAACAAATCTATGACTTTGGTGTAATTGAGCACGCGATATGCATTATATAAGGCGGCTTGCCATGACAGCTGCCAATTTAAAGCGCCAGCTGCACAAGGAAACATCTGATCAAAAATCATGGTGAACATGTAAATGTTCAGTGTAGATTTAAGTCACGACTGACGGACTTCCCATACCAACCAATGTCGCAACTCGATGCTGACAAGGGAGATGTGCCAAGTGAGTAAATCAGTGTTGGATTGGGGATTGCGCCTTGCAAAATGACATGATATGACGAGTGGCTGCCCAATTTAATATGGCTCCTGCCAATGGCCATATAAATTGCCCTGTTATGGCTGAGCTCCCTATTGGTATTATTATACAACTATTGCTGCATGTCTTATATTGACGTGTTGCTGCTCCCTACATTGTAATTATAAGTTTGGTGTTAAAAGGATCATATTTTCCTGTACGGCCCGCTTTGAAACTCATACGCCCTACTTAAAAATGTAATGAATGTACTTATTGGTATTTTGATGGGGAGAATTGAGCAAGAAACCACACAGCAGACAAAAGTTTGTAGGTCAAGTTTTATAGACACAGTATTTCTTCCCTACATCAACCTTTACTGGTGATTGCATTTCCAATTGCCTACGTTTCAGCCAGGCGTGTAGTCTTCCATGAAACTGGAATGATTATTGGGATTTTATTACAATTCCAAATCATTTTACAGTAGGTTGATATTTGTAATAGTTCTGAGCAGCCAGGAATGTCAGCCAGGGTCATGAAAAAAAAGAGAGGAAATATCTTTCGTATGGAATGTACTGCCTCAGAGAGACTCAGAATACATATGTTTTTTTTCTCCATGGAATGGGGCTCAGCTAGGGTATACTGTATGTGCAGGTTTGAACCACTGTTTAGTAGTGTGGCTTAGGCCCAATTTATTCTCTCATTGTTTTACACAAGAGAAAGATATTTTATAAATTGAAAATAAAAAGGAGGATTTTCTTGGAAAATAGGTAAACTGTGAGCATGTTCTAATGCTCTGATACTGCATGTGAGCATGTTCTAGTGCTCTGATACTACATGTGAGCATGTTCTAGTGTTCTGATACTGCATGTGAGCAAGTCCTAGTTCTCTGATACTGGATGTGAGCATGGTTTAGTGTTCTGATGCTACATGTGACCATGGTTTAGTGCTCTGATACTGCATGTGAGTATGTTCTAGTGCTCTGATACTGGATATGAGCATGGTTTAGTGTTCTGATACTGCCAGCTTTCTCGTGGAGCGCGACGACGTGTGGGCGGAGCAGCCTACATTAATATCCCATAGCGCCCAAGCAATCACTGCAACTTTAATCAGCACGGTCAATGTGACCAACACACATCGATCGGCGTACAGTTAATTCCCTCTACGCTTCAAGGCAGAACAGTAAGCTCTAAACACACACACATAGAAATCCCAGGGCACCTGTTGATGATCCACTTAATTAACATGTGTGTATACGCGTGTTTAAATACCGTGTTCACTGTCCCATGACGTCCCAGGGCTCACCTGGAGCGGGGAGCGTCGCCCATGCAGAGCGGTTTGACAGGACGGACAAAGCCTACATTCTCGACGTTATCCATGATTCTTACTGATCATATAATCAGCTGCAATCGCTTTGATGTACGATGTCTTCTTTTAGCGACCCGTCTGTGATCCAAGAGCGTTGTGGCTGGTGCCGGGTGTCCAGAGGAATTTCGGCAAAGTTTTAATAACTTTTGATCTAATAAAGATATCCGAAAACGGATTAAAAATCTGTTGTTCCCCTTGCATTTGCCCTTGCAAATCGGTGTATAATGCGTCCATATCGGACGGGAGGATACACACCAACGCACCGTAAACGATCAGCTTAGATTTGGACAGTCAGTGAACTAGGTACATCGACTAAACTGCAATCGGACAGAGTCGGCTGTATCCGATATGCGAGTAATGACCGATTGCCATTTGAGGCACTAAAATCGTATCGATGATGTGGGTGTATCGAGAGCAATTGTGACCGATCATAACCATGCTGCCCGACAATTTAGTCGGTGGAAATCGGCATGTTGATGTAGACTTAAACCTTCTTCTACCGAAAGAGTATAAAGAAAGGTGTATATTTCTCTATATATGTTGGAAAATCAGTCCTGAGAAACTCTCATCAATATCCAAGAATCCACGAGATGTTACACGGTTCAGAATACGCGTTCATCATTTTTTTCTCAGTGGAGAAAAACCTGAAGACTGATTTTAGGAGCGTCGACTCTGATCCCAGTAGTGCACCGCCGTTTCTCACCACCTTCTGACCCTGGCCCCTAAAAACAAGGCTGCACCAACTCGCAACTTGTACACAAAGAATTAACAAGAGAATCCTCCCCATAAAGACCGATGACACTCCCCATAAATTAATGGGGGGGGGGGGGCCCTCTCTACAGCTCATGGCAGCCCTCTCCATGAGCAGGGATGCCAGTTGGGGTTAGAAAAAATACATTGACATATTTTCCATTGTAATAGAGTTTATGCATTACATACACACTACTGTGGAGAATCAGAGGATCAAGGGAAAGCTCAAGTCTTTACTTGGGTCAGTGGGAAGGTTCAGTTGAGGATCATGGGCTATGGCTGAATTGGGTTATTTAGCAGTTCTGATGTCAATATTACACGAGGAAAAATATATTTTATTCTGAAAATGAAAACATGAATTTCAATGGCAATATTAAAAACTGGCATACCTGTATAAATGCCTGGTGACCCACCCCATTAAGACGGTGGTCATTCCCATAGCGGCTGTGTGACCCTCCCCATAAAAGCAGGGATGCCAGTTGGGGGGTCATTAAAAAAGGGGGAATATATTTCATGTGGAATTTACTAACTCAGACAGAAAAAACATAGAAAACACATTGTTGTTGGCCATGGAATTTGGCTGGCGTGTCTGGGGAGGTCTGAACCACTACTTATTGAGTAAATGAGTCCCAATTTATTCTTTGTTTTACACAAGAGAAAACAATTTATTATCCACCCAAAAACACATAGGGAATATGTATCACCAGACCCGGAGCATACAGATATGTTGTATGCTCCGGGCTGCAAAAATCAGAGTATATGGAAAAATAGTGCGTATGAAGAAAAAGTGCATACCTATATGAACTAAAATCGGTACGCCACCTGTGAGGAAAAGGTGGATGATAAATACAATATAGTGTAATATTGAAATACAATATAGCTTGGTTTCGTATGCTCCTCGGAGTTGATTCTGCGCAATATCCTTGCAGTTATTCCATGTAAAATAGGAAAACTGACATATTTGAAAATTTAGAGTCGAATGAGTCATTGAAATTTGAAAAGAAAACACTTGGTGAATGTGAGAATGTGGGTGGGTGAGGTGAAGGTCAGGTATGCACTGACCACAAAATGTCAGTTGTCTGTTGTCGTGTCGGTATGGGTACTCGGGTGTTTGGGATTTGCAAGTATGCAGCATTAAATATAAGGGAGCTACATAGCTGTAATTGACACTGACTGATTTCTCATTGGAGGGAGACTTTATGGCTCTACTTGCCAGTATACCTGGCCCACTTATCGACCATACATATAGACCCCCTCCCCCTCCCTCCTATCTGAACTCAGTGCCCTTTTACTGTGTCACTGCCAAATTATCCAATATCAATACGTATTGATTTGGTTCTCAAAGACCGACCTGAACCTACAGCTACCTATGACACAACTCAGACTGATTTAAAGACTTCCCTCATGGCGTTCAACTAAAAAAACCCACCAGCAACACAAAGACTTGTTTCCCTTTAAAGGCCAACTGGTGTCTCGGCTCCGGGGAAGTTCACGCCTGAGGGGTTGGTGGTTAATTAAAAGGATCAACTCTCCTTGTCTAATTGCCCTTATAGCTGGGTCCTCATTGCCGCTGAGCGTGAGGGGGCCATGGGATCCTGCGGCGGGGAACAAACGTTGGCTAGGCCACAACCACCACCAGCCTGTTGGTGTAGGCCTCCTGTCAGAAGAATAAACATACAGGCGAGGGTAGACGGGCCCCAGTCTCTGTGTCCTACCCCTCCACCTGTGCCTCTCCTTATCCATCCCTCCACACTACACCTCAGCTACTGGGTCCCTGGATCAGCCAGAGCCCCGTTTAGTTATCTCGGATCCTACATGCAGACCATATTCTGTATGCCATTGAGACCCAGGAACGATGTGGGTAAACTTTATTCAACACTTATGGAGGACCTTATGGACGGCTAAGACTGTCTTAGCGAAAAGACTTAAATGTTAGGAAATAATAACCCTTATACGAGGTACAGAAAGGGGTCTTCATGTACGATCCTAGATTATTAAACGGGCCTCTGGGGAAGGTTGAATACTGCAAAGCACTTTATCCTGATTTCCATGTTGATGAATCGTCGAATGAATGTTCATAATCTAAGACCTGGAACATGTCTAAGGCAAGGGTACGGGCCGTGCGGGGGGGGGGGGGGGGGCGCTAGGTAGAGCAGGAGAGTTGGGGGGGGGGGGGGGGGGGCTAAGCAGAGAGCCTGACTGAGAAATTATTCACAGTACCCAGTAGCACGGAGAACTTGCAAGCAGGCACCTTTAACATACACACACTCTCCTCCCGGTTCCATGTAACTGCTTGTCAGTAAAGACAACTTAACACAAGAGCGAACTTTCCAGTAGTCGAGATATCATTCGCCGTGCGGCAGCTACCATCCCTGATCCACATCTGTGGAAAGTCACTGCGAAGAAAGTGGGTCCATGACCTACTTACAGGACATGCGAGACAACCAGTGGATACAACGTATTTCCGTAGATTTCCTATCAAACTACACAACTAAGGCGTGTATTTTTCGTTACTTTTATAAATCTTCATATCTCATACTAGTGCTAATATACAATGGTGCCTTACTAGACTGTATAAGAGTATTACAGTCGACTAAGTTATACTTCATTTCATCTCACTTCTTTTCGGTACGTGACAGGTCAAAGATTTGTCACCATGGGTGGGTTGCCAAACAATGTCAACTTAGACAATAGTGGTTTGGGGACTACATGGCAATACTGGTTTACATTTGACGGGAGTTTTCAATAACTAGGAGAGAGTTAACTGTGTATCCGTGTTTCGACTAAACTTGTCCCATTATAAGGATTGCCTACATTTTATCCACACGGCCTCGGCTGGTGTTCTCCTGAATTTACTAACAGGGATGCTAGTTGGGGTCAGAGAAAAAAGTGAAAATATTTTTCATGTGGAATTTACTGCCCAAAAGGGACGGCAGAAATGTGGAAAAGACATTAGACTGAGGGTGTATAGGAAGCTTCAAACTACTGTTTCTTTGGCATGGTTGAGGCGCAATTTATATACAAGTTTATTTCCATATATTTACACGTCTACTGAAAATGAAAAAAGTAGATTTCCATGGAAAAGCGAAAAGCTGCCATCTCTGAAACTCGAGTGCACATAAATGATGATTCATCTTATTAAAACTTGAATCTACTACCAAAAGAAAGAGACTTATTCGGCATGAAAACCAACTCGTTGGGACATAAAAGAGGAGATACGGAGTATAGAAAATCACAGATGACCATCTGTAGGCACAAGTCGGTTGTGAATCTGACCCTATTCCGTTCTGGTGGTGGACCACACTTTCTGTTTCATATAGCCCGCCTTTATCGTTTTATTTCTTTTTTAATGTGGGGTGGGGAGGACGCTCACAAACCAGGAACAAAAACAGCCCACCCCACTCGCCCGCGGCACCCCGGAGTCCCCGCGATAATTGTATCGGCTGTGAGTTGTGTCGCCCACACAAATGTTCACCTTTAAGCGTCGTTAACAGAGTAATCGCCCCGTGAGAACGTCAGTAGCCCTCGACTACTGGACAGACTACTGGACAGTACTTCAACATGGGTCAGTGTGATCAGTTAAAGGTGAACAAAGGTCAACTTCCAGTCATTGTATCATTTGTTTTAGTATTGATCCAATTATTATATAAAACAATAATATCTTTTTATTTCATCACTTCTTGTTTATTGTCTTCTTTTTCTAATTCATTTTAACATCTAATTAATAGTTCTATTATTGAGAATGAGGTAAGAGTTTGACGGAAGCTTTTAAGTAAGAGTGCGATTTATTTTAGCATTAATCTGATTATTATATAGAACAATACTATCTTATTATTATGAGCTAATACACTTCTTGTTTATTGTGTTTTTATTTTTCTATTTGTTTCTACATTCATTTTATTTTTCTTGATTTTGAGTATAGGGTAAGGTTTTGAAAGCAGCTTGTTAGTTAAGTATATGATTTGCATTTACATTAATCCGATTAAAATGTGAAGCAAAACTATCCTATTGACATTCTATTTCTTGTTCATATTCCTTTTTGTTGCTAAAAGATTGTATTTACATTTAATGTTGTGCTTTAAATATTAAGTATAAGGTAAGGTTTTAAAAGTAGCTTTCAGTAACCCCAAGCACTGTCGCCTCTGTGTCTGTAATAAACAATTAGCCCATCAATTATTTTGTTAGCGTGATCAAACATTCGTGACTTGTGAAAGCCAAGTCGATGAATTCATGACCTGATAGCAGATAACACCGTGCTGTTTGTTTTGAAATCCACCAACTAAATAACAGCCCCCCCCCCCTTGAAAAATGCTTCCTAATTGTGCCAAACACCCGTCTGGTACCCGTGTCGTCTATAATTCAGTGCCATATTTTGACAATCAAATTACATACAGGGCGATATATTATAATTAGTGGCTCACACCTGGATATGCATTCACTAATTGTTTCCTTTTTTATCACCACAAGTAGACTTATTATGGTCAGGATGGTTCATTTCTTTGTTATTTCACGCGATTTCAAATCATTTTTCCTCAGCTTTTGTATCAAATCCAATTGGTCAGGAATGAATTTGATGGTTGCCATGGGAACGCTAGGTCCCAAATGCTAGGTCTCTGAAATATTAACTCGTGAGTCCAGATAAATATTTCGATGGCGCTTTGATATTGAAACCAGAGATATTTGGCAGATATTGAAGGAACCAGGTTTCGAGATTCACAAGGGACTACTAATGACAAGCAGTGAACATATTGTGATTAATAAGCTGTACAATCATGATTGATAACGTCATTTAACTTACCAAGTTGGCTACGTGCAGTCTACTTTTAGATACATTTCAGATTAGTATGGCAACGATCATTTAACCTATGATTATCATATATTAAATAACACAAGAGGGGTGTAACCACGTGATATCTTACCAAATTCCTATGTTTTATGTAAGGTAAAAATTCTTTCGATGGATTTAGCGCGTAAATTCATCTTAAAGAAAAAACCTTTTTTACTGTGTTACTGTAGGTATCACACGTCTTCCACATTCTTATGTTTTGTTAATTTTTTCTTGTGACGATTAACGAAGAACGATAAGTTTCAGCTCAACATGAGGTCATACAGGCAATAAATTGAAAAAGCTTTATCTTTGTGCTCTTACAGGATGCATCGTATGGTTCAGCATTTGGCTGTTAATGGGATCTAGGTTTGAATCTCCAATACCACAACCGCAATGTCTTTCTTACTATATTTTATTATAGGAAGTGAATAAGATACCATAGAGATGGGTTTTCTTATCAATGACTTGGTTATGATAATAATGTATAAATTAGTTTTTGAATATAAATGATTTATGATCAAGATGTCAGTATGAGATGAAGGTTTCGTCCCAATACACAAATGGGAAGTAGAGCTAAAGTGAATTATGGTTTTCAGCGTCACTCATCGGGCTTTATCGATCTCCAGAGAGTATCATGGCTGACTAGGTGTTAGGTGAAACACGCACTGACTGACCTCAAATCAAACTCCCACGCAGACCACTCCCATGGGAGAGAGAAAGAGCGCGACCCAAATGTTCAACATTTTTCATATACCACTCAGTCAAGATTTATTGAACTGATATCGAACTTGTTGATATCAGA
The DNA here is from genome assembly GCA_950022655.1 of Alentia gelatinosa. Taxonomy (NCBI): domain Eukaryota; kingdom Metazoa; phylum Annelida; class Polychaeta; order Phyllodocida; family Polynoidae; genus Alentia; species Alentia gelatinosa. The sequence continues at coordinate 15,835,084 of OX465590.1, forward strand.
TTCTGAGTGTCACTTCACACAGAAACTAAAAAAATGTGATAGCAGCCATCTATGAAGTACGCATGTACTAAGTGTGAGGTGAGGGTGGGCGAGGACTCAAAGTAAAACTCTAAATGAGCTTCAGCTTCAATCTTATCGATCTGGGAGGATGATTTATACTTATATTTACGAAACTCCATACATGATGATGTGTGACCTAGATCTATGTGTTATACACTGTTTGATGTCAAGTAAAATAAATACTTCTGTCCTCGTGTGGATAATAAATGCGATATGGGCTACACCCTGATAACACTGCAAACAGAGACCGTTATATTCAAACACTCCAGATATACATCATTGATATCACCACATGGGAGGAGTTTACATAACACAAAAGCTGGTCCCACAAATCAACTTAAACAGCAGTTGTTTCAAAGTGGCAACCGGTCGCGAGCCATATGTGGGAACACACAGATCAGCTTAAGCTGCTTGCATACAGCTTTTTTAAAATAATAAAGTGGTACGTAATGCGATAACTTTTCATTCACTTTTGCGCCAACAACTAGTTGTTAAATACATGGTTATTATTAGTGTATCAATATAATATACGTAGTGTCTAAGTCCAATAATGTGCTTTAACATACCTCGCATCTTATAATCTTAGTATTGGTCTATAACCTCAATCAACACTCCGTTGAACACTTTTTTAACACTACGTTGTTTAGTATAAATAGTCGTCTAAATTGTAATTCCGTATATTTCTATTATTGCCCTGATGAAGGAACGTTGTTTGTTCCGAATCGTCGGCCAGTTTTTTAATACAAAGGTCCGCCTGGACGTACCAAAACCGCTTTTCAATCTTCAGTCTTCATTCCAAGTTTGGGGGTTATTTACATCTTTACTCAATCGTACAAAATCAGAATAATATCTCTTTTTCACAAGTAAAGGTAATATAAACCCATTTAATTGACTAGTATGAATTAAATATGACACTATTTTAAATATCCTAGCAACCACAATACAATCTGTACAAACTAATTGCTGCACACCAGACAACGCATGTTATGAAGAAACGCGCCTCAAGCCTTAAAGATCGCAAGCAAATTGATGTCGCCATAGCAATGATTCATTTTTATGCAACGAGCAATTCAAGTTTCTCTGTGCGCCCACCATTAGCTCTACTGAATATCAACTGCACGGAATTTATTATTGAGAACATGTTCTGTCGATATTGAAACACTATTCCCGTATATAAGACCTTTATACATAGATAATGATGATTATGCTTATGATTATGGGAAAGAAACCAAACAGAAACCCCTTCCCCATAGCCTATATCTAACCCTTTCCCTGTCCCTATCCCTAAACCTAACCCTACACCTAAACATAACTGGACCTTTTTTCTATACACGGTGGTCTATTTGTCTAAAAGTTAAATGGTCAGACCTTTATGTCTGAAAAGGTCTTATTCATAAGAATCTGAAACAGGTAAAATTCCCCAATCGATTTCTCCAAAACGGGTCGAGTTCTTCTGACAACTACGGGTTGAGTTCGTTTCGGGTAGAGTTCTTCGGTTATAACCGACAGGCCATGAGGGGTGGGGTAGGTGGAGGGGTAGGAGACAGGGACTTATTTTCCAAATCCCTAAGTTAGTCGTCTAAATGTTAACCGGCCAGACCTTTCCTTTTATATGAAACTGTCTTATCCATAAGTATCTAAAACAGCTCGGGTCGAGTTCTCTACAACCGGTTGGGTTCTCCTGACAACTACACCTCGAGTTCTCCAGTAACCGTTTTTGAATTACCGCTGCCATCGACCTTCAGCAATGACTACATGTTAGAAAGTAGCAGGTCCAAAGATTAACCTCCCACGGTTTCCCGAACGTGTGGCAGGGTTAGTCAGACTTGGCCTGGCCCGTTCCTATTGACTGCTGGTCTCTCTCAGATCTTGTGAGCCCGAGTGAAAAGAGAGAGTTGCATTACGTTTAACTAGGTAAGGTATAGTCTGTGCTCGCTATGACTAATATGTTTGTGTCTCTGGCAATGGATAAGGTGAGAGTTACGCAAGGTTCGTGCTACGAAGGCGCTGCCTGCCGACATAATGATAAACGACAGAGGAGTAACACCCACTCTACAGGGTATGTGTATAGTCCATTAGTATGTGGGCGGGGGAGGGGCTTCAAAAACTGAACTTGAAATGTATACTGGCCACGTCATTTTGGGTTTTTACTCTAGTTATGGTCCGGTATAACATGTTCTAGATATCGCAGAATATATTATCATCACTGGCAACTTATAACGATATGATGTACTTATTGATCAAGACGGGATATTCATAGTTTTTTTCTTTGTGTTTTAACGTCCCAGGGGATCCTGAGGGTACCGTATTTAGGGAACATTAATGATTTTTAAGTTTTTCATTTTCGTAGACTTTCAGTCGATTCTTTTCAATTTTTTCAAATAATTTTATGTATAACCAAAGAGATTTGTCCCTTTCAAAAACCTCATGATATATTTCTTTGGAATAGTTTCTGACAACAGGCTACAAGTAGGCTACTTTCTTTTATTTTCGTGTACCCTTGTGTCCACTTATCAATGTCCCTTTACTATCAGACATCCAACCCAGTGATCACTATCAACAATTCTATATTAAACACAGGCAATCCGGAATGGTAATTACCTTTGTATCACTCTAAATTTTACTGATAGGTTCAGCATTGAGACATTTTGATGCAAAATAAGGACATCAACGCCAGTAACGAAAAAATACATTGTCAGAAATACTAAGTAATTTATACGTGGCATAAGCCTGATAAGGCATAAGCTTATTATGTATGAGGTTTGTCTAATAATACTAATAATAATATGAAGAGACGTCACCAGTTTGAGTCTGAGTTTATTTATGCCACACATTTTGTTGGCTCCATAATTTCACGAGTCGGAATGAGTGGCATAAATAAGCTCAAACTCAAAGGAGTGGCGTCTAGATTTTATCCTACCCCATTTCCAATTTTTTTCAGTATCAGAAAGTAGTGGCATAAACAACACTCTATGTCACACTCGTGACAAAAACAAATCCCATGTTAAAACCTATGGCATTATTTATTAGGGGTATGATAATATAATATATTATAATCCTAGATGTCTGTCTTACCAAAGAGAGTAGAATTAGTTATTTCGTCCTACTTCACATATCTTGTAATATGTTGATTATCAATAATCTAGGACGACAGGTTTCCAATATAAGCGTCAAATTAAATTAATGAACATAATATTATAAGTTCTCTTCAATGACTTCATAGCCTTATGTCATGAAGTTATGACAGTCACACTCACAGTGACAGTGTAAAAATCAAATAAAAATGCCAAAGGGTCTGTCAACAGCATGAGTAAAATCAGCAGTGTGGCAATAGTAGAGGGGAAGGTATTTTCCAAACCTCTGCGTGTCAGCTTTACTGTCACTGTCAGTTACTCTCAGTCTCGGGATCTTTTAGTGTACATGCACTGACTCACTGAGTGTCAAATCTACAAACATGATCTACAACTCAGACCAAGTAGGGACTGAACTTATGAAGATGTCCACAATGTTACATTAGAGTTTACAAAAACTAGTAGCGTATTCCATTGAGTGGCGCCCACTCAATTTCTACAGGTAAATACCAATGAGCCTGACTCATCTCTGAGCAACTAGCGAAAGGGTGAAAAGTATGTATTGCGTTTCGTTCAGTCTTCCAAGAAACCCTGACCCGATTTACACCAACACAAACACACGACCATCATGGCGCATGCTCCAGTCTCTGAGTCTGACAACCCCACCATCTCACCCGCCACTCCAAAATCATTTTCTCGGCACGACAACTCTCCACAGATGTAAATCTACTTACCAGTATGAGCAGCGGGGCTCCTAGAAAGTGTTTGGTGAACATTGTGAATGTAGTTTTACTCCAAAGCGGGTGGGATAAGGTAGAATATCCCACCCTGGCAATGTCCCGTCCACTAGTACATCAACACTCGGCGCTTTTGCCGTTGAGAACTTCCGGTATGTCTAACGAAGTAGGTCACCACCAGAGGGCGAAGCAGGTCAGATTAGTTCTCTCGAATCCCACTGTTGAGATTTTACCGTACTGTGAATCTGTAAAACTAAAAGGCCTGTGAAAAGTCAGGTCTTAGGCCTAGCTTTCATTGCACGCTAAAAAGTCAGACTTTGACATTTTTCCACAGTGAAAAGTCAGGGCTTAGCAATCGTTGCACTATAAAAAGTCAGACTTTTACACTTTTCCACAGTGAAAAGTCAGGGCTAAGCCATTGTTGCACAATAAAAAGTCTGACTTTGACATTTTCCACATTGGAAATCAAGGCTTGAGCATTGTCACATGCTAACAGACTTTGACAATTTTCTGTGATGAAAACTAAAGTCAGACATCTTTTCGATGTTGAAAAGTCAGGACAGTTTTTATACTTGATTGGGTAAAATTTGAAGCTGCTGACTTTTTTGGGCTGGCAAAAAAGTGGGGGGCAGTCCTTACCTCGGAACCCGTTCTCTACTATTGTACTAGGGAGAGTGGTGATAATGTTCCTCAGTTTCTGAACATTTTAAATGTTTTATGTCGGAAAATGGCTTTAAACAGAAACTTTAATTTGCCTATCATACCGTTATTACCCTGTTAGCAATGGTTAAGTTGAAAAACATGTGCAGACTTTCAAGAGGATGTATTCAAAGTCCAGTATTCCTGGTAGCACAGATTTCAGGGATTTTTTTTTTTTTTTTTTTTTGGGGGGGGGGGGGGGGGGGGCGGGTATTCCAAGGGGAGGGGCAACACTTTTTCTAGTATTCCCATGGGGGTGGGGCAAAAAATTCTGGCGAGGGATAAACGTTTTCAGCTAAACAGTTAGGAGGACTCGCATATTTGTATTTAATAACATGAACTAATGATGGTGATAAAGTGTTTTGATGAACTTACCTCTATCGCTATCACAATCAAATAATTTTTCCAAAGCAGACGCCAGTGGAGATCACATGGAGGAGAAAAGCTTTCATTACACTACCATATACTTTGACAATTGACTAAATGTAACTGGGTTTGTTTTAAGGTAAAAACTGTGCCCCTCCCCCCGCCAGTCATAAATAATAAAAGCTATCTTATTCTTTAAATATCGAAATATACCGCATAGAACTGTGGCGAACCAACACCAATGACAATCCTTTCACAGCAGTAGGGACATGTCACTATAATTTATCATAATCATGAAATGAGTAGATGAACATGAAACAGTTGTGTGTACTTTGTAGGGGACTTCATATTGTTTGAATAGGATTTTTGCAGTTTGTCCTCCCCCTGGTTGGGATGATTCCATCCACTGTATGCAATCTTGGAACATCCCAGCTCTAATCAGGGGGCAAGACACATAGTGCCTTCTTTGGGTTTCTGGTTGAAGTCTTTAGGCTTTATACACTTTTATGTTTATAAGTGCTCTTAAAGTTTGCATGTTTACTTTAGGTGTATTGATATAGTCTAGTACAGATATTTCCTTTCATTAAGATTTTTCGTTTATGGCGCTTTGGCAACTGGCCAATGGGGAGGGCCCTACCATCCCCTCCAGCCCCTTTGAAGGAAAGGGGAACCCCTGGCCCATGAGGTCTTAGGGAGGTGACAAGAGGCTCTTCCTTCTTCTGAGCTGGGATTTGGTAGAGAATGGAGGTAGTTTTCCTTGGCTCTCTGATTGAAGCACATGGCCCAATGGAGTCAATCTATGATTTTATTTTATGTGTGTCAGTATTCCCCTGCCTGTATGGAACAGAATGAGTGAGGAAGGGCTTCCTTATTTTAGAATTGTTTGAGTTGTGTGGGACTATGGAGATGAGGGACATGGTGGGTGAGTGACTCTGAGTGGCACTGAGCTGCTCCCATGTGGTTGGTCATTGTTTATATGCCCCTGACCCTTTGTAAAGTACCGCCCTTGTAATGGCTATTTTATGTTAATATTTTGTAGATTTCAAATATGTATAAGGACAAAATATAAATATCATGTATCATGAATTCACATTAGTTCTAAATGCGCCCACATGGGGGCATGGTGGTCAGTGTGGTCATTGGAGTGGAACCAGGGCCACAGGCAGTCATTGGTCAGTTGGTACTGTGTTCTGATTTGTCAGTTAGTGAGCCAATGACTGCGCGGTAGGGCCAGGTTTACTGTTTGTACCGTCACCTCCTATTTGTATATAACTGGATTTTCTATATTTGATTAAACAATCTGTTCTAGACTTTGTAAATATACCTCAGGCGTTCTGGTTGATTTATTAAGGTTCTGTACCAGGCTATCATAGCCTCAGGACATAACACCTTGTTGAAAGGGTGTGAGCGGGGTTATGGCCTGGGAAACTTCTTACGTGTGAGACACGTGCCTACTATGTTGCCATGTTTTTCAGCTGACCTATTTCTTTTTAGCCCACTTGTTACTATCTTTTGTTTTCCTTTCTTGCTTTGTACTTTGATGTGCTTGGCACAGTTGTACTCGGCTAAATTTATGCTCCCTAGGTAGCTTAACGGTGCTCACATTGTGATAACTACATTTTGTTTGGGATGATGCAACAAGCAAAAAAAAGTTATTTCAGTATTTTGTGTCTGGTTTTCAATTATCTATCTCAGTCCTAGGGATCAACTTCGGAATTTTAATTATCCTTTTACGATGTAGCAAGGCAGGTAGTCCAATGGATGTGCTACAATACTACTGGGAGGACACCTGCAGAATTATTTCTGAAACGTGTACCTAAGACTAGACTGACTCTTGCAAAACCGTCCTTACGGGAAAGTGTATAGAAACGTCCGGAAGCAACAACAAATGTAAAAATAGTTTACACCCAAAAGAGTGTACATTTCATCTTTTTCAAATGGTGAGGATCCTTAATTTAAGAGGGGGAAAATTAAAGGTAGATACAAGCCATGATAACACATATTGGTGGGCCTGAGTTTGTGCATAGGTATATAATAATTGATTTTGTTATATACCCATGCAGTATATTTGATAATTACGTACTGCTGCTCCCTGTGCAGTATAAATTGTATACTAAACCCTGTGTAGTACTTATATAGAACGTCCTGACCATGCTGTACAAGTCACAGAACGAGATAGTAATTTATGGTTTGTACGGAATGAGGCATTTATGCCGAGTTCCGTACAAACAATAAATTATCATCGGGTATATAGTAAATTGTTATACTGAACACGTTGAACGTCAGCAGTGTCTGGGCTTTCACTAGACATGTCTTTTGTGCCAATATGTGGTAAGATTTTATAAATTTTGATGCTGATGGGTATATAATAAATATATATATATATATATATATATATATATATATATATATATACATGCCTGTAAATGCTACAAACCTCGATAAGAATTGATGTTTTTATAGAACTCGTCCTGGGGCCTCGTTCACTAAAAAGCAACGATTCCCCATCTCGTTTTGTAGCATGTACAGTATGGTCAGGTCGTTTTATATAATTATTCACTATGAGGTTATTTGAAGGGAAGAATGTGGTGTTAACGGGTCCGATGCGATCATAGAAAGAATGTGTGCAGAACGGGATGGATGAATAAAGGATTTCAGTGAGTGGTTTTGGTTATTAACTGGCGCTGAGCGAGAATCATACCTGCGAATTTTGTGTGACTTATTTGTTGAAATTAGCTAGTAGATACTAAATTGAGGATAGAAATTAAATAAAGGCCTGCCATAACCCTGCAGTAGTTTTTGCTGCAATAGACCTGCAACTTTAGTGAGGCAGCTCTTGAAAAACATTGCGCTGCTATCACGGACAAAGATAGCCTACTCTTGCATGACAGATCACTGTAAGTCTCAGCAAGGCCCCCCACTCCACAGACATGGCACTGCCAGATGTCACAGTACCCAAATCATTATCTTCTCTGCTACACATCTACACACATATATAAAGTAGAAATGCCTACTCAAGCCGAGTCAAGGTACTCACCGATAGCAATAAATGCCCTGTTCTTGACTTCTAACAAAATGTATATCTCTTAGGTAGGTATTTTCGATTCAACAGACATCAGCTCATTTGTATCTTCTCTGTGGCTATACATTGTTGATGTTGATTTTCATTTCGTCAACTCAAAACGTCCATGTAAGTAAAATGTGATGTGTATGACTGTGATCTCATGTAATAGTCCCTCCATCTGGTGTAGGATTAGAGAACGATACTTGGTTATGTTAGTGGGGTACCATCTGGTGAGTAATTTAGTAACTCGCCATATGGAGGGAATCTATTTTTTCATAGCACAATAAGTTGCTTGTTTAATCTGGTGATGATTAAGGTAACCAAGTCCATAGGACCTGAGAAGACCAGTGTATCTGGTTTTACTCCCTTCAACCCTGTCACCAAGCCTTGCACCATAGACTTGACCATAGTCTTGCTGAAACCCTAGATTCCAATTTTCATGCCCTCCGCTCCCAATCTAAGCTACAATTTAAAATATTAAGACTTCACGGCGAATTTGTTAAGAAATCACCCAAATATAGAGGTGAGAAACTGTGGAATTCCCTTCCTGAAGAAATCCAAAAACTACCTTGCAAAGCGACTTTCAAAAGTGCGATTGCTAAAAAGATCATCGACCTTCTTGAAGACAGGGAAGGAACACCAACACCAACAAACAAAAAAGAAAACCCAGAAAAAAGTGAAAAAAAGAGGAAAAAATCTGGTGTATTGTGAGGAACCAGATTTTTCTATGCATTCATAAGTCCCTTAAACGTTCCCTCTACATGTCAGTCTCAGTAGAGTGTCTGCAATAGAAACCTAACATTGAGAGTTGCTATTGTAAGTTGGTATTTTTTCTCTTAAAGGACTTGTATTCTAGGGTGTATAATGAAGGCAAGAAAGCTTTGAACAGCTTATGCATAGTTATAAGAGAATGCCAGCAGTAATTCTGTTCTGTTATCAGTATGCACCACATGAACGCATCCAGAATTTGCCTTTTTTTTACTGAGTCATATAATTAGTTCAGGAAGTAATGAAAGTTCTACCGCACTAGTCACTTCATAGAATATTCCTTAGAATCAGGCCTGATAGCTTCAGGTTGTGCATACTGATATCAGAATGCAGTTAGGAATTCTGTTCTGTTTTCAGTATGCACAAGCTGAAGCCATCTTGTCATATTACTTGATCACATCTTTATCACAGTAAAGCACTGACACTGTTTGGAAAGTACAGTTATCTTATCCCTTACCTTATTCCTTGACTGTACTGGTATAGTCTAATCACAGCACTGACACTGGGTGGATATGAAAAGAACTAGCGTTTTCATTGCAGTGCCTGCCACCTGGTGTATTGTGAGGAACCAGGGCCCTGTTTTTTAGTCACGACCATTGTGTGGCCAGGAAGGCCCAAGACCAACCAGCGATCTCACGACAGTTTGGACGACACAAGATGGCCGGTGTGCTATAGATGGTGTCGTAATGCGCCACGGACGATCGCCGCTAAAACTGTCATACTTAGACAGTAAATGTCTAACTCACTGTGCGTATATAGAGGATTTTTCCACTTTCCGACGGAATTAAGCGATGAAATTTTAACACGAGTAAGGGATACATATATCCTATAATCATACCAAATATGAAGAAGACCGGCCGTACCGTCCCGAAGTTATCGGCGTTTGAGTTTGAAACATCGGGCTATGATCGGATATCGTACATGCACTCTCCGAGCAGATCTTTCGCGGTGTCGAGCGCGGAATCTCTGCTGGGAGAGTGAAGAAAATTAGATTGGTGAGGGTAGGGCTTCTCTAGCCACCAGAGCAGAGATTGCTATGACGAAATTCAAACGCTGATATCTTCGGGACGCTGCGGCCGATTCTCTGCATATTTGGAACGATTATAGGTTATATGTATACCTTACTCGTGTAAAAATGTCATTGCTTACATGCTACGGGAAGTGAAGTTGCGCATTCTGTACAACAAGTCCATAGATGTCTTAGGTCTATGACAGTTTGGGAGACAAATTTGCCCATGTGACCTTACATGTCTCGTGACTATAGCACACCTCAGACCACTCTAAGTCTCTTAGAGCAGTGATAGTTACCCGACCCCCTAAACTATCACGACTATAGTACACTGACAGCAAAAACATGTCGCCTGCAACGATGGTCGTCACTAAAAAACAGGCCCCAGATTTTTCTATGCATTCATAAGTCCCTTAAACGTTCCCTCTATATGTCAGTCTCAGTAGAGTGTCTGCAATAGAAACCTAACATTGAGAGTTGCTATTGTAAGTTGGTATTTTTTCTCTTAAAGGACTTGTATTCTAGGGTGTATAATGAAGGCAAGAAAGCTTTGAACAGCTTATGCATAGTTATAAGAGAATGCCAGCAGTAATTCTGTTCTGTTATCAGTATGCACCACATGAACGCATCCAGAATTTGCCTTTTTTTTACTGAGTCATATAATTAGTTCAGGAAGTAATGAAAGTTCTACCGCACTAGTCACTTCATAGAATATTCCTTAGAATCAGGCCTGATAGCTTCAGGTTGTGCATACTGATATCAGAATGCAGTTGGGAATTCTGTTCTGTTTTCAGTATGCACAAGCTGAAGCCATCTTGTCATATTACTTTATCACATCTTTATCACAGTACAGCACTGACACTGTTTGGAAAGTACAGTTATCTTATCCCTTACCTTATTCCTTGACTGTACTGGTATAGTCTAATCACAGCACTGACACTGGGTGGATATGAAAAGAACTAGCGTTTTCATTGCAGTGCCTGCCACCTGGTGTATTGTGAGGAACCAGGGCCCTGTTTTTTAGTCACGACCATTGTGTGGCCAGGAAGGCCCAAGACCAACCAGCGATCTCACGACAGTTTGGACGACACAAGATGGCCGGTGTGCTATAGATGGTGTCGTAATGCGCCATGGACGATCGCCGCTAAAACTGTCATACTTAGACAGTAAATGTCTAACTCACTGTGCGTATATAGAGGATTTTTCCACTTTCCGACGGAATTAAGCGATGAAATTTCAACACGAGTAAGGGATACATATATCCTATAATCATACCAAATATGAAGAAGACCGGCCGTACCGTCCCGAAGTTATCGGCGTTTGAGTTTGAAACATCGGGCTATGATCGGATATCGTACATGCACTCTCCGAGCAGATCTTTCGCGGTGTCGAGCGCGGAATCTCTGCTGGGAGAGTGAAGAAAATTAGATCGGTGAGGGTAGGGCTACTCTAGCCACCAGAGCAGAGATTGCTATGACGAAATTCAAACGCTGATATCTTCGGGACGCTGCGGCCGATTCTCTGCATATTTGGTACGATTATAGGTTATATGTATACCTTACTCGTGTAAAAATGTCATTGCTTAAATGCTACGGGAAGTGAAGTTGCGCATTCTGTACAACAAGTCCATAGATGTCTTAGGTCTAAGACAGTTTGGGAGACAAATTTGCCCACGTGACCTTACATGTCTCGTGACTATAGCACACCTCAGACCACCCTAAGTCTCTTAGAGCAGTGATAGTTACCCGACCCCCTAAACTATCACGACTAAAGTACACTGACAGCAAAAACATGTTGCCTGTAACGATGGTTGTCACTAAAAAACAGGCCCCAGATTTTTCTATGCAATCATAAGTCCCTTAAACGTTCCCTCTACATGTCAGTCTCAGTAGAGTGTCTGCAATAGAAACCTAACATTGAGAGTTGCTATTGTAAGTTGGTATTTTTTCTCTTAAAGGACTTGTATTCTAGGGTGTATAATGAAGGCAAGAAAGCTTTGAACAGCTTATGCATAGTTATAAGAGAATGCCAGCAGTAATTCTGTTCTGTTATCAGTATGCACCACATGAACGCATCCAGAATTTGCCTTTTTTTTTACTGAGTCATATAATTAGTTCAGGAAGTAATGAAAGTTCTACCGCATTAGTCACTTCATAGAATATTCCTTAGAATCAGGCCTGATAGCTTCAGGTTGTGCATACTGATATCAGAATGCAGTTAGGAATTCTGTTCTGTTTTCAGTATGCACAAGCTGAAGCCATCTTGTCATATTACTTGATCACATCTTTATCACAGTACAGCACTGACACTGTTTGGAAAGTACAGTTATCTTATCCCTTACCTTATTCCTTGACTGTACTGGTATAGTCTAATCACAGCACTGACACTGGGTGGATATGAAAAGAACTAGCGTTTTCATTGCAGTGCCTGCCACCTGGTGTATTGTGAGGAACCAGGGCCCTGTTTTTTAGTCACGACCATTGTGTGGCCAGGAAGGCCCAAGACCAACCAGCGATCTCACGACAGTTTGGACGACACAAGATGGCCGGTGTGCTATAGATGGTGTCGTAATGCGCCATGGACGATCGCCGCTAAAACTGTCATACTTAAACAGTAAATGTCTAACTCACTGTGCGTATATAGAGGATTTTTCCACTTTCCGACGGAATTAAGCGATGAAATTTTAACACGAGTAAGGGATACATATATCCTATAATCATACCAAATATGAAGAAGACCGGCCGTACCGTCCCGAAGTTATCGGCGTTTGAGTTTGAAACATCGGGCTATGATCGGATATCGTACATGCACTCTCCGAGCAGATCTTTCGCGGTGTCGAGCGCGGAATCTCTGCTGGGAGAGTGAAGAAAATTAGATCGGTGAGGGTAGGGCTACTCTAGCCACCAGAGCAGAGATTGCTATGACGAAATTCAAACGCTGATATCTTCGGGACGCTGCGGCCGATTCTCTGCATATTTGGTACGATTATAGGTTATATGTATACCTTACTCGTGTAAAAATGTCATTGCTTAAATGCTACGGGAAGTGAAGTTGCGCATTCTGTACAACAAGTCCATAGATGTCTTAGGTCTAAGACAGTTTGGGAGACAAATTTGCCCACGTGACCTTACATGTCTCGTGACTATAGCACACCTCAGACCACCCTAAGTCTCTTAGAGCAGTGATAGTTACCCGACCCCCTAAACTATCACGACTATAGTACACTGACAGCAAAAACATGTCGCCTGTAACGATGGTCGTCACTAAAAAACAGGGCCCAGATTTTTCTATGCAATCATAAGTCCCTTAAACGTTCCCTCTACATGTCAGTCTGAGTAGAGTGTCTGCAATAGAAACCTAACATTGAGAGTTGCTATTGTAAGTTGGTATTTTTTCTCTTAAAGGACTTGTATTCTAGGGTGTATAATGAAGGCAAGAAAGCTTTGAACAGCTTATGCATAGTTATAAGAGAATGCCAGCAGTAATTCTGTTCTGTTATCAGTATGCACCACATGAACGCATCCAGAATTTGCATTTTTTTTAACGAGTCATATAATTAGTTCAGGAAGTAATGAAAGTTCTACCGCACTAGTCACTTCATAGAATATTCCTTAGAATCAGGCCTGATAGCTTCAGGTTGTGCATACTGATATCAGAATGCAGTTGGGAATTCTGTTCTGTTTTCAGTATGCACAAGCTGAAGCCATCTTGTCATAATACTTTATCACATCTTTATCACAGTACAGCACTGACACTGTTTGGAAAGTACAGTTATCTTATCCCTTACCTTATTCCTTGACTGTACTGGTATAGTCTAATCACAGCACTGACACTGGGTGGATATGAAAAGAACTAGCGTTTTCATTGCAGTGCCTGCCACCTGGTGTATTGTGAGGAACCAGGGCCCTGTTTTTTAGTCACGACCATTGTGTGGCCAGGAAGGCCCAAGACCAACCAGCGATCTCACGACAGTTTGGACGACACAAGATGGCCGGTGTGCTATAGATGGTGTCGTAATGCGCCATGGACGATCGCCGCTAAAACTGTCATACTTAGACAGTAAATGTCTAACTCACTGTGCGTATATAGAGGATTTTTCCACTTTCCGACGGAATTAAGCGATGAAATTTTAACACGAGTAAGGGATACATATATCCTATAATCATACCAAATATGAAGAAGACCGGCCGTACCGTCCCGAAGTTATCGGCGTTTGAGTTTGAAACATCGGGCTATGATCGGATATCGTACATGCACTCTCCGAGCAGATCTTTCGCGGTGTCGAGCGCGGAATCTCTGCTGGGAGAGTGAAGAAAATTAGATCGGTGAGGGTAGGGCTACTCTAGCCACCAGAGCAGAGATTGCTATGACGAAATTCAAACGCTGATATCTTCGGGATGCTGCGGCCGATTCTCTGCATATTTGGTACGATTATAGGTTATATGTATACCTTACTCGTGTAAAAATGTCATTGCTTAAATGCTACGGGAAGTGAAGTTGTGCATTCTGTACAACAAGTCCATAGATGTCTTAGGTCTAAGACAGTTTGGGAGACAAATTTGCCCACGTGACCTTACATGTCTCGTGACTATAGCACACCTCAGACCACCCTAAGTCTCTTAGAGCAGTGATAGTTACCCGACCCCCTAAACTATCACGACTAAAGTACACTGACAGCAAAAACATGTTGCCTGTAACGATGGTCGTCACTAAAAAACAGGCCCCAGATTTTTCTATGCAATCATAAGTCCCTTAAACGTTCCCTCTACATGTCAGTCTCAGTAGAGTGTCTGCAATAGAAACCTAACATTGAGAGTTGCTATTGTAAGTTGGTATTTTTTCTCTTAAAGGACTTGTATTCTAGGGTGTATAATGAAGGCAAGAAAGCTTTGAACAGCTTATGCATAGTTATAAGAGAATGCCAGCAGTAATTCTGTTCTGTTATCAGTATGCACCTCATGAACGCATCCAGAATTTGCATTTTTTTTAACGAGTCATATAATTAGTTCAGGAAGTAATGAAAGTTCTACCGCACTAGTCACTTCATAGAATATTCCTTAGAATCAGGCCTGATAGCTTCAGGTTGTGCATACTGATATCAGAATGCAGTTGGGAATTCTGTTCTGTTTTCAGTATGCACAAGCTGAAGCCATCTTGTCATATTACTTTATCACATCTTTATCACAGTACAGCACTGACACTGTTTGGAAAGTACAGTTATCTTATCCCTTACCTTATTCCTTGACTGTACTGGTATAGTCTAATCACAGCACTGACACTGGGTGGATATGAAAAGAACTAGCGTTTTCATTGCAGTGCCTGCCACCTGGTGTATTGTGAGGAACCAGGGCCCTGTTTTTTAGTCACGACCATTGTGTGGCCAGGAAGGCCCAAGACCAACCAGCGATCTCACGACAGTTTGGACGACACAAGATGGCCGGTGTGCTATAGATGGTGTCGTAATGCGCCATGGACGATCGCCGCTAAAACTGTCATACTTAGACAGTAAATGTCTAACTCACTGTGCGTATATAGAGGATTTTTCCACTTTCCGACGGAATTAAGCGATGAAATTTTAACACGAGTAAGGGATACATATATCCTATAATCATACCAAATATGAAGAAGACCGGCCGTACCGTCCCGAAGTTATCGGCGTTTGAGTTTGAAACATCGGGCTATGATCGGATATCGTACATGCACTCTCCGAGCAGATCTTTCGCGGTGTCGAGCGCGGAATCTCTGCTGGGAGAGTGAAGAAAATTAGATCGGTGAGGGTAGGGCTACTCTAGCCACCAGAGCAGAGATTGCTATGACGAAATTCAAACGCTGATATCTTCGGGACGCTGCGGCCGATTCTCTGCATATTTGGTACGATTATAGGTTATATGTATACCTTACTTGTGTAAAAATGTCATTGCTTAAATGCTACGGGAAGTGAAGTTGTGCATTCTGTACAACAAGTCCATAGATGTCTTAGGTCTAAGACAGTTTGGGAGACAAATTTGCCCACGTGACCTTACATGTCTCGTGACTATAGCACACCTCAGACCACCCTAAGTCTCTTAGAGCAGTGATAGTTACCCGACCCCCTAAACTATCACGACTAAAGTACACTGACAGCAAAAACATGTTGCCTGTAACGATGGTCGTCACTAAAAAACAGGCCCCAGATTTTTCTATGCAATCATAAGTCCCTTAAACGTTCCCTCTACATGTCAGTCTCAGTAGAGTGTCTGCAATAGTAACCTAACATTGAGAGTTGCTATTGTAAGTTGGTATTTTTTCTCTTAAAGGACTTGTATTCTAGGGGGTATAATGAAGGCCAGAAAGCTTTGAACAGCTTATGCATAGTTATAAGAGAATGCCAGCAGTAATTCTGTTCTGTTATCAGTATGCACCACATGAACGCATCCAGAATTTGCCTTTTTTTTTACTGAGTCATATAATTAGTTCAGGAAGTAATGAAAGTTCTACCGCACTAGTCACTTCATAGAATATTCCTTAGAATCAGGCCTGATAGCTTCAGGTTGTGCATACTGATATCAGAATGCAGTTGGGAATTCTGTTCTGTTTTCAGTATGCACAAGCTGAAGCCATCTTGTCATATTACTTTATCACATCTTTATCACAGTACAGCACTGACACTGTTTGGAAAGTACAGTTATCTTATCCCTTACCTTATTCCTTGACTGTACTGGTATAGTCTAATCACAGCACTGACACTGGGTGGATATGAAAAGAACTAGCGTTTTCATTGCAGTGCCTGCCACCTGGTGTATTGTGAGGAACCAGGGCCCTGTTTTTTAGTCACGACCATTGTGTGGCCAGGAAGGCCCAAGACCAACCAGCGATCTCACGACAGTTTGGACGACACAAGATGGCCGGTGTGCTATAGATGGTGTCGTAATGCGCCATGGACGATCACCGCTAAAACTGTCATACTTAGACAGTAAATGTCTAACTCACTGTGCGTATATAGAGGATTTTTCCACTTTCCGACGGAATTAAGCGATGAAATTTTAACACGAGTAAGGGATACATATATCCTATAATCATACCAAATATGAAGAAGACCGGCCGTACCGTCCCGAAGTTATCGGCGTTTGAGTTTGAAACATCGGGCTATGATCGGATATCGTACATGCACTCTCCGAGCAGATCTTTCGCGGTGTCGAGCGCGGAATCTCTGCTGGGAGAGTGAAGAAAATTAGATCGGTGAGGGTAGGGCTACTCTAGCCACCAGAGCAGAGATTGCTATGACGAAATTCAAACGCTGATATCTTCGGGACGCTGCGGCCGATTCTCTGCATATTTGGTACGATTATAGGTTATATGTATACCTTACTCGTGTAAAAATGTCATTGCTTAAATCTTACGGGAAGTGAAGTTGCGCATTCTGTACAACAAGTCCATAGATGTCTTAGGTCTAAGACAGTTTGGGAGACAAATTTGCCCACGTGACCTTACATGTCTCGTGACTATAGCACACCTCAGACCACCCTAAGTCTCTTAGAGCAGTGATAGTTACCCGACCCCCTAAACTATCACGACTATAGTACACTGACAGCAAAAACATGTTGCCTGTAACGATGGTTGTCACTAAAAAACAGGGCCCAGATTTTTCTATGCAATCATAAGTCCCTTAAACGTTCCCTCTACATGTCAGTCTGAGTAGAGTGTCTGCAATAGAAACCTAACATTGAGAGTTGCTATTGTAAGTTGGTATTTTTTCTCTTAAAGGACTTGTATTCTAGGGTGTATAATGAAGGCAAGAAAGCTTTGAACAGCTTATGCATAGTTATAAGAGAATGCCAGCAGTAATTCTGTTCTGTTATCAGTATGCACCACATGAACGCATCCAGAATTTGCCTTTTTTTTACTGAGTCATATAATTAGTTCAGGAAGTAATGAAAGTTCTACCGCACTAGTCACTTCATAGAATATTCCTTAGAATCAGGCCTGATAGCTTCAGGTTGTGCATACTGATATCAGAATGCAGTTAGGAATTCTGTTCTGTTTTCAGTATGCACAAGCTGAAGCCATCTTGTCATATTACTTTATCACATCTTTATCACAGTACAGCACTGACACTGTTTGGAAAGTACAGTTATCTTATCCCTTACCTTATTCCTTGACTGTACTGGTATAGTCTAATCACAGCACTGACACTGGGTGGATATGAAAAGAACTAGCGTTTTCATTGCAGTGCCTGCCACCTGGTGTATTGTGAGGAACCAGGGCCCTGTTTTTTAGTCACGATCATTGTGTGGCCAGGAAGGCCCAAGACCAACCAGCGATCTCACGACAGTTTGGACGACACAAGATGGCCGGTGTGCTATAGATGGTGTCGTAATGCGCCATGGACGATCGCCGCTAAAACTGTCATACTTAGACAGTAAATGTCTAACTCACTGTGCGTATATAGAGGATTTTTCCACTTTCCGACGGAATTAAGCGATGAAATTTTAACACGAGTAAGGGATACATATATCCTATAATCATACCAAATATGAAGAAGACCGGCCGTACCGTCCCGAAGTTATCGGCGTTTGAGTTTGAAACATCGGGCTATGATCGGATATCGTACATGCACTCTCTGAGCAGATCTTTCGCGGTGTCGAGCGCGGAATCTCTGCTGGGAGAGTGAAGAAAATTAGATCGGTGAGGGTAGGGCTACTCTAGCCACCAGAGCAGAGATTGCTATGACGAAATTCAAACGCTGATATCTTCGGGACGCTGCGGCCGATTCTCTGCATATTTGGTACGATTATAGGTTATATGTATACCTTACTCGTGTAAAAATGTCATTGCTTAAATCTTACGGGAAGTGAAGTTGCGCATTCTGTACAACAAGTCCATAGATGTCTTAGGTCTAAGACAGTTTGGGAGACAAATTTGCCCACGTGACCTTACATGTCTCGTGACTATAGCACACCTCAGACCACCCTAAGTCTCTTAGAGCAGAGATAGTTACCCGACCCCCTAAACTATCACGACTATAGTACACTGACAGCAAAAACATGTTGCCTGTAACGATGGTTGTCACTAAAAAACAGGGCCCAGATTTTTCTATGCAATCATAAGTCCCTTAAACGTTCCCTCTACATGTCAGTCTGAGTAGAGTGTCTGCAATAGAAACCTAACATTGAGAGTTGCTATTGTAAGTTGGTATTTTTTCTCTTAAAGGACTTGTATTCTAGGGTGTATAATGAAGGCAAGAAAGCTTTGAACAGCTTATGCATAGTTATAAGAGAATGCCAGCAGTAATTCTGTTCTGTTATCAGTATGCACCACATGAACGCATCCAGAATTTGCCTTTTTTTTACTGAGTCATATAATTAGTTCAGGAAGTAATGAAAGTTCTACCGCACTAGTCACTTCATAGAATATTCCTTAGAATCAGGCCTGATAGCTTCAGGTTGTGCATACTGATATCAGAATGCAGTTAGGAATTCTGTTCTGTTTTCAGTATGCACAAGCTGAAGCCATCTTGTCATATTACTTTATCACATCTTTATCACAGTACAGCACTGACACTGTTTGGAAAGTACAGTTATCTTATCCCTTACCTTATTCCTTGACTGTACTGGTATAGTCTAATCACAGCACTGACACTGGGTGGATATGAAAAGAACTAGCGTTTTCATTGCAGTGCCTGCCACCTGGTGTATTGTGAGGAACCAGGGCCCTGTTTTTTAGTCACGATCATTGTGTGGCCAGGAAGGCCCAAGACCAACCAGCGATCTCACGACAGTTTGGACGACACAAGATGGCCGGTGTGCTATAGATGGTGTCGTAATGCGCCATGGACGATCGCCGCTAAAACTGTCATACTTAGACAGTAAATGTCTAACTCACTGTGCGTATATAGAGGATTTTTCCACTTTCCGACGGAATTAAGCGATGAAATTTTAACACGAGTAAGGGATACATATATCCTATAATCATACCAAATATGAAGAAGACCGGCCGTACCGGCCCGAAGTTATCGGCGTTTGAGTTTGAAACATCGGGCTGTGATCGGATATCGTACATGCACTCTCGGAGCAGATCTTTCGCGGTGTCGAGCGCGGAATCTCTGCTGGGAGAGTGAAGAAAATTAGATCGGTGAGGGTAGGGCTACTCTAGCCACCAGAGCAGAGATTGCTATGACGAAATTCAAACGCTGATATCTTCGGGACGCTGCGGCCGATTCTCTGCATATTTGGTACGATTATAGGTTATATGTATACCTTACTCGTGTAAAAATGTCATTGCTTAAATGCTACGGGAAGTGAAGTTGTGCATTCTGTACAACAAGTCCATAGATGTCTTAGGTCTAAGACAGTTTGGGAGACAAATTTGCCCACGTGACCTTACATGTCTCGTGACTATAGCACACCTCAGACCACCCTAAGTCTCTTAGAGCAGTGATAGTTACCCGACCCCCTAAACTATCACGACTAAAGTACACTGACAGCAAAAACATGTTGCCTGTAACGATGGTCGTCACTAAAAAACAGGCCCCAGATTTTTCTATGCAATCATAAGTCCCTTAAACGTTCCCTCTACATGTCAGTCTCAGTAGAGTGTCTGCAATAGAAACCTAACATTGAGAGTTGCTATTGTAAGTTGGTATTTTTTCTCTTAAAGGACTTGTATTCTAGGGTGTATAATGAAGGCAAGAAAGCTTTGAACAGCTTATGCATAGTTATAAGAGAATGCCAGCAGTAATTCTGTTCTGTTATCAGTATGCACCACATGAACGCATCCAGAATTTGCCTTTTTTTTTACTGAGTCATATAATTAGTTCAGGAAGTAATGAAAGTTCTACCGCACTAGTCACTTCATAGAATATTCCTTAGAATCAGGCCTGATAGCTTCAGGTTGTGCATACTGATATCAGAATGCAGTTAGGAATTCTGTTCTGTTTTCAGTATGCACAAGCTGAAGCCATCTTGTCATAATACTTTATCACATCTTTATCACAGTACAGCACTGACACTGTTTGGAAAGTACAGTTATCTTATCCCTTACCTTATTCCTTGACTGTACTGGTATAGTCTAATCACAGCACTGACACTGGGTGGATATGAAAAGAACTAGCGTTTTCATTGCAGTGCCTGCCACCTGGTGTATTGTGAGGAACCAGGGCCCTGTTTTTTAGTCACGACCATTGTGTGGCCAGGAAGGCCCAAGACCAACCAGCGATCTCACGACAGTTTGGACGACACAAGATGGCCGGTGTGCTATAGATGGTGTCGTAATGCGCCATGGACGATCGCCGCTAAAACTGTCATACTTAGACAGTAAATGTCTAACTCACTGTGCGTATATAGAGGATTTTTCCACTTTACGACGGAATTAAGCGATGAAATTTCAACACGAGTAAGGGATACATATATCCTATAATCATACCAAATATGAAGAAGACCGGCCGTACCGTCCCGAAGTTATCGGCGTTTGAGTTTGAAACATCGGGCTATGATCGGATATCGTACATGCACTCTCCGAGCAGATCTTTCGCGGTGTCGAGCGCGGAATCTCTGCTGGGAGAGTGAAGAAAATTAGATCGGTGAGGGTAGGGCTACTCTAGCCACCAGAGCAGAGATTGCTATGACGAAATTCAAACGCTGATATCTTCGGCACGCTGCGGCCGATTCTCTGCATATTTGGTACGATTATAGGTTATATGTATACCTTACTCGTGTAAAAATGTCATTGCTTAAATGCTACGGGAAGTGAAGTTGCGCATTCTGTACAACAAGTCCATAGATGTCTTAGGTCTAAGACAGTTTGGGAGACAAATTTGCCCACGTGACCTTACATGTCTCGTGACTATAGCACACCTCAGACCACCCTAAGTCTCTTAGAGCAGTGATAGTTACCCGACCCCCTAAACTATCACGACTAAAGTACACTGACAGCAAAAACATGTTGCCTGTAACGATGGTTGTCACTAAAAAACAGGCCCCAGATTTTTCTATGCAATCATAAGTCCCTTAAACGTTCCCTCTACATGTCAGTCTCAGTAGAGTGTCTGCAATAGAAACCTAACATTGAGAGTTGCTATTGTAAGTTGGTATTTTTTCTCTTAAAGGACTTGTATTCTAGGGTGTATAATGAAGGCAAGAAAGCTTTGAACAGCTTATGCATAGTTATAAGAGAATGCCAGCAGTAATTCTGTTCTGTTATCAGTATGCACCACATGAACGCATCCAGAATTTGCCTTTTTTTTTACTGAGTCATATAATTAGTTCAGGAAGTAATGAAAGTTCTACCGCACTAGTCACTTCATAGAATATTCCTTAGAATCAGGCCTGATAGCTTCAGGTTGTGCATACTGATATCAGAATGCAGTAAGAATTCTGTTCTGTTTTCAGTATGCACAAGCTGAAGCCATCTTGTCATATTACTTGATCACATCTTTATCACAGTACAGCACTGACACTGTTTGGAAAGTACAGTTATCTTATCCCTTACCTTATTCCTTGACTGTACTGGTATAGTCTAATCACAGCACTGACACTGGGTGGATATGAAAAGAACTAGCGTTTTCATTGCAGTGCCTGCCACCTGGTGTATTGTGAGGAACCAGGGCCCTGTTTTTTAGTCACTACCATTGTGTGGCCAGGAAGGCCCAAGACCAACCAGCGATCTCACGACAGTTTGGACGACACAAGATGGCCGGTGTGCTATAGATGGTGTCGTAATGCGCCATGGACGATCACCGCTAAAACTGTCATACTTAAACAGTAAATGTCTAACTCACTGTGCGTATATAGAGGATTTTTCCACTTTCCGACGGAATTAAGCGATGAAATTTTAACACGAGTAAGGGATACATATATCCTATAATCATACCAAATATGAAGAAGACCGGCCGTACCGTCCCGAAGTTATCGGCGTTTGAGTTTGAAACATCGGGCTATGATCGGATATCGTACATGCACTCTCCGAGCAGATCTTTCGCGGTGTCGAGCGCGGAATCTCTGCTGGGAGAGTGAAGAAAATTAGATCGGTGAGGGTAGGGCTACTCTAGCCACCAGAGCAGAGATTGCTATGACGAAATTCAAACGCTGATATCTTCGGGACGCTGCGGCCGATTCTCTGCATATTTGGTACGATTATAGGTTATATGTATACCTTACTCGTGTAAAAATGTCATTGCTTAAATCTTACGGGAAGTGAAGTTGCGCATTCTGTACAACAAGTCCATAGATGTCTTAGGTCTAAGACAGTTTGGGAGACAAATTTGCCCACGTGACCTTACATGTCTCGTGACTATAGCACACCTCAGACCACCCTAAGTCTCTTAGAGCAGTGATAGTTACCCGACCCCCTAAACTATCACGACTATAGTACACTGACAGCAAAAACATGTCGCCTGTAACGATGGTCGTCACTAAAAAACAGGGCCCAGATTTTTCTATGCAATCATAAGTCCCTTAAACGTTCCCTCTACATGTCAGTCTGAGTAGAGTGTCTGCAATAGAAACCTAACATTGAGAGTTGCTATTGTAAGTTGGTATTTTTTCTCTTAAAGGACTTGTATTCTAGGGTGTATAATGAAGGCAAGATAGCTTTGAACAGCTTATGCATAGTTATAAGAGAATGCCAGCAGTAATTCTGTTCTGTTATCAGTATGCACCACATGAACGCATCCAGAATTTGCATTTTTTTTAACGAGTCATATAATTAGTTCAGGAAGTAATGAAAGTTCTACCGCACTAGTCACTTCATAGAATATTCCTTAGAATCAGGCCTGATAGCTTCAGGTTGTGCATACTGATATCAGAATGCAGTTGGGAATTCTGTTCTGTTTTCAGTATGCACAAGCTGAAGCCATCTTGTCATATTACTTTATCACATCTTTATCACAGTACAGCACTGACACTGTTTGGAAAGTACAGTTATCTTATCCCTTACCTTATTCCTTGACTGTACTGGTATAGTCTAATCACAGCACTGACACTGGGTGGATATGAAAAGAACTAGCGTTTTCATTGCAGTGCCTGCCACCTGGTGTATTGTGAGGAACCAGGGCCCTGTTTTTTAGTCACGACCATTGTGTGGCCAGGAAGGCCCAAGACCAACCAGCGATCTCACGACAGTTTGGACGACACAAGATGGCCGGTGTGCTATAGATGGTGTCGTAATGCGCCATGGACGATCGCCGCTAAAACTGTCATACTTAGACAGTAAATGTCTAACTCACTGTGCGTATATAGAGGATTTTTCCACTTTCCGACGGAATTAAGCGATGAAATTTTAACACGAGTAAGGGATACATATATCCTATAATCATACCAAATATGAAGAAGACCGGCCGTACCGGCCCGAAGTTATCGGCGTTTGAGTTTGAAACATCGGGCTATGATCGGATATCGTACATGCACTCTCCGAGCAGATCTTTCGCGGTGTCGAGCGCGGAATCTCTGCTGGGAGAGTGAAGAAAATTAGATCGGTGAGGGTAGGGCTACTCTAGCCACCAGAGCAGAGATTGCTATGACGAAATTCAAACGCTGATATCTTCGGCACGCTGCGGCCGATTCTCTGCATATTTGGTACGATTATAGGTTATATGTATACCTTACTCGTGTAAAAATGTCATTGCTTAAATGCTACGGGAAGTGAAGTTGTGCATTCTGTACAACAAGTCCATAGATGTCTTAGGTCTAAGACAGTTTGGGAGACAAATTTGCCCACGTGACCTTACATGTCTCGTGACTATAGCACACCTCAGACCACCCTAAGTCTCTTAGAGCAGTGATAGTTACCCGACCCCCTAAACTATCACGACTAAAGTACACTGACAGCAAAAACATGTTGCCTGTAACGATGGTCGTCACTAAAAAACAGGCCCCAGATTTTTCTATGCAATCATAAGTCCCTTAAACGTTCCCTCTACATGTCAGTCTCAGTAGAGTGTCTGCAATAGAAACCTAACATTGAGAGTTGCTATTGTAAGTTGGTATTTTTTCTCTTAAAGGACTTGTATTCTAGGGTGTATAATGAAGGCAAGAAAGCTTTGAACAGCTTATGCATAGTTATAAGAGAATGCCAGCAGTAATTCTGTTCTGTTATCAGTATGCACCACATGAACGCATCCAGAATTTGCCTTTTTTTTTACTGAGTCATATAATTAGTTCAGGAAGTAATGAAAGTTCTACCGCACTAGTCACTTCATAGAATATTCCTTAGAATCAGGCCTGATAGCTTCAGGTTGTGCATACTGATATCAGAATGCAGTTGGGAATTCTGTTCTGTTTTCAGTATGCACAAGCTGAAGCCATCTTGTCATATTACTTGATCACATCTTTATCACAGTACAGCACTGACACTGTTTGGAAAGTACAGTTATCTTATCCCTTACCTTATTCCTTGACTGTACTGGTATAGTCTAATCACAGCACTGACACTGGGTGGATATGAAAAGAACTAGCGTTTTCATTGCAGTGCCTGCCACCTGGTGTATTGTGAGGAACCAGGGCCCTGTTTTTTAGTCACTACCATTGTGTGGCCAGGAAGGCCCAAGACCAACCAGCGATCTCACGACAGTTTGGACGACACAAGATGGCCGGTGTGCTATAGATGGTGTCGTAATGCGCCATGGACGATCACCGCTAAAACTGTCATACTTAAACAGTAAATGTCTAACTCACTGTGCGTATATAGAGGATTTTTCCACTTTCCGACGGAATTAAGCGATGAAATTTTAACACGAGTAAGGGATACATATATCCTATAATCATACCAAATATGAAGAAGACCGGCCGTACCGTCCCGAAGTTATCGGCGTTTGAGTTTGAAACATCGGGCTATGATCGGATATCGTACATGCACTCTCCGAGCAGATCTTTCGCGGTGTCGAGCGCGGAATCTCTGCTGGGAGAGTGAAGAAAATTAGATCGGTGAGGGTAGGGCTACTCTAGCCACCAGAGCAGAGATTGCTATGACGAAATTCAAACGCTGATATCTTCGGGACGCTGCGGCCGATTCTCTGCATATTTGGTACGATTATAGGTTATATGTATACCTTACTCGTGTAAAAATGTCATTGCTTAAATCTTACGGGAAGTGAAGTTGCGCATTCTGTACAACAAGTCCATAGATGTCTTAGGTCTAAGACAGTTTGGGAGACAAATTTGCCCACGTGACCTTACATGTCTCGTGACTATAGCACACCTCAGACCACCCTAAGTCTCTTAGAGCAGTGATAGTTACCCGACCCCCTAAACTATCACGACTATAGTACACTGACAGCAAAAACATGTCGCCTGTAACGATGGTTGTCACTAAAAAACAGGGCCCAGATTTTTCTATGCAATCATAAGTCCCTTAAACGTTCCCTCTACATGTCAGTCTGAGTAGAGTGTCTGCAATAGAAACCTAACATTGAGAGTTGCTATTGTAAGTTGGTATTTTTTCTCTTAAAGGACTTGTATTCTAGGGTGTATAATGAAGGCAAGATAGCTTTGAACAGCTTATGCATAGTTATAAGAGAATGCCAGCAGTAATTCTGTTCTGTTATCAGTATGCACCACATGAACGCATCCAGAATTTGCATTTTTTTTAACGAGTCATATAATTAGTTCAGGAAGTAATGAAAGTTCTACCGCACTAGTCACTTCATAGAATATTCCTTAGAATCAGGCCTGATAGCTTCAGGTTGTGCATACTGATATCAGAATGCAGTAAGAATTCTGTTCTGTTTTCAGTATGCACAAGCTGAAGCCATCTTGTCATATTACTTTATCACATCTTTATCACAGTACAGCACTGACACTGTTTGGAAAGTACAGTTATCTTATCCCTTACCTTATTCCTTGACTGTACTGGTATAGTCTAATCACAGCACTGACACTGGGTGGATATGAAAAGAACTAGCGTTTTCATTGCAGTGCCTGCCACCTGGTGTATTGTGAGGAACCAGGGCCCTGTTTTTTAGTCACGATCATTGTGTGGCCAGGAAGGCCCAAGACCAACCAGCGATCTCACGACAGTTTGGACGACACAAGATGGCCGGTGTGCTATAGATGGTGTCGTAATGCGCCATGGACGATCGCCGCTAAAACTGTCATACTTAGACAGTAAATGTCTAACTCACTGTGCGTATATAGAGGATTTTTCCACTTTCCGACGGAATTAAGCGATGAAATTTTAACACGAGTAAGGGATACATATATCCTATAATCATACCAAATATGAAGAAGACCGGCCGTACCGTCCCGAAGTTATCGGCGTTTGAGTTTGAAACATCGGGCTATGATCGGATATCGTACATGCACTCTCCGAGCAGATCTTTCGCGGTGTCGAGCGCGGAATCTCTGCTGGGAGAGTGAAGAAAATTAGATCGGTGAGGGTAGGGCTACTCTAGCCACCAGAGCAGAGATTGCTATGACGAAATTCAAACGCTGATATCTTCGGGACGCTGCGGCCGATTCTCTGCATATTTGGTACGATTATAGGTTATATGTATACCTTACTCGTGTAAAAATGTCATTGCTTAAATGCTACGGGAAGTGAAGTTGTGCATTCTGTACAACAAGTCCATAGATGTCTTAGGTCTAAGACAGTTTGGGAGACAAATTTGCCCACGTGACCTTACATGTCTCGTGACTATAGCACACCTCAGACCACCCTAAGTCTCTTAGAGCAGTGATAGTTACCCGACCCCCTAAACTATCACGACTAAAGTACACTGACAGCAAAAACATGTTGCCTGTAACGATGGTCGTCACTAAAAAACAGGGCCCAGATTTTTCTATGCAATCATAAGTCCCTTAAACGTTCCCTCTACATGTCAGTCTCAGTAGAGTGTCTGCAATAGAAACCTAACATTGAGAGTTGCTATTGTAAGTTGGTATTTTTTCTCTTAAAGGACTTGTATTCTAGGGTGTATAATGAAGGCAAGAAAGCTTTGAACAGCTTATGCATAGTTATAAGAGAATGCCAGCAGTAATTCTGTTCTGTTATCAGTATGCACCACATGAACGCATCCAGAATTTGCCTTTTTTTTTACTGAGTCATATAATTAGTTCAGGAAGTAATGAAAGTTCTACCGCACTAGTCACTTCATAGAATATTCCTTAGAATCAGGCCTGATAGCTTCAGGTTGTGCATACTGATATCAGAATGCAGTTAGGAATTCTGTTCTGTTTTCAGTATGCACAAGCTGAAGCCATCTTGTCATAATACTTTATCACATCTTTATCACAGTACAGCACTGACACTGTTTGGAAAGTACAGTTATCTTATCCCTTACCTTATTCCTTGACTGTACTGGTATAGTCTAATCACAGCACTGACACTGGGTGGATATGAAAAGAACTAGCGTTTTCATTGCAGTGCCTGCCACCTGGTGTATTGTGAGGAACCAGGGCCCTGTTTTTTAGTCACGACCATTGTGTGGCCAGGAAGGCCCAAGACCAACCAGCGATCTCACGACAGTTTGGACGACACAAGATGGCCGGTGTGCTATAGATGGTGTCGTAATGCGCCATGGACGATCGCCGCTAAAACTGTCATACTTAGACAGTAAATGTCTAACTCACTGTGCGTATATAGAGGATTTTTCCACTTTCCGACGGAATTAAGCGATGAAATTTCAACACGAGTAAGGGATACATATATCCTATAATCATACCAAATATGAAGAAGACCGGCCGTACCGTCCCGAAGTTATCGGCGTTTGAGTTTGAAACATCGGGCTATGATCGGATATCGTACATGCACTCTCCGAGCAGATCTTTCGCGGTGTCGAGCGCGGAATCTCTGCTGGGAGAGTGAAGAAAATTAGATCGGTGAGGGTAGGGCTACTCTAGCCACCAGAGCAGAGATTGCTATGACGAAATTCAAACGCTGATATCTTCGGGACGCTGCGGCCGATTCTCTGCATATTTGGTACGATTATAGGTTATATGTATACCTTACTCGTGTAAAAATGTCATTGCTTAAATGCTACGGGAAGTGAAGTTGCGCATTCTGTACAACAAGTCCATAGATGTCTTAGGTCTAAGACAGTTTGGGAGACAAATTTGCCCACGTGACCTTACATGTCTCGTGACTATAGCACACCTCAGACCACCCTAAGTCTCTTAGAGCAGTGATAGTTACCCGACCCCCTAAACTATCACGACTATAGTACACTGACAGCAAAAACATGTCGCCTGTAACGATGGTCGTCACTAAAAAACAGGGCCCAGATTTTTCTATGCAATCATAAGTCCCTTAAACGTTCCCTCTACATGTCAGTCTCAGTAGAGTGTCTGCAATAGAAACCTAACATTGAGAGTTGCTATTGTAAGTTGGTATTTTTTCTCTTAAAGGACTTGTATTCTAGGGTGTATAATGAAGGCAAGAAAGCTTTGAACAGCTTATGCATAGTTATAAGAGAATGCCAGCAGTAATTCTGTTCTGTTATCAGTATGCACCACATGAACGCATCCAGAATTTGCCTTTTTTTTTACTGAGTCATATAATTAGTTCAGGAAGTAATGAAAGTTCTACCGCACTAGTCACTTCATAGAATATTCCTTAGAATCAGGCCTGATAGCTTCAGGTTGTGCATACTGATATCAGAATGCAGTTAGGAATTCTGTTCTGTTTTCAGTATGCACAAGCTGAAGCCATCTTGTCATATTACTTTATCACATCTTTATCACAGTACAGCACTGACACTGTTTGGAAAGTACAGTTATCTTATCCCTTACCTTATTCCTTGACTGTACTGGTATAGTCTAATCACAGCACTGACACTGGGTGGATATGAAAAGAACTAGCGTTTTCATTGCAGTGCCTGCCACCTGGTGTATTGTGAGGAACCAGGGCCCTGTTTTTTAGTCACGACCATTGTGTGGCCAGGAAGGCCCAAGACCAACCAGCGATCTCACGACAGTTTGGACGACACAAGATGGCCGGTGTGCTATAGATGGTGTCGTAATGCGCCATGGACGATCGCCGCTAAAACTGTCATACTTAGACAGTAAATGTCTAACTCACTGTGCGTATATAGAGGATTTTTCCACTTTCCGACGGAATTAAGCGATGAAATTTCAACACGAGTAAGGGATACATATATCCTATAATCATACCAAATATGAAGAAGACCGGCCGTACCGTCCCGAAGTTATCGGCGTTTGAGTTTGAAACATCGGGCTATGATCGGATATCGTACATGCACTCTCCGAGCA
Organism: Alentia gelatinosa; assembly: GCA_950022655.1. Classification (NCBI taxonomy): domain Eukaryota; kingdom Metazoa; phylum Annelida; class Polychaeta; order Phyllodocida; family Polynoidae; genus Alentia; species Alentia gelatinosa. Next base: position 15,865,035 of record OX465590.1, read on the forward strand.
GATCTTTCGCGGTGTCGAGCGCGGAATCTCTGCTGGGAGAGTGAAGAAAATTAGATCGGTGAGGGTAGGGCTACTCTAGCCACCAGAGCAGAGATTGCTATGACGAAATTCAAACGCTGATATCTTCGGCACGCTGCGGCCGATTCTCTGCATATTTGGTACGATTATAGGTTATATGTATACCTTACTCGTGTAAAAATGTCATTGCTTAAATGCTACGGGAAGTGAAGTTGCGCATTCTGTACAACAAGTCCATAGATGTCTTAGGTCTAAGCCAGTTTGGGAGACAAATTTGCCCACGTGACCTTACATGTCTCGTGACTATAGCACACCTCAGACCACCCTAAGTCTCTTAGAGCAGTGATAGTTACCCGACCCCCTAAACTATCACGACTAAAGTACACTGACAGCAAAAACATGTTGCCTGTAACGATGGTTGTCACTAAAAAACAGGCCCCAGATTTTTCGATGCAATCATAAGTCCCTTAAACGTTCCCTCTACATGTCAGTCTCAGTAGAGTGTCTGCAATAGAAACCTAACATTGAGAGTTGCTATTGTAAGTTGGTATTTTTTCTCTTAAAGGACTTGTATTCTAGGGTGTATAATGAAGGCAAGAAAGCTTTGAACAGCTTATGCATAGTTATAAGAGAATGCCAGCAGTAATTCTGTTCTGTTATCAGTATGCACCACATGAACGCATCCAGAATTTGCCTTTTTTTTTACTGAGTCATATAATTAGTTCAGGAAGTAATGAAAGTTCTACCGCACTAGTCACTTCATAGAATATTCCTTAGAATCAGGCCTGATAGCTTCAGGTTGTGCATACTGATATCAGAATGCAGTAAGAATTCTGTTCTGTTTTCAGTATGCACAAGCTGAAGCCATCTTGTCATATTACTTTATCACATCTTTATCACAGTACAGCACTGACACTGTTTGGAAAGTACAGTTATCTTATCCCTTACCTTATTCCTTGACTGTACTGGTATAGTCTAATCACAGCACTGACACTGGGTGGATATGAAAAGAACTAGCGTTTTCATTGCAGTGCCTGCCACCTGGTGTATTGTGAGGAACCAGGGCCCTGTTTTTTAGTCACGACCATTGTGTGGCCAGGAAGGCCCAAGACCAACCAGCGATCTCACGACAGTTTGGACGACACAAGATGGCCGGTGTGCTATAGATGGTGTCGTAATGCGCCATGGACGATCACCGCTAAAACTGTCATACTTAGACAGTAAATGTCTAACTCACTGTGCGTATATAGAGGATTTTTCCACTTTCCGACGGAATTAAGCGATGAAATTTTAACACGAGTAAGGGATACATATATCCTATAATCATACCAAATATGAAGAAGACCGGCCGTACCGTCCCGAAGTTATCGGCGTTTGAGTTTGAAACATCGGGCTATGATCGGATATCGTACATGCACTCTCCGAGCAGATCTTTCGCGGTGTCGAGCGCGGAATCTCTGCTGGGAGAGTGAAGAAAATTAGATCGGTGAGGGTAGGGCTACTCTAGCCACCAGAGCAGAGATTGCTATGACGAAATTCAAACGCTGATATCTTCGGGACGCTGCGGCCGATTCTCTGCATATTTGGTACGATTATAGGTTATATGTATACCTTACTCGTGTAAAAATGTCATTGCTTAAATCTTACGGGAAGTGAAGTTGCGCATTCTGTACAACAAGTCCATAGATGTCTTAGGTCTAAGACAGTTTGGGAGACAAATTTTCCCACGTGACCTTACATGTCTCGTGACTATAGCACACCTCAGACCACCCTAAGTCTCTTAGAGCAGAGATAGTTACCCGACCCCCTAAAGTATCACGACTATAGTACACTGACAGCAAAAACATGTTGCCTGTAACGATGGTTGTCACTAAAAAACAGGGCCCAGATTTTTCTATGCAATCATAAGTCCCTTAAACGTTCCCTCTACATGTCAGTCTGAGTAGAGTGTCTGCAATAGAAACCTAACATTGAGAGTTGCTATTGTAAGTTGGTATTTTTTCTCTTAAAGGACTTGTATTCTAGGGTGTATAATGAAGGCAAGAAAGCTTTGAACAGCTTATGCATAGTTATAAGAGAATGCCAGCAGTAATTCTGTTCTGTTATCAGTATGCACCACATGAACGCATCCAGAATTTGCCTTTTTTTTACTGAGTCATATAATTAGTTCAGGAAGTAATGAAAGTTCTACCGCACTAGTCACTTCATAGAATATTCCTTAGAATCAGGCCTGATAGCTTCAGGTTGTGCATACTGATATCAGAATGCAGTTAGGAATTCTGTTCTGTTTTCAGTATGCACAAGCTGAAGCCATCTTGTCATATTACTTTATCACATCTTTATCACAGTACAGCACTGACACTGTTTGGAAAGTACAGTTATCTTATCCCTTACCTTATTCCTTGACTGTACTGGTATAGTCTAATCACAGCACTGACACTGGGTGGATATGAAAAGAACTAGCGTTTTCATTGCAGTGCCTGCCACCTGGTGTATTGTGAGGAACCAGGGCCCTGTTTTTTAGTCACGATCATTGTGTGGCCAGGAAGGCCCAAGACCAACCAGCGATCTCACGACAGTTTGGACGACACAAGATGGCCGGTGTGCTATAGATGGTGTCGTAATGCGCCATGGACGATCGCCGCTAAAACTGTCATACTTAGACAGTAAATGTCTAACTCACTGTGCGTATATAGAGGATTTTTCCACTTTCCGACGGAATTAAGCGATGAAATTTTAACACGAGTAAGGGATACATATATCCTATAATCATACCAAATATGAAGAAGACCGGCCGTACCGTCCCGAAGTTATCGGCGTTTGAGTTTGAAACATCGGGCTATGATCGGATATCGTACATGCACTCTCCGAGCAGATCTTTCGCGGTGTCGAGCGCGGAATCTCTGCTGGGAGAGTGAAGAAAATTAGATCGGTGAGGGTAGGGCTACTCTAGCCACCAGAGCAGAGATTGCTATGACGAAATTCAAACGCTGATATCTTCGGGACGCTGCGGCCGATTCTCTGCATATTTGGTACGATTATAGGTTATATGTATACCTTACTCGTGTAAAAATGTCATTGCTTAAATGCTACGGGAAGTGAAGTTGTGCATTCTGTACAACAAGTCCATAGATGTCTTAGGTCTAAGACAGTTTGGGAGACAAATTTGCCCACGTGACCTTACATGTCTCGTGACTATAGCACACCTCAGACCACCCTAAGTCTCTTAGAGCAGTGATAGTTACCCGACCCCCTAAACTATCACGACTAAAGTACACTGACAGCAAAAACATGTTGCCTGTAACGATGGTCGTCACTAAAAAACAGGCCCCAGATTTTTCTATGCAATCATAAGTCCCTTAAACGTTCCCTCTACATGTCAGTCTCAGTAGAGTGTCTGCAATAGAAACCTAACATTGAGAGTTGCTATTGTAAGTTGGTATTTTTTCTCTTAAAGGACTTGTGTTCTAGGGTGTATAATGAAGGCAAGAAAGCTTTGAACAGCTTATGCATAGTTATAAGAGAATGCCAGCAGTAATTCTGTTCTGTTATCAGTATGCACCACATGAACGCATCCAGAATTTGCCTTTTTTTTTACTGAGTCATATAATTAGTTCAGGAAGTAATGAAAGTTCTACCGCACTAGTCACTTCATAGAATATTCCTTAGAATCAGGCCTGATAGCTTCAGGTTGTGCATACTGATATCAGAATGCAGTTAGGAATTCTGTTCTGTTTTCAGTATGCACAAGCTGAAGCCATCTTGTCATAATACTTTATCACATCTTTATCACAGTACAGCACTGACACTGTTTGGAAAGTACAGTTATCTTATCCCTTACCTTATTCCTTGACTGTACTGGTATAGTCTAATCACAGCACTGACACTGGGTGGATATGAAAAGAACTAGCGTTTTCATTGCAGTGCCTGCCACCTGGTGTATTGTGAGGAACCAGGGCCCTGTTTTTTAGTCACGACCATTGTGTGGCCAGGAAGGCCCAAGACCAACCAGCGATCTCACGACAGTTTGGACGACACAAGATGGCCGGTGTGCTATAGATGGTGTCGTAATGCGCCATGGACGATCGCCGCTAAAACTGTCATACTTAGACAGTAAATGTCTAACTCACTGTGCGTATATAGAGGATTTTTCCACTTTCCGACGGAATTAAGCGATGAAATTTCAACACGAGTAAGGGATACATATATCCTATAATCATACCAAATATGAAGAAGACCGGCCGTACCGTCCCGAAGTTATCGGCGTTTGAGTTTGAAACATCGGGCTATGATCGGATATCGTACATGCACTCTCCGAGCAGATCTTTCGCGGTGTCGAGCGCGGAATCTCTGCTGGGAGAGTGAAATAAATTAGATCGGTGAGGGTAGGGCTACTCTAGCCACCAGAGCAGAGATTGCTATGACGAAATTCAAACGCTGATATCTTCGGGACGCTGCGGCCGATTCTCTGCATATTTGGTACGATTATAGGTTATATGTATACCTTACTCGTATAAAAATGTCATTGCTTAAATGCTACGGGAAATGAAGTTGCGCATTCTGTACAACAAGTCCATAGATGTCTTAGGTCTAAGACAGTTTGGGAGACAAATTTGCCCACGTGACCTTACATGTCTCGTGACTATAGCACACCTCAGACCACCCTAAGTCTCTTAGAGCAGTGATAGTTACCCGACCCCCTAAACTATCACGACTAAAGTACACTGACAGCAAAAACATGTTGCCTGTAACGATGGTCGTCACTAAAAAACAGGCCCCAGATTTTTCTATGCAATCATAAGTCCCTTAAACGTTCCCTCTACATGTCAGTCTCAGTAGAGTGTCTGCAATAGAAACCTAACATTGAGAGTTGCTATTGTAAGTTGGTATTTTTTCTCTTAAAGGACTTGTATTCTAGGGTGTATAATGAAGGCAAGAAAGCTTTGAACAGCTTATGCATAGTTATAAGAGAATGCCAGCAGTAATTCTGTTCTGTTATCAGTATGCACCACATGAACGCATCCAGAATTTGCTTTTTTTTTTACTGAGTTATATAATTAGTTCAGGAAGTAATGAAAGTTCTACCGCACTAGCCACTTCATAGAATATTCCTTAGAATCAGGCCTGATAGCTTCAGGTTGTGCATACTGATATCAGAATGCAGTTGGGAATTCTGTTCTGTTTTCAGTATGCACAAGCTGAAGCCATCTTGTCATATTACTTGATCACATCTTTATCACAGTACAGCACTGACACTGTTTGGAAAGTACAGTTATCTTATCCCTTACCTTATTCCTTGACTGTACTGGTATAGTCTAATCACAGCACTGACACTGGGTGGATATGAAAAGAACTAGCGTTTTCATTGCAGTGCCTGCCACCTGGTGTATTGTGAGGAACCAGGGCCCTGTTTTTTAGTCACGACCATTGTGTGGCCAGGAAGGCCCAAGACCAACCAGCGATCTCACGACAGTTTGGACGACACAAGATGGCCGGTGTGCTATAGATGGTGTCGTAATGCGCCATGGACGATCGCCGCTAAAACTGTCATACTTAGACAGTAAATGTCTAACTCACTGTGCGTATATAGAGGATTTTTCCACTTTCCGACGGAATTAAGCGATGAAATTTCAACACGAGTAAGGGATACATATATCCTATAATCATACCAAATATGAAGAAGACCGGCCGTACCGTCCCGAAGTTATCGGCGTTTGAGTTTGAAACATCGGGCTATGATCGGATATCGTACATGCACTCTCCGAGCAGATCTTTCGCGGTGTCGAGCGCGGAATCTCTGCTGGGAGAGTGAAGAAAATTAGATCGGTGAGGGTAGGGCTACTCTAGCCACCAGAGCAGAGATTGCTATGACGAAATTCAAACGCTGATATCTTCGGGACGCTGCGGCCGATTCTCTGCATATTTGGTACGATTATAGGTTATATGTATACCTTACTCGTGTAAAAATGTCATTGCTTAAATGCTACGGGAAGTGAAGTTGCGCATTCTGTACAACAAGTCCATAGATGTCTTAGGTCTAAGACAGTTTGGGAGACAAATTTGCCCACGTGACCTTACATGTCTCGTGACTATAGCACACCTCAGACCACCCTAAGTCTCTTAGAGCAGTGATAGTTACCCGACCCCCTAAACTATCACGACTATAGTACACTGACAGCAAAAACATGTCGCCTGTAACGATGGTCGTCACTAAAAAACAGGGCCCAGATTTTTCTATGCAATCATAAGTCCCTTAAACGTTCCCTCTACATGTCAGTCTCAGTAGAGTGTCTGCAATAGAAACCTAACATTGAGAGTTGCTATTGTAAGTTGGTATTTTTTCTCTTAAAGGACTTGTATTCTAGGGTGTATAATGAAGGCAAGAAAGCTTTGAACAGCTTATGCATAGTTATAAGAGAATGCCAGCAGTAATTCTGTTCTGTTATCAGTATGCACCACATGAACGCATCCAGAATTTGCCTTTTTTTTTACTGAGTCATATAATTAGTTCAGGAAGTAATGAAAGTTCTACCGCACTAGTCACTTCATAGAATATTCCTTAGAATCAGGCCTGATAGCTTCAGGTTGTGCATACTGATATCAGAATGCAGTTAGGAATTCTGTTCTGTTTTCAGTATGCACAAGCTGAAGCCATCTTGTCATATTACTTTATCACATCTTTATCACAGTACAGCACTGACACTGTTTGGAAAGTACAGTTATCTTATCCCTTACCTTATTCCTTGACTGTACTGGTATAGTCTAATCACAGCACTGACACTGGGTGGATATGAAAAGAACTAGCGTTTTCATTGCAGTGCCTGCCACCTGGTGTATTGTGAGGAACCAGGGCCCTGTTTTTTAGTCACGACCATTGTGTGGCCAGGAAGGCCCAAGACCAACCAGCGATCTCACGACAGTTTGGACGACACAAGATGGCCGGTGTGCTATAGATGGTGTCGTAATGCGCCATGGACGATCGCCGCTAAAACTGTCATACTTAGACAGTAAATGTCTAACTCACTGTGCGTATATAGAGGATTTTTCCACTTTCCGACGGAATTAAGCGATGAAATTTCAACACGAGTAAGGGATACATATATCCTATAATCATACCAAATATGAAGAAGACCGGCCGTACCGTCCCGAAGTTATCGGCGTTTGAGTTTGAAACATCGGGCTATGATCGGATATCGTACATGCACTCTCCGAGCAGATCTTTCGCGGTGTCGAGCGCGGAATCTCTGCTGGGAGAGTGAAGAAAATTAGATCGGTGAGGGTAGGGCTACTCTAGCCACCAGAGCAGAGATTGCTATGACGAAATTCAAACGCTGATATCTTCGGCACGCTGCGGCCGATTCTCTGCATATTTGGTACGATTATAGGTTATATGTATACCTTACTCGTGTTAAAATGTCATTGCTTAAATGCTACGGGAAGTGAAGTTGCGCATTCTGTACAACAAGTCCATAGATGTCTTAGGTCTAAGACAGTTTGGGAGACAAATTTGCCCACGTGACCTTACATGTCTCGTGACTATAGCACACCTCAGACCACCCTAAGTCTCTTAGAGCAGTGATAGTTACCCGACCCCCTAAACTATCACGACTAAAGTACACTGACAGCAAAAACATGTTGCCTGTAACGATGGTTGTCACTAAAAAACAGGCCCCAGATTTTTCTATGCAATCATAAGTCCCTTAAACGTTCCCTCTACATGTCAGTCTCAGTAGAGTGTCTGCAATAGAAACCTAACATTGAGAGTTGCTATTGTATGTTGGTATTTTTTCTCTTAAAGGACTTGTATTCTAGGGTGTATAATGAAGGCAAGAAAGCTCTGAACAGCTTATGCATAGTTATAAGAGAATGCCAGCAGTAATTCTGTTCTGTTATCAGTATGCACCACATGAACGCATCCAGAATTTGCCTTTTTTTTTACTGAGTCATATAATTAGTTCAGGAAGTAATGAAAGTTCTACCGCACTAGTCACTTCATAGAATATTCCTTAGAATCAGGCCTGATAGCTTCAGGTTGTGCATACTGATATCAGAATGCAGTAAGAATTCTGTTCTGTTTTCAGTATGCACAAGCTGAAGCCATCTTGTCATATTACTTGATCACATCTTTATCACAGTACAGCACTGACACTGTTTGGAAAGTACAGTTATCTTATCCCTTACCTTATTCCTTGACTGTACTGGTATAGTCTAATCACAGCACTGACACTGGGTGGATATGAAAAGAACTAGCGTTTTCATTGCAGTGCCTGCCACCTGGTGTATTGTGAGGAACCAGGGCCCTGTTTTTTAGTCACGACCATTGTGTGGCCAGGAAGGCCCAAGACCAACCAGCGATCTCACGACAGTTTGGACGACACAAGATGGCCGGTGTGCTATAGATGGTGTCGTAATGCGCCATGGACGATCACCGCTAAAACTGTCATACTTAAACAGTAAATGTCTAACTCACTGTGCGAATATAGAGGATTTTTCCGCTTTCCGACGGAATTAAGCGATGAAATTTTAACACGAGTAAGGGATACATATATCCTATAATCATACCAAATATGAAGAAGACCGGCCGTACCGTCCCGAAGTTATCGGCGTTTGAGTTTGAAACATCGGGCTATGATCGGATATCGTACATGCACTCTCCGAGCAGATCTTTCGCGGTGTCGAGCGCGGAATCTCTGCTGGGAGAGTGAAGAAAATTAGATCGGTGAGGGTAGGGCTACTCTAGCCACCAGAGCAGAGATTGCTATGACGAAATTCAAACGCTGATATCTTCGGGACGCTGCGGCCGATTCTCTGCATATTTGGTACGATTATAGGTTATATGTATACCTTACTCGTGTAAAAATGTCATTGCTTAAATGCTACGGGAAGTGAAGTTGCGCATTCTGTACAACAAGTCCATAGATGTCTTAGGTCTAAGACAGTTTGGGAGACAAATTTGCCCACGTGACCTTACATGTCTCGTGACTATAGCACACCTCAGACCACCCTAAGTCTCTTAGAGCAGTGATAATTACCCGACCCCCTAAACTATCACGACTATAGTACACTGACAGCAAAAACATGTCGCCTGTAACGATGGTCGTCACTAAAAAACAGGGCCCAGATTTTTCTATGCAATCATAAGTCCCTTAAACGTTCCCTCTACATGTCAGTCTGAGTAGAGTGTCTGCAATAGAAACCTAACATTGAGAGTTGCTATTGTAAGTTGGTATTTTTTCTCTTAAAGGACTTGTATTCTAGGGTGTATAATGAAGGCAAGAAAGCTTTGAACAGCTTATGCATAGTTATAAGAGAATGCCAGCAGTAATTCTGTTCTGTTATCAGTATGCACCACATGAACGCATCCAGAATTTGCATTTTTTTTAACGAGTCATATAATTAGTTCAGGAAGTAATGAAAGTTCTACCGCACTAGTCACTTCATAGAATATTCCTTAGAATCAGGCCTGATAGCTTCAGGTTGTGCATACTGATATCAGAATGCAGTTGGGAATTCTGTTCTGTTTTCAGTATGCACAAGCTGAAGCCATCTTGTCATATTACTTTATCACATCTTTATCACAGTACAGCACTGACACTGTTTGGAAAGTACAGTTATCTTATCCCTTACCTTATTCCTTGACTGTACTGGTATAGTCTAATCACAGCACTGACACTGGGTGGATATGAAAAGAACTAGCGTTTTCATTGCAGTGCCTGCCACCTGGTGTATTGTGAGGAACCAGGGCCCTGTTTTTTAGTCACGACCATTGTGTGGCCAGGAAGGCCCAAGACCAACCAGCGATCTCACGACAGTTTGGACGACACAAGATGGCCGGTGTGCTATAGATGGTGTCGTAATGCGCCATGGACGATCGCCGCTAAAACTGTCATACTTAGACAGTAAATGTCTAACTCACTGTGCGTATATAGAGGATTTTTCCACTTTCCGACGGAATTAAGCGATGAAATTTCAACACGAGTAAGGGATACATATATCCTATAATCATACCAAATATGAAGAAGACCGGCCGTACCGTCCCGAAGTTATCGGCGTTTGAGTTTGAAACATCGGGCTATGATCGGATATCGTACATGCACTCTCCGAGCAGATCTTTCGCGGTGTCGAGCGCGGAATCTCTGCTGGGAGAGTGAAATAAATTAGATCGGTGAGGGTAGGGCTACTCTAGCCACCAGAGCAGAGATTGCTATGACGAAATTCAAACGCTGATATCTTCGGGACGCTGCGGCCGATTCTCTGCATATTTGGTACGATTATAGGTTATATGTATACCTTACTCGTGTAAAAATGTCATTGCTTAAATCCTACGGGAAGTGAAGTTGCGCATTCTGTACAACAAGTCCATAGATGTCTTAGGTCTAAGACAGTTTGGGAGACAAATTTGCCCACGTGACCTTACATGTCTCGTGACTATAGCACACCTCAGACCACCCTAAGTCTCTTAGAGCAGTGATAGTTACCCGACCCCCTAAACTATCACGACTATAGTACACTGACAGCAAAAACATGTCGCCTGAAACGATGGTCGTCACTAAAAAACAGGGCCCAGATTTTTCTATGCATTCTTAAGTCCCTTAAACGTTCCCTCTACATGTCAGTCTCAGTAGAGTGTCTGCAATAGAAACCTAACATTGAGAGTTGCTATTGTAAGTTGGTATTTTTTCTCTTAAAGGACTTGTATTCTAGGGTGTATAATGAAGGCAAGAAAGCTTTGAACAGCTTATGCATAGTTATAAGAGAATGCCAGCAGTAATTCTGTTCTGTTATCAGTATGCACCACATGAACGCATCCAGAATTTGCCTTTTTTTTTACTGAGTCATATAATTAGTTCAGGAAGTAATGAAAGTTCTACCGCACTAGTCACTTCATAGAATATTCCTTAGAATCAGGCCTGATAGCTTCAGGTTGTGCATACTGATATCAGAATGCAGTAAGAATTCTGTTCTGTTTTCAGTATGCACAAGCTGAAGCCATCTTGTCATATTACTTTATCACATTTTTATCACAGTACAGCACTGACACTGTTTGGAAAGTACAGTTATCTTATCCCTTACCTTATTCCTTGACTGTACTGGTATAGTCTAATCACAGCACTGACACTGGGTGGATATGAAAAGAACTAGCGTTTTCATTGCAGTGCCTGCCACCTGGTGTATTGTGAGGAACCAGATTTTTCGATGCATTCATAAGTCTCTTAAACGTTCCCTCTACATGTCAGTCCCAGTAGAGTGTCTGCAATAGAAACCTAACATTGAGAGTTGCTATTGTAAGTTGGTATATTTTCTCTTCCTGAATCATTTCTATTTTCTTATAGAATCTTAAAGAGACAGTCCAACCTAAAGATTCCCTCTACATGTCAGTCTATGTAGTCTAGAGGTAGTATTTGCAAGGAATTCCTAAGGTTGAGAGTTCAAATCTCTGTAATCCAGCACTTTTTTCTTTTTTGAAAGTAATAAATATTCTTTAAAGAAGTAATGTCAGTTCTACCACGCAAGAATAATCTCTATTTCTCTTTGTAAATTGCTTATATTTCTGCTTTTGAATATTACAAAATGTATCCACTGGTATGACAGAGCTATTGCATTGAGATGCCATTGACTATGAATCAAATTAGTTTTGACCATTCATTTAAGCCCTTTATCATGCACCAGTTACAGTAGACTACTGCCTAGTGGACACCCCGTGTAAGCAGAACAGTGTTAACTGACACCTTTTCTCAGAACAGTTCCTTCTATTTAATTTGTAAGCCCCGCCCACCCCATGTAGACAGACACTTTGGCCCTGATGGAAGGTTGTCTGTTCACAAGGGTTTCTACTGTACTTCACATTCTCAGGCATGCAGTATAGACTGTGTACAGCACATGTGTGTAGTAATTATAGCTTACTGCAGGGCTTGGGCAAAAATAGATATTAACAAGTGGTCAACATGTGATGTCTTAGAATGGAGACGTTAGTATTTTGACAACCGTTTAGATCTATTTAGGGTAAAAGACTTGTATTCTAGGGTGTATAATGAAGGCAAGAAAGCTTTGAACCACTTATGCATAGTTATAAGAGAATGCCAGCAGTAATTCTGTTCTGTTATCTGTATGCACCACATGAACCCATCCAGAATTTGCCTTTTTTTTTTACTAAGTCATATAATTAGTTCAGGAAGTAATGAAGGTTCTACCGCACTAGTCACTTCATAGAATATTCCTTAGAATCAGGCCTGATAGCTTCAGGTTGTGCATACTGATATCAGAATGCAGTTAGGAATTCTGTTCTGTTTTCAGTATGCACAAGCTGAAGCCATCTTGTCATATTACTTTATCACATCTTTATCACAGTACAGCACTGACACTGTTTGGAAAGTACAGTTATCTTATCCCTTACCTTATTCCTTGACTGTACTGGTATAGTCTAATCACAGCACTGACACTGGGTGGATATGAAAAGAACTAGCGTTTTCATTGCAGTGCCTGCCACCTGGTGTATTGTGAGGAACCAGGGCCCTGTTTTTTAGTCACGACCATTGTGTGGCCAGGAAGGCCCAAGACCAACCAGCGATCTCACGACAGTTTGGACGACACAAGATGGCCGGTGTGCTATAGATGGTGTCGTAATGCGCCACGGACGATCGCCGCTAAAACTGTCATACTTAGACAGTAAATGTCTAACTCACTGTGCGTATATAGAGGATTTTTCCACTTTCCGACGGAATTAAGCGATGAAATTTTAACACGAGTAAGGGATACATATATCCTATAATCATACCAAATATGAAGAAGACCGGCCGTACCGGCCCGAAGTTATCGGCGTTTGAGTTTGAAACATCGGGCTATGATCGGATATTGTACATGCACTCTCCAAGCAGATCTTTCGCGGTGTCGAGCGCGGAATCTCTGCTGGGAGAGTGAAGAAAATTAGATCGGTGAGGGTAGGGCTACTCTAGCCACCAGAGCAGAGATTGCTATGACGAAATTCAAACGCTGATATCTTCGGGACGCTGCGGCCGATTCTCTGCATATTTGGTACGATTATAGGTTATATGTATACCTTACTCGTGTAAAAATGTCATTGCTTAAATCCTACGGGAAGTGAAGTTGCGCATTCTGTACAACAAGTCCATAAATGTCTTAGGTCTAAGACAGTTTGGGAGACAAATTTGCCCACGTGACCTTACATGTCTCGTGACTATAGCACACCTCAGACTACCCTAAGTCTCTTAGAGCAGTGATAGTTACCCGACCCCCTAAACTATCACGACTATGGTACACTGACAGCAAAAACATGTCGCCTGTAACGATGATCGTCACTAAAAAACAGGGCCCAGATTTTTCTATGCATTCATAAGTCCCTTAAATGTTCCCTCTACATGTCAGTCTCAGTAGAGTGTCTGCAATAGAAACCTAACATTGAGAGTTGCTATTGTAAGTTGGTATTTTTTCTCTTAAAGGACTTGTATTCTAGGGTGTATAATGAAGGCAAGAAAGCTTTGAACAGCTTATGCATAGTTATAAGAGAATACCAGCAGTAATTCTGTTCTGTTATCAGTATGCACCACATGAACGCATCCAGAATTTGCCTTTTTTTTTACTGAGTCATATAATTAGTTCAGGAAGTAATGAAAGTTCTACCGCACTAGTCACTTCATAGAATATTCCTTAGAATCAGGCCTGATAGCTTCAGGTTGTGCATACTGATATCAGAATGCAGTTAGGAATTCTGTTCTGTTTTCAGTATGCACAAGCTGAAGCCATCTTGTCATATTACTTTATCACATCTTTATCACAGTACAGCACTGACACTGTTTGGAAAGTACAGTTATCTTATCCCTTACCTTATTCCTTGACTGTACTGGTATAGTCTAATCACAGCACTGACACTGGGTGGATATGAAAAGAACTAGCGTTTTCATTGCAGTGCCTGCCACCTGGTGTATTGTGAGGAACCAGGGCCCTGTTTTTTAGTCACGACCATTGTGTGGCCAGGAAGGCCCAAGACCAACCAGCGATCTCACGACAGTTTGGACGACACAAGATGGCCGGTGTGCTATAGATGGTGTCGTAATGCGCCACGGACGATCGCCGCTAAAACTGTCATACTAAGACAGTAAATGTCTAACTCACTGTGCGTATATAGAGGATTTTTCCAGTTTCCGACGGAATTAAGCAATGAAATTTTAACACGAGTAAGGGATACATATATCCTATAATCATACCAAATATGAAGAAGACCGGCCGTACCGTCCCGAAGTTATCAGCGTTTGAGTTTGAAACATCGGGCTATGATCGGATATCGTACATGCACTCTCCGAGCAGATCTTTCGCGGTGTCGAGCGCGGAATCTCTGCTGGGAGAGTGAAGAAAATTAGATCGGTGAGGGTAGGGCTACTCTAGCCACCAGAGCAGAGATTGCTATGACGAAATTCAAACGCTGATATCTTCGGGACGCTGCGGCCGATTCTCTGCATATTTGGTACGATTATAGGTTATATGTATACCTTACTCGTGTAAAAATGTCATTGCTTAAATCCTACGGGAAGTGAAGTTGCACATTCTGTACAACAAGTCCATAGATGTCTTAGGTCTAAGACAGTTTGGGAGACAAATTTGCCCACGTGACCTTACATGTCTCGTGACTATAGCACACCTCAGACCACCCTAAATCTCTTAGAGCAGTGATAGTTACCCGACCCCCTAAACTATCACGACTATAGTACACTGACAGCAAAAACATGCCGCCTGTAACGATGGTCGTCACTAAAAAACAGGGCCCAGATTTTTCTATGCATTCATAAGTCCCTTAAACGTTCCCTCTACATGTCAGTCTCAGTAGAGTGTCTGCAATAGAAACCTAACATTGAGAGTTGCTATTGTAAGTTGGTATTTTTTCTCTTAAAGGACTTGTATTCTAGGGTGTATAATGAAGGCAAGAAAGCTTTGAACAGCTTATGCATAGTTATAAGAGAATACCAGCAGTAATTCTGTTCTGTTATCAGTATGCACCACATGAACGCATCCAGAATTTGCCTTTTTTTTTACTGAGTCATATAATTAGTTCAGGAAGTAATGAAAGTTCTACCGCACTAGTCACTTCATAGAATATTCCTTAGAATCAGGCCTGATAGCTTCAGGTTGTGCATACTGATATCAGAATGCAGTTAGGAATTCTGTTCTGTTTTCAGTATGCACAAGCTGAAGCCATCTTGTCATATTACTTTATCACATCTTTATCACAGTACAGCACTGACACTGTTTGGAAAGTACAGTTATCTTATCCCTTACCTTATTCCTTGACTGTACTGGTATAGTCTAATCACAGCACTGACACTGGGTGGATATGAAAAGAACTAGCGTTTTCATTGCAGTGCCTGCCACCTGGTGTATTGTGAGGAACCAGGGCCCTGTTTTTTAGTCACGACCATTGTGTGGCCAGGAAGGCCCAAGACCAACCAGCGATCTCACGACAGTTTGGACGACACAAGATGGCCGGTGTGCTATAGATGGTGTCGTAATGCGCCACGGACGATCGCCGCTAAAACTGTCATACTAAGACAGTAAATGTCTAACTCACTGTGCGTATATAGAGGATTTTTCCAGTTTCCAACGGAATTAAGCGATGAAATTTTAACACGAGTAAGGGATACATATATCCTATAATCATACCAAATTTGAAGAAGACCGGCCGTACCGTCCCAAAGTTATCAGCGTTTGAGTTTGAAACATCGGGCTATGATCGGATATCGTACATGCACTCTCCGAGCAGATCTTTTGCGGTGTCGAGCGCGGAATCTCTGCTGGGAGAGTGAAGAAAATTAGATCGGTGAGGGTAGGGCTACTCTAGCCACCAGAGCAGAGATTGCTATGACGAAATTCAAACGCTGATATCTTCGGGACGCTGCGGCCGATTCTTTGCATATTTGGTACGATTATAGGTTATATGTATACCTTACTCGTGTAAAAATGTCATTGCTTAAATCCTACGGGAAGTGAAGTTGCGCATTCTGTACAACAAGTCCATAGATGTCTTAGGTCTAAGACAGTTTGGGAGACAAATTTGCCCACGTGACCTTACATGTCTCGTGACTATAGCACACCTCAGACCACCCTAAGTCTCTTAGAGCAGTGATAGTTATCCGACCCCCTAAACTATCACGACTATAGTACACTGACAGCAAAAACATGCCGCCTGTAACGATGGTCGTCACTAAAAAACAGGGCCCAGATTTTTCTATGCATTCATAAGTCCCTTAAACGTTCCCTCTACATGTCAGTCTCAATAGAGTGTCTGCAATAGAAACCTAACATTGAGAGTTGCTATTGTAAGTTGGTATTTTTTCTCTTAAAGGACTTGTATTCTAGGGTGTATAATGAAGGCAAGAAAGCTTTGAACAGCTTATGCATAGTTATAAGAGAATGCCAGCAGTAATTCTGTTCTGTTATCAGTATGCACCACATGAACGCATCCAGAATTTGCCTTTTTTTTACTGAGTCAAATAATTAGTTCAGGAAGTAATGAAAGTTCTACCGCACTAGTCACTTCATAGAATATTCCTTAGAATCAGGCCTGATAGCTTCAGGTTGTGCATACTGATATCAGAATGCAGTTAGGAATTCTGTTCTGTTTTCAGTATGCACAAGCTGAAGCCATCTTGTCATATTACTTTATCACATCTTTATCACAGTACAGCACTGACACTGTTTGGAAAGTACAGTTATCTTATCCCTTACCTTATTCCTTGACTGTACTGGTATAGTCTAATCACAGCACTGACACTGGGTGGATATGAAAAGAACTAGCGTTTTCATTGCAGTGCCTGCCACCTGGTGTATTGTGAGGAACCAGGGCCCTGTTTTTTAGTCACGACCATTGTGTGGCCAGGAAGGCCCAAGACCAACCAGCGATCTCACGACAGTTTGGACGACACAAGATGGCCGGTGTGCTATAGATGGTGTCGTAATGCGCCACGGACGATCGCCGCTAAAACTGTCATACTTAGACAGTAAATGTCTAACTCACTGTGCGTATATAGAGGATTTTTCCAGTTTCCGACGGAATTAAGCGATGAAATTTTAACACGAGTAAGGGATACATATATCCTATAATCATACCAAATATGAAGAAGACCGGCCGTACCGTCCCAAAGTTATCGGCGTTTGAGTTTGAAACATCGGGCTATGATCGGATATTGTACATGCACTCTCCGAGCAGATCTTTCGCGGTGTCGAGCGCGGAATCTCTGCTGAGAGAGTGAAGAAAATTAGATCGGTGAGGGTAGGGCTACTCTAGCCACCAGAGCAGAGATTGCTATGACGAAATTCAAACGCTGATATCTTCGGGACGCTGCGGCCGATTCTCTGCATATTTGGTACGATTATAGGTTATATGTATACCTTACTCGTGTAAAAATGTCATTGCTTAAATCCTACGGGAAGTGAAGTTGCGCATTCTGTACAACAAGTCCATAGATGTCTTAGGTCTAAGACAGTTTGGGAGACAAATTTGCCCACGTGACCTTACATGTCTCGTGACTATAGCACACCTCAGACCACCCTAAGTCTCTTAGAGCAGTGATAGTTACCCGACCCTCTAAACTATCACGACTATAGTACACTGACAGCAAAAACATGTCGCCTGAAACGATGGTCGTCACTAAAAAACAGGGACCAGATTTTTCTATGCATTCATAAGTCCCTTAAACGTTCCCTCTACATGTCAGTCTCAGTAGAGTGTCTGCAATAAATACCTAACATTGAGAGTTGCTATTGTAAGTTGGTATTTTTTCTCTTAAAGGACTTGTATTCTAGGGTGTATAATGAAGGCAAGAAAGCTTTGAACAGCTTATGCATAGTTAAAAGAGAATGCCAGCAGTAATTCTGTTCTGTTATCAGTATGCACCACATGAACGCATCCAGAATTTGCCTTTTTTTTACTGAGTCAAATAATTAGTTCAGGAAGTAATGAAAGTTCTACCGCACTAGTCACTTCATAGAATATTCCTTAGAATCAGGCCTGATAGCTTCAGGTTTTGTGCATACTGATATCAGAATGCAGTTAGGAATTCTGTTCTGTTTTCAGTATGCACAAGCTGAAGCCATCTTGTCATATTACTTTATCACATCTTTATCACAGTACAGCACTGACATTGTTTGGAAAGTACAGTTATCTTATCCCTTACCTTATTCCTTGACTGTACTGGTATAGTCTAATCACAGCACTGACACTGGGTGGTTATGAAAAGAACTAGCGTTTTCATTGCAGTGCCTGCCACCTGGTGTATTGTGAGGAACCAGATTTTTCTATGCATTCATAAGTCCCTTAAACGTTCCCTCTACATGTCAGTCTCAGTAGAGTGTCTGCAATAGAAACCTAACATTGAGAGTTGCTATTGTAAGTTGGTATATTTTCTCTTCCTGAATCATTTCTATTTTCTTATAGAATCTTAAAGAGACAGTCCAACCTAAAGATTCCCTCTACATGTCAGTCTCTTTAGTCTAGAGGTAGTATTTGCAAGGAATTCCTAAGGTTGAGAGTTCAAATCTCTGCAATCCAGCACTTTTTTCTTTTTTGAAAGTAATAAATATTCTTTAAAGAAGTAATGTCAGTTCTACCACGCAAGAATAATCTCTATTTCTCTTTGTAAATTGCTTATATTTCTGCTTTTGAATATTACAAAATGTATCCACTGGTATGACAGAGCTATTGCATTGAGATGCCATTGACTATGAATCAAATTAGATTTGACCATTCATTTAGGCCCTTTATCATGCACCAGTTACAGTAGACTACTGCCTAGTGGACACCCCCGTGTAAGCAGAACAGTGTTAACTGACACCTTTTCTCAGAACAGTTCCTTCTATTTAATTTGTAAGCCCCGCCCCCCCCTCATGTAGGCAGACACTTTGGCCCTGATGGAAGGTTGTCTGTTCACAAGGGTTTCTACTGTACTTCACATTCTCAGGCATGCAGTATAGACTGTGTACAGCACATGTGTGTAGTAATTATAGCTTACTGCAGGGCTTGGGCAAAAATAGATATTAACAAGTGGTCAACATGTGATGTTTTAGAATGGAGACGTTAGTATTTTGACGACCGTTTAGATCTATTTAGGGTAAAAGACTTGTATTCTAGGGTGTATAATGAAGGCAAGAAAGCTTTGAACCACTTATGCATAGTTATAAGAGAATGCCAGCAGTAATTCTGTTCTGTTATCTGTATGCACCACATGAACCCATCCAGAATAATATAATTTGCCCTTTTTTTTACTAAGTAATATAATTAGTTCAGGAAATAATGAAGGTTCTACCGCACTAGTCACTTCATAGAATATTCCTTAGAATCAGGCCTGATAGCTTCAGGTTGTGCATACTGATATCAGAATGCAGTTAGGAATTCTGTTCTGTTTTCAGTATGCACAAGCTGAAGCCATCTTGTCATATTACTTTATCACATCTTTATTACAGTACAGCACTGACACTGTTTGGAAAGTACAGTTATCTTATCCCTTACCTTATTCCTTGACTGTACTGGTATAGTCTAATCACAGCACTGACACTGGGTGGATATGAAAAGAACTAGCGTTTTCATTGCAGTGCCTGCCACCTGGTGTATTGTGAGGAACCAGGGCCCTGTTTTTTAGTCACGACCATTGTGTGGCCAGGAAGGCCCAAGACCAACCAGCGATCTCACGACAGTTTGGACGACACAAGATGGCCGGTGTGCTATAGATGGTGTCGTAATGCGCCACGGACGATCGCCGCTAAAACTGTCATACTAAGACAGTAAATGTCTAACTCACTGTGCGTATATAGAGGATTTTTCCAGTTTCCGACGGAATTAAGCGATGAAATTTTAATACGAGTAAGGGATACATATATCCTATAATCATACCAAATATGAAGAAGACCGGCCGTACCGTCCCGAAGTTATTAGCGTTTGAGTTTGAAACATCGGGCTATGATCGGATATCGTACATGCACTCTCCGAGCAGATCTTTCGCGGTGTCGAGCGCGGAATCTCTGCTGGGAGAGTGAAGAAAATTAGATCGGTGAGGGTAGGGCTACTCTAGCCACCAGAGCAGAGATTGCTATGACGAAATTCAAACGCTGATATCTTCGGGACGCTGCGGCCGATTCTCTCCATATTTGGTACGATTATAGGTTATATGTATACCTTACTCGTGTAAAAATGTCATTGCTTAAATCCTACGGGAAGTGAAGTTGCGCATTCTGTACAACAAGTCCATAGATGTCTTAGGTCTAAGACAGTTTGGGAGACAAATTTGCCCACGTGACCTTACATGTCTCGTGACTATAGCACACCTCAGACCACCCTAAGTCTCTTAGAGCAGTGATAGTTATCCGACCCCCTAAACTATCACGACTATAGTACACTGACAGCAAAAACATGCCGCCTGTAACGATGGTCGTCACTAAAAAAACAGGGCCCAGATTTTTCTATGCATTCATAAGTCCCTTAAACGTTCCCTCTACATGTCAGTCTCAGTAGAGTGTCTGCAATAGAAACCTAACATTGAGAGTTGCTATTGTAAGTTGGTATATTTTCTCTTCCTGAATCATTTCTATTTTCTTATAGAATCTTAAAGAGACAGTCCAACCTAAAGATTCCCTCTACATGTCAGTCTCTGTAGTCTAGAGGTAGTATTTGCAAGGAATTCCTAAGGTTGAGAGTTCAAATCTCTGCAATCCAGCACTTTTTTCTTTTTTGAAAGTAATAAATATTCTTTAAAGAAGTAATGTCAGTTCTACCACGCAAGAATAATCTCTATTTCTCTTTGTAAATTGCTTATATTTCTGCTTTTGAATATTACAAAATGTATCCACTGGTATGACAGAGCTATTGCATTGAGATGCCATTGACTATGAATCAAATTAGATTTGACCATTCATTTAGGCCCTTTATCATGCACCAGTTACAGTAGACTACTGCCTAGTGGACACCCCCGTGTAAGCAGAACAGTGTTAACTGACACCTTTTCTCAGAACAGTTCCTTCTATTTAATTTGTAAGCCCCGCCCCCCCCCCCCCATGTAGACAGACACTTTGGCCCTGATGGAAGGTTGTCTGTTCACAAGGGTTTCTACTGTACTTCACATTCTCAGGCATGCAGTATAGACTGTGTACAGCACATGTGTGTAGTAATTATAGCTTACTGCAGGGCTTGGGCAAAAATAGATATTAACAAGTGGTCAACATGTGATGTCTTAGAATGGAGACGTTAGTATTTTGACGACCGTTTAGATCTATTTAGGGTAAAAGACTTGTATTCTAGGGTGTATAATGAAGGCAAGAAAGCTTTGAACCACTTATGCATAGTTATAAGAGAATGCCAGCAGTAATTCTGTTCTGTTATCTGTATGCACCACATGAACCCATCCAGAATAATATAATTTGCCTTTTTTTTTTACTAAGTCATATAATGAGTTCAGGAAGTAATGAAGGTTCTACCGCACTAGTCACTTCATAGAATATTCCTTAGAATCAGGCCTGATAGCTTCAGGTTGTGCATACTGATATCAGAATGCAGTTAGGAATTCTGTTCTGTTTTCAGTATGCACAAGCTGAAGCCATCTTGTCATATTACTTTATCACATCTTTATCACAGTACAGCACTGACACTGTTTGGAAAGTACAGTTATCTTATCCCTTACCTTATTCCTTGACTGTACTGGTATAGTCTAATCACAGCACTGACACTGGGTGGATATGAAAAGAACTAGCGTTTTCATTGCAGTGCCTGCCACCTGGTGTATTGTGAGGAACCAGGGCCCTGTTTTTTAGTCACGACCATTGTGTGGCCAGGAAGGCCCAAGACCAACCAGCGATCTCACGACAGTTTGGACGACACAAGATGGCCGGTGTGCTATAGATGGTGTCGTAATGCGCCATGGACGATCGCCGCTAAAACTGTCATACTTAGACAGTAAATGTCTAACTCACTGTGCGTATATAGAGGATTTTTCCACTTTCCGACGGAATTAAGCGATGAAATTTTAACACGAGTAAGGGATACATATATCCTATAATCATACCAAATATGAAGAAGACCGGCCGTACCGTCCCGAAGTTATCGGCGTTTGAGTTTGAAACATCGGGCTATGATCGGATATTGTACATGCACTCTCCGAGCAGATCTTTCGCGGTGTCGAGCGCGGAATCTCTGCTGGGAGAGTGAAGAAAATTAGATCGGTGAGGGTAGGGCTACTCTAGCCACCAGAGCAGAGATTGCTATGACGAAATTCAAACGCTGATATCTTCGGGACGCTGCGGCCGATTCTCTGCATATTTGGTACGATTATAGGTTATATGTATACCTTACTCGTGTAAAAATGTCATTGCTTAAATCATACGGGAAGTGAAGTTGCGCATTCTGTACAACAAGTCCATAGATGTCTTAGGTCTAAGACAGTTTGGGAGACAAATTTGCCCACGTGACCTTACATGTCTCGTGACTATAGCACACCTCAGACCACCCTAAGTCTCTTAGAGCAGTGATAGTTACCCGACCCCCTAAACTATCACGACTATAGTACACTGACAGCAAAAACATGTCGCCTGTAACGATGGTCGTCACTAAAAAACAGGGCCCAGATTTTTCTATGCAATCATAAGTCCCTTAAACGTTCCCTCTACATGTCAGTCTCAGTAGAGTGTCTGCAATAGAAACCTAACATTGAGAGTTGCTATTGTAAGTTGGTATTTTTTCTCTTAAAGGACTTGTATTCTAGGGTGTATAATGAAGGCAAGGAAGCTTTGAACAGCTTATGCATAGTTATAAGAGAATGCCAGCAGTAATTCTGTTCTGTTATCAGTATGCACCACATGAACGCATCCAGAATTTGCCTTTTTTTTTACTGAGTCACATAATTAGTTCAGGAAGTAATGAAAGTTCTACCGCACTAGTCACTTCATAGAATATTCCTTAGAATCAGGCCTGATAGCTTCAGGTTGTGCATACTGATATCAGAATGCAGTTAGGAATTCTGTTCTGTTTTCAGTATGCACAAGCTGAAGCCATCTTGTCATATTACTTTATCACATCTTTATCACAGTACAGCACTGACACTGTTTGGAAAGTACAGTTATCTTATCCCTTACCTTATTCCTTGACTGTACTGGTATAGTCTAATCACAGCACTGACACTGGGTGGATATGAAAAGAACTAGCGTTTTCATTGCAGTGCCTGCCACCTGGTGTATTGTGAGGAACCAGGGCCCTGTTTTTTAGTCACGACCATTGTGTGGCCAGGAAGGCCCAAGACCAACCAGCGATCTCACGACAGTTTGGACGACACAAGATGGCCGGTGTGCTATAGATGGTGTCGTAATGCGCCACGGACGATCGCCGCTAAAACTGTCATACTAAGACAGTAAATGTCTAACTCACTGTGCGTATATAGAGGATTTTTCCAGTTTCCAACGGAATTAAGCGATGAAATTTTAACACGAGTAAGGGATACATATATCCTATAATCATAGCAAATATGAAGAAGACCGGCCGTACCGTCCCGAAGTTATCGGCGTTTGAGTTTGAAACATCGGGCTATGATCGGATATCGTACATGCACTCTCCGAGCAGATCTTTCGCGGTGTCGAGCGCGGAATCTCTGCTGGGAGAGTGAAGAAAATTAGATCGGTGAGGGTAGGGCTACTCTAGCCACCAGAGCAGAGATTGCTATGACGAAATTCAGACGCTGATATCTTCGGGACGCTGCGGCCGATTCTCTGCATATTTGGTACGATTATAGGTTATATGTATACCTTACTCGTGTAAAAATGTCATTGCTTAAATCCTACGGAAAGTGAAGTTGCGCATTCTGTACAACAAGTCCATAGATGTCTTAGGTCTAAGACAGTTTGGGAGACAAATTTGCCCACGTGACCTTACATGTCTCGTGACTATAGCACACCTCAGACCACCCTAAGTCTCTTAGAGCAGTGATAGTTACCCGACCCCCTAAACTATCACGACTATAGTACACTGACAGCAAAAACATGTCGCCTGAAACGATGGTCGTCACTAAAAAACAGGGACCAGATTTTTCTATGCATTCATAAGTCCCTTAAACGTTCCCTCTACATGTCAGTCTGAGTAGAGTGTCTGCAATAGAAACCTAACATTGAGAGTTGCTATTGTAAGTTGGTATTTTTTCTCTTAAAGGACTTGTATTCTAGGGTGTATAATGAAGGCAAGAAAGCTTTGAACAGCTTATGCATAGTTATAAGAGAATGCCAGCAGTAATTCTGTTCTGTTATCAGTATGCACCACATGAACGCATCCAGAATTTGCCTTTTTTTTTACTGAGTCATATAATTAGTTCAGGAAGTAATGAAAGTTCTACCGCACTAGTCACTTCATAGAATATTCCTTAGAATCAGGCCTGATAGCTTCAGGTTGTGCATACTGATGTCAGAATGCAGTTAGGAATTCTGTTCTGTTTTCAGTATGCACAAGCTGAAGCCATCTTGTCATATTACTTTATCACATCTTTATCACAGTACAGCACTGACACTGTTTGGAAAGTACAGTTATCTTATCCCTTACCTTATTCCTTGACTGTACTGGTATAGTCTAATCACAGCACTGACACTGGGTGGATATGAAAAGAACTAGCGTTTTCATTGCAGTGCCTGCCACCTGGTGTATTGTGAGGAACCAGGGCCCTGTTTTTTAGTCACGATCATTGTGTGGCCAGGAAGGCCCAAGACCAACCAGCGATCTCACGACAGTTTGGACGACACAAGATGGCCGGTGTGCTATAGATGGTGTCGTAATGCGCCACGGACGATCGCCGCTAAAACTGTCATACTTAGACAGTAAATGTCTAACTCACTGTGCGTATATAGAGGATTTTTCCACTTTCCGACGGAATTAAGCGATGAAATTTTAACACGAGTAAGGGATACATATATCCTATAATCATACCAAATATGAAGAAGACCGGCCGTACCGTCCCGAAGTTATCGGCGTTTGAGTTTGAAACATCGGGCTATGATCGGATATTGTACATGCACTCTCCAAGCAGATCTTTCGCGGTGTCGAGCGCGGAATCTCTGCTGGGAGAGTGAAGAAAATTAGATCGGTGAGGGTAGGGCTACTCTAGCCACCAGAGCAGAGATTGCTATGACGAAATTCAAACGCTGATATCTTCGGGACGCTGCGGCCGATTCTTTGCATATTTGGTACGATTATAGGTTATATGTATACCTTACTCGTGTAAAAATGTCATTGCTTAAATCATACGGGAAGTGAAGTTGCGCATTCTGTACAACAAGTCCATAGATGTCTTAGGTCTAAGACAGTTTGGGAGACAAATTTGCCCACGTGACCTTACATGTCTCGTGACTATAGCACACCTCAGACCACCCTAAGTCTCTTAGAGCAGTGATAGTTACCCGACCCCCTAAACTATCACGACTATAGTACACTGACAGCAAAAACATGTCGCCTGAAACGATGGTCGTCACTAAAAAACAGGGACCAGATTTTTCTATGCATTCATAAGTCCCTTAAACGTTCCCTCTACATGTCAGTCTCAGTAGAGTGTCTGCAATAGAAACCTAACATTGAGAGTTGCTATTGTAAGTTGGTATTTTTTCTCTTAAAGGACTTGTATTCTAGGGTGTATAATGAAGGCAAGAAAGCTTTGAACAGCTTATGCATAGTTATAAGAGAATGCCAGCAGTAATTCTGTTCTGTTATCAGTATGCACCACATGAACGCATCCAGAATTTGCCTTTTTTTTTACTGAGTCATATAATTAGTTCAGGAAGTAATGAAAGTTCTACCGCACTAGTCACTTCATAGAATATTCCTTAGAATCAGGCCTGATAGCTTCAGGTTGTGCATACTGATGTCAGAATGCAGTTAGGAATTCTGTTCTGTTTTCAGTATGCACAAGCTGAAGCCATCTTGTCATATTACTTTATCACATCTTTATCACAGTACAGCACTGACACTGTTTGGAAAGTACAGTTATCTTATCCCTTACCTTATTCCTTGACTGTACTGGTATAGTCTAATCACAGCACTGACACTGGGTGGATATGAAAAGAACTAGCGTTTTCATTGCAGTGCCTGCCACCTGGTGTATTGTGAGGAACCAGGGCCCTGTTTTTTAGTCACGATCATTGTGTGGCCAGGAAGGCCCAAGACCAACCAGCGATCTCACGACAGTTTGGACGACACAAGATGGCCGGTGTGCTATAGATGGTGTCGTAATGCGCCACGGACGATCGCCGCTAAAACTGTCATACTTAGACAGTAAATGTCTAACTCACTGTGCGTATATAGAGGATTTTTCCACTTTCCGACGGAATTAAGCGATGAAATTTTAACACGAGTAAGGGATACATATATCCTATAATCATACCAAATATGAAGAAGACCGGCCGTACCGTCCCGAAGTTATCGGCGTTTGAGTTTGAAACATCGGGCTATGATCGGATATTGTACATGCACTCTCCAAGCAGATCTTTCGCGGTGTCGAGCGCGGAATCTCTGCTGGGAGAGTGAAGAAAATTAGATCGGTGAGGGTAGGGCTACTCTAGCCACCAGAGCAGAGATTGCTATGACGAAATTCAAACGCTGATATCTTCGGGACGCTGCGGCCGATTCTCTGCATATTTGGTACGATTATAGGTTATATGTATACCTTACTCGTGTAAAAATGTCATTGCTTAAATCCTACGGGAAGTGAAGTTGCGCATTCTGTACAACAAGTCCATAGATGTCTTAGGTCTAAGACAGTTTGGGAGACAAATTTGCCCACGTGACCTTACATGTCTCGTGACTATAGCACACCTCAGACCACCCTAAGTCTCTTAGAGCAGTGATAGTTACCCGACCCCCTAAACTATCACGACTATAGTACACTGACAGCAAAAACATGTCGCCTGTAACGATGGTCGTCACTAAAGAACAGGGCCCAGATTTTTCTATGCAATCATAAGTCCCTTAAACGTTCCCTCTACATGTCAGTCTCAGTAGAGTGTCTGCAATAGAAACCTAACATTGAGAGTTGCTATTGTAAGTTGGTATTTTTTCTCTTAAAGGACTTGTATTCTAGGGTGTATAATGAAGGCAAGAAAGCTTTGAACAGCTTATGCATAGTTATAAGAGAATGCCAGCAGTAATTCTGTTCTGTTATCAGTATGCACCACATGAACGCATCCAGAATTTGCCTTTTTTTTTACTGAGTCACATAATTAGTTCAGGAAGTAATGAAAGTTCTACCGCACTAGTCACTTCATAGAATATTCCTTAGAATCAGGCCTGATAGCTTCAGGTTGTGCATACTGATATCAGAATGCAGTTAGGAATTCTGTTCTGTTTTCAGTATGCACAAGCTGAAGCCATCTTGTCATATTACTTTATCACATCTTTATCACAGTACAGCACTGACACTGTTTGGAAAGTACAGTTATCTTATCCCTTACCTTATTCCTTGACTGTACTGGTATAGTCTAATCACAGCACTGACACTGGGTGGATATGAAAAGAACTAGCGTTTTCATTGCAGTGCCTGCCACCTGGTGTATTGTGATGAACCAGGGCCCTGTTTTTTAGTCACGACCATTGTGTGGCCAGGAAGGCCCAAGACCAACCAGCGATCTCACGACAGTTTGGACGACACAAGATGGCCGGTGTGCTATAGATGGTGTCGTAATGCGCCACGGACGATCGCCGCTAAAACTGTCATACTAAGACAGTAAATGTCTAACTCACTGTGCGTATATAGAGGATTTTTCCACTTTCCGACGGAATTAAGCGATGAAATTTCAACACGAGTAAGGGATACATATATCCTATAATCATACCAAATATGAAGAAGACCGGCCGTACCGTCCCGAAGTTATCGGCGTTTGAGTTTGAAACATCGGGCTATGATCGGATATCGTACATGCACTCTCCGAGCAGATCTTTCGCGGTGTCGAGCGCGGAATCTCTGCTGGGAGAGTGAAGAAAATTAGATCGGTGAGGGTAGGGCTACTCTAGCCACCAGAGCAGAGATTGCTATGACGAAATTCAAACGCTGATATCTTCGGGACGCTGCGGCCGATTCTCTGCATATTTGGTACGATTATAGGTTATATGTATACCTTACTCGTGTAAAATTGTCATTGCTTAAATCTTACGGGAAGTGAAGTTGCGCATTCTGTACAACAAGTCCATAGATGTCTTAGGTCTAAGACAGTTTGGGAGACAAATTTGCCCACGTGACCTTACATGTCTCGTGACTATAGCACACCTCAGACCACCCTAAGTCTCTTAGAGCAGTGATAGTTACCCGACCCCCTAAACTATCACGACTATAGTACACTGACAGCAAAAACATGTCGCCTGTAACGATGGTCGGCACTAAAAAACAGGGCCCAGATTTTTCTATGCATTCATAAGTCCCTTAAACGTTCCCTCTACATGTCAGTCTCATTAGAGTGTCTGCAATAGAAACCTAACATTGAGAGTTGCTATTGTAAGTTGGTATTTTTTCTCTTAAAGGACTTGTATTCTAGGGTGTATAATGAAGGCAAGAAAGCTTTGAACAGCTTATGCATAGTTATAAGAGAATGCCAGCAGTAATTCTGTTCTGTTATCAGTATGCACCACATGAACGCATCCAGAATTTGCCTTTTTTTTTACTGAGTCATATAATTAGTTCAGGAAGTAATGAAAGTTCTACCGCACTAGTCACTTCATAGAATATTCCTTAGAATCAGGCCTGATAGCTTCAGGTTGTGCATACTGATATCAGAATGCAGTTAGGAATTCTGTTCTGTTTTCAGTATGCACAAGCTGAAGCCATCTTGTCATATTACTTTATCACATTTTTATCACAGTACAGCACTGACACTGTTTGGAAAGTACAGTTATCTTATCCCTTACCTTATTCCTTGACTGTACTGGTATAGTCTAATCACAGCACTGACACTGGGTGGATATGAAAAGAACTAGCGTTTTCATTGCAGTGCCTGCCACCTGGTGTATTGTGAGGAACCAGATTTTTCGATGCATTCATAAGTCTCTTAAACGTTCCCTCTACATGTCAGTCCCAGTAGAGTGTCTGCAATAGAAACCTAACATTGAGAGTTGCTATTGTAAGTTGGTTTATTTTCTCTTCCTGAATCATTTCTATTTTCTTATAGAATCTTAAAGAGACAGTCCAACCTAAAGATTCCCTCTACATGTCAGTCTCTGTAGTCTAGAGGTAGTATTTGCAAGGAATTCCTAAGGTTGAGAGTTCAAATCTCTGTAATCCAGCACTTTTTTCTTTTTTGAAAGTAATAAATATTCTTTAAAGAAGTAATGTCAGTTCTACCACGCAAGAATAATCTTTATTTCTCTTTGTAAATTGCTTATATTTCTGCTTTTGAATATTACAAAATGTATCCACTGGTATGACAGAGCTATTGCATTGAGATGCCATTGACTATGAATCAAATTAGATTTGACCATTCATTTAAGCCCTTTATCATGCACCAGTTACAGTAGACTACTGCCTAGTGGACACCCCGTGTAAGCAGAACAGTGTTAACTGACACCTTTTCTCAGAACAGTTCCTTCTATTTAATTTGTAAGCCCCGCCCACCCCATGTAGACAGACACTTTGGCCCTGATGGAAGGTTGTCTGTTCACAAGGGTTTCTACTGTACTTCACATTCTCAGGCATGCAGTATAGACTGTGTACAGCACATGTGTGTAGTAATTATAGCTTACTGCAGGGCTTGGGCAAAAATAGATATTAACAAGTGGTCAACATGTGATGTCTTAGAATGGAGACGTTAGTATTTTGACAACCGTTTAGATCTATTTAGGGTAAAAGACTTGTATTCTAGGGTGTATAATGAAGGCAAGAAAGCTTTGAACCACTTATGCATAGTTATAAGAGAATGCCAGCAGTAATTCTGTTCTGTTATCTGTATGCACCACATGAACCCATCCAGAATAATATAATTTGCCTTTTTTTTTTACTAAGTCATATAATTAGTTCAGGAAGTAATGAAGGTTCTACCGCACTAGTCACTTCATAGAATATTCCTTAGAATCAGGCCTGATAGCTTCAGGTTGTGCATACTGATATCAGAATGCAGTTAGGAATTCTGTTCTGTTTTCAGTATGCACAAGCTGAAGCCATCTTGTCATATTACTTTATCACATCTTTATCACAGTACAGCACTGACACTGTTTGGAAAGTACAGTTATCTTATCCCTTACCTTATTCCTTGACTGTACTGGTATAGTCTAATCACAGCACTGACACTGGGTGGATATGAAAAGAACTAGCGTTTTCATTGCAGTGCCTGCCACCTGGTGTATTGTGAGGAACCAGGGCCCTGTTTTTTAGTCACGACCATTGTGTGGCCAGGAAGGCCCAAGACCAACCAGCGATCTCACGACAGTTTGGACGACACAAGATGGCCGGTGTGCTATAGATGGTGTCGTAATGCGCCACGGACGATCGCCGCTAAAACTGTCATACTTAGACAGTAAATGTCTAACTCACTGTGCGTATATAGAGGATTTTTCCACTTTCCGACGGAATTAAGCGATGAAATTTTAACACGAGTAAGGGATACATATATCCTATAATCATACCAAATATGAAGAAGACCGGCCGTACCGTCCCGAAGTTATCGGCGTTTGAGTTTGAAACATCGGGCTATGATCGGATATTGTACATGCACTCTCCAAGCAGATCTTTCGCGGTGTCGAGCGCGGAATCTCTGCTGGGAGAGTGAAGAAAATTAGATCGGTGAGGGTAGGGCTACTCTAGCCACCAGAGCAGAGATTGCTATGACGAAATTCAAACGCTGATATCTTCGGGACGCTGCGGCCGATTCTTTGCATATTTGGTACGATTATAGGTTATATGTATACCTTACTCGTGTAAAAATGTCATTGCTTAAATCATACGGGAAGTGAAGTTGCGCATTCTGTACAACAAGTCCATAGATGTCTTAGGTCTAAGACAGTTTGGGAGACAAATTTGCCCACGTGACCTTACATGTCTCGTGACTATAGCACACCTCAGACCACCCTAAGTCTCTTAGAGCAGTGATAGTTACCCGACCCCCTAAACTATCACGACTATAGTACACTGACAGCAAAAACATGTCGCCTGAAACGATGGTCGTCACTAAAAAACAGGGACCAGATTTTTCTATGCATTCATAAGTCCCTTAAACGTTCCCTCTACATGTCAGTCTCAGTAGAGTGTCTGCAATAGAAACCTAACATTGAGAGTTGCTATTGTAAGTTGGTATTTTTTCTCTTAAAGGACTTGTATTCTAGGGTGTATAATGAAGGCAAGAAAGCTTTGAACAGCTTATGCATAGTTATAAGAGAATGCCAGCAGTAATTCTGTTCTGTTATCAGTATGCACCACATGAACGCATCCAGAATTTGCCTTTTTTTTTACTGAGTCATATAATTAGTTCAGGAAGTAATGAAAGTTCTACCGCACTAGTCACTTCATAGAATATTCCTTAGAATCAGGCCTGATAGCTTCAGGTTGTGCATACTGATGTCAGAATGCAGTTAGGAATTCTGTTCTGTTTTCAGTATGCACAAGCTGAAGCCATCTTGTCATATTACTTTATCACATCTTTATCACAGTACAGCACTGACACTGTTTGGAAAGTACAGTTATCTTATCCCTTACCTTATTCCTTGACTGTACTGGTATAGTCTAATCACAGCACTGACACTGGGTGGATATGAAAAGAACTAGCGTTTTCATTGCAGTGCCTGCCACCTGGTGTATTGTGAGGAACCAGGGCCCTGTTTTTTAGTCACGATCATTGTGTGGCCAGGAAGGCCCAAGACCAACCAGCGATCTCACGACAGTTTGGACGACACAAGATGGCCGGTGTGCTATAGATGGTGTCGTAATGCGCCACGGACGATCGCCGCTAAAACTGTCATACTTAGACAGTAAATGTCTAACTCACTGTGCGTATATAGAGGATTTTTCCACTTTCCGACGGAATTAAGCGATGAAATTTTAACACGAGTAAGGGATACATATATCCTATAATCATACCAAATATGAAGAAGACCGGCCGTACCGTCCCGAAGTTATCGGCGTTTGAGTTTGAAACATCGGGCTATGATCGGATATTGTACATGCACTCTCCAAGCAGATCTTTCGCGGTGTCGAGCGCGGAATCTCTGCTGGGAGAGTGAAGAAAATTAGATCGGTGAGGGTAGGGCTACTCTAGCCACCAGAGCAGAGATTGCTATGACGAAATTCAAACGCTGATATCTTCGGGACGCTGCGGCCGATTCTCTGCATATTTGGTACGATTATAGGTTATATGTATACCTTACTCGTGTAAAAATGTCATTGCTTAAATCCTACGGGAAGTGAAGTTGCGCATTCTGTACAACAAGTCCATAGATGTCTTAGGTCTAAGACAGTTTGGGAGACAAATTTGCCCACGTGACCTTACATGTCTCGTGACTATAGCACACCTCAGACCACCCTAAGTCTCTTAGAGCAGTGATAGTTACCCGACCCCCTAAACTATCACGACTATAGTACACTGACAGCAAAAACATGTCGCCTGTAACGATGGTCGTCACTAAAGAACAGGGCCCAGATTTTTCTATGCAATCATAAGTCCCTTAAACGTTCCCTCTACATGTCAGTCTCAGTAGAGTGTCTGCAATAGAAACCTAACATTGAGAGTTGCTATTGTAAGTTGGTATTTTTTCTCTTAAAGGACTTGTATTCTAGGGTGTATAATGAAGGCAAGAAAGCTTTGAACAGCTTATGCATAGTTATAAGAGAATGCCAGCAGTAATTCTGTTCTGTTATCAGTATGCACCACATGAACGCATCCAGAATTTGCCTTTTTTTTTACTGAGTCACATAATTAGTTCAGGAAGTAATGAAAGTTCTACCGCACTAGTCACTTCATAGAATATTCCTTAGAATCAGGCCTGATAGCTTCAGGTTGTGCATACTGATATCAGAATGCAGTTAGGAATTCTGTTCTGTTTTCAGTATGCACAAGCTGAAGCCATCTTGTCATATTACTTTATCACATCTTTATCACAGTACAGCACTGACACTGTTTGGAAAGTACAGTTATCTTATCCCTTACCTTATTCCTTGACTGTACTGGTATAGTCTAATCACAGCACTGACACTGGGTGGATATGAAAAGAACTAGCGTTTTCATTGCAGTGCCTGCCACCTGGTGTATTGTGAGGAACCAGGGCCCTGTTTTTTAGTCACGACCATTGTGTGGCCAGGAAGGCCCAAGACCAACCAGCGATCTCACGACAGTTTGGACGACACAAGATGGCCGGTGTGCTATAGATGGTGTCGTAATGCGCCACGGACGATCGCCGCTAAAACTGTCATACTAAGACAGTAAATGTCTAACTCACTGTGCGTATATAGAGGATTTTTCCACTTTCCGACGGAATTAAGCGATGAAATTTCAACACGAGTAAGGGATACATATATCCTATAATCATACCAAATATGAAGAAGACCGGCCGTACCGTCCCGAAGTTATCGGCGTTTGAGTTTGAAACATCGGGCTATGATCGGATATCGTACATGCACTCTCCGAGCAGATCTTTCGCGGTGTCGAGCGCGGAATCTCTGCTGGGAGAGTGAAGAAAATTAGATCGGTGAGGGTAGGGCTACTCTAGCCACCAGAGCAGAGATTGCTATGACGAAATTCAAACGCTGATATCTTCGGGACGCTGCGGCCGATTCTCTGCATATTTGGTACGATTATAGGTTATATGTATACCTTACTCGTGTAAAATTGTCATTGCTTAAATCTTACGGGAAGTGAAGTTGCGCATTCTGTACAACAAGTCCATAGATGTCTTAGGTCTAAGACAGTTTGGGAGACAAATTTGCCCACGTGACCTTACATGTCTCGTGACTATAGCACACCTCAGACCACCCTAAGTCTCTTAGAGCAGTGATAGTTACCCGACCCCCTAAACTATCACGACTATAGTACACTGACAGCAAAAACATGTCGCCTGAAACGATGGTCGGCACTAAAAAACAGGGACCAGATTTTTCTATGCATTCATAAGTCCCTTAAACGTTCCCTCTACATGTCAGTCTCAGTAGAGTGTCTGCAATAGAAACCTAACATTGAGAGTTGCTATTGTAAGTTGGTATTTTTTCTCTTAAAGGACTTGTATTCTAGGGTGTATAATGAAGGCAAGAAAGCTTTGAACAGCTTATGCATAGTTATAAGAGAATGCCAGCAGTAATTCTGTTCTGTTATCAGTATGCACCACATGAACGCATCCAGAATTTGCCTTTTTTTTTACTGAGTCATATAATTAGTTCAGGAAGTAATGAAAGTTCTACCGCACTAGTCACTTCATAGAATATTCCTTAGAATCAGGCCTGATAGCTTCAGGTTGTGCATACTGATGTCAGAATGCAGTTAGGAATTCTGTTCTGTTTTCAGTATGCACAAGCTGAAGCCATCTTGTCATATTACTTTATCACATCTTTATCACAGTACAGCACTGACACTGTTTGGAAAGTACAGTTATCTTATCCCTTACCTTATTCCTTGACTGTACTGGTATAGTCTAATCACAGCACTGACACTGGGTGGATATGAAAAGAACTAGCGTTTTCATTGCAGTGCCTGCCACCTGGTGTATTGTGAGGAACCAGGGCCCTGTTTTTTAGTCACGATCATTGTGTGGCCAGGAAGGCCCAAGACCAACCAGCGATCTCACGACAGTTTGGACGACACAAGATGGCCGGTGTGCTATAGATGGTGTCGTAATGCGCCACGGACGATCGCCGCTAAAACTGTCATACTTAGACAGTAAATGTCTAACTCACTGTGCGTATATAGAGGATTTTTCCACTTTCCGACGGAATTAAG
The DNA here is from genome assembly GCA_950022655.1 of Alentia gelatinosa. NCBI lineage: Eukaryota > Metazoa > Annelida > Polychaeta > Phyllodocida > Polynoidae > Alentia > Alentia gelatinosa. The sequence continues at coordinate 15,899,964 of OX465590.1, forward strand.
CGATGAAATTTTAACACGAGTAAGGGATACATATATCCTATAATCATACCAAATATGAAGAAGACCGGCCGTACCGTCCCGAAGTTATCGGCGTTTGAGTTTGAAACATCGGGCTATGATCGGATATTGTACATGCACTCTCCAAGCAGATCTTTCGCGGTGTCGAGCGCGGAATCTCTGCTGGGAGAGTGAAGAAAATTAGATCGGTGAGGGTAGGGCTACTCTAGCCACCAGAGCAGAGATTGCTATGACGAAATTCAAACGCTGATATCTTCGGGACGCTGCGGCCGATTCTCTGCATATTTGGTACGATTATAGGTTATATGTATACCTTACTCGTGTAAAAATGTCATTGCTTAAATCCTACGGGAAGTGAAGTTGCGCATTCTGTACAACAAGTCCATAGATGTCTTAGGTCTAAGACAGTTTGGGAGACAAATTTGCCCACGTGACCTTACATGTCTCGTGACTATAGCACACCTCAGACCACCCTAAGTCTCTTAGAGCAGTGATAGTTACCCGACCCCCTAAACTATCACGACTATAGTACACTGACAGCAAAAACATGTCGCCTGTAACGATGGTCGTCACTAAAGAACAGGGCCCAGATTTTTCTATGCAATCATAAGTCCCTTAAACGTTCCCTCTACATGTCAGTCTCAGTAGAGTGTCTGCAATAGAAACCTAACATTGAGAGTTGCTATTGTAAGTTGGTATTTTTTCTCTTAAAGGACTTGTATTCTAGGGTGTATAATGAAGGCAAGAAAGCTTTGAACAGCTTATGCATAGTTATAAGAGAATGCCAGCAGTAATTCTGTTCTGTTATCAGTATGCACCACATGAACGCATCCAGAATTTGCCTTTTTTTTTACTGAGTCACATAATTAGTTCAGGAAGTAATGAAAGTTCTACCGCACTAGTCACTTCATAGAATATTCCTTAGAATCAGGCCTGATAGCTTCAGGTTGTGCATACTGATATCAGAATGCAGTTAGGAATTCTGTTCTGTTTTCAGTATGCACAAGCTGAAGCCATCTTGTCATATTACTTTATCACATCTTTATCACAGTACAGCACTGACACTGTTTGGAAAGTACAGTTATCTTATCCCTTACCTTATTCCTTGACTGTACTGGTATAGTCTAATCACAGCACTGACACTGGGTGGATATGAAAAGAACTAGCGTTTTCATTGCAGTGCCTGCCACCTGGTGTATTGTGAGGAACCAGGGCCCTGTTTTTTAGTCACGACCATTGTGTGGCCAGGAAGGCCCAAGACCAACCAGCGATCTCACGACAGTTTGGACGACACAAGATGGCCGGTGTGCTATAGATGGTGTCGTAATGCGCCACGGACGATCGCCGCTAAAACTGTCATACTAAGACAGTAAATGTCTAACTCACTGTGCGTATATAGAGGATTTTTCCACTTTCCGACGGAATTAAGCGATGAAATTTCAACACGAGTAAGGGATACATATATCCTATAATCATACCAAATATGAAGAAGACCGGCCGTACCGTCCCGAAGTTATCGGCGTTTGAGTTTGAAACATCGGGCTATGATCGGATATCGTACATGCACTCTCCGAGCAGATCTTTCGCGGTGTCGAGCGCGGAATCTCTGCTGGGAGAGTGAAGAAAATTAGATCGGTGAGGGTAGGGCTACTCTAGCCACCAGAGCAGAGATTGCTATGACGAAATTCAAACGCTGATATCTTCGGGACGCTGCGGCCGATTCTCTGCATATTTGGTACGATTATAGGTTATATGTATAATCACAGCACTGACACTGGGTGGATATGAAAAGAACTAGCGTTTTCATTGCAGTGCCTGCCACCTGGTGTATTGTGAGGAACCAGATTTTTCGATGCATTCATAAGTCTCTTAAACGTTCCCTCTACATGTCAGTCTCATTAGAGTGTCTGCAATAGAAACCTAACATTGAGAGTTGCTATTGTAAGTTGGTATTTTTTCTCTTAAAGGACTTGTATTCTAGGGTGTATAATGAAGGCAAGAAAGCTTTGAACAGCTTATGCATAGTTATAAGAGAATGCCAGCAGTAATTCTGTTCTGTTATCAGTATGCACCACATGAACGCATCCAGAATTTGCCTTTTTTTTTACTGAGTCATATAATTAGTTCAGGAAGTAATGAAAGTTCTACCGCACTAGTCACTTCATAGAATATTCCTTAGAATCAGGCCTGATAGCTTCAGGTTGTGCATACTGATATCAGAATGCAGTTAGGAATTCTGTTCTGTTTTCAGTATGCACAAGCTGAAGCCATCTTGTCATATTACTTTATCACATTTTTATCACAGTACAGCACTGACACTGTTTGGAAAGTACAGTTATCTTATCCCTTACCTTATTCCTTGACTGTACTGGTATAGTCTAATCACAGCACTGACACTGGGTGGATATGAAAAGAACTAGCGTTTTCATTGCAGTGCCTGCCACCTGGTGTATTGTGAGGAACCAGATTTTTCGATGCATTCATAAGTCTCTTAAACGTTCCCTCTACATGTCAGTCCCAGTAGAGTGTCTGCAATAGAAACCTAACATTGAGAGTTGCTATTGTAAGTTGGTTTATTTTCTCTTCCTGAATCATTTCTATTTTCTTATAGAATCTTAAAGAGACAGTCCAACCTAAAGATTCCCTCTACATGTCAGTCTATGTAGTCTAGAGGTAGTATTTGCAAGGAATTCCTAAGGTTGAGAGTTCAAATCTCTGTAATCCAGCACTTTTTTCTTTTTTGAAAGTAATAAATATTCTTTAAAGAAGTAATGTCAGTTCTACCACGCAAGAATAATCTTTATTTCTCTTTGTAAATTGCTTATATTTCTGCTTTTGAATATTACAAAATGTATCCACTGGTATGACAGAGCTATTGCATTGAGATGCCATTGACTATGAATCAAATTAGATTTGACCATTCATTTAAGCCCTTTATCATGCACCAGTTACAGTAGACTACTGCCTAGTGGACACCCCGTGTAAGCAGAACAGTGTTAACTGACACCTTTTCTCAGAACAGTTCCTTCTATTTAATTTGTAAGCCCCGCCCACCCCATGTAGACAGACACTTTGGCCCTGATGGAAGGTTGTCTGTTCACAAGGGTTTCTACTGTACTTCACATTCTCAGGCATGCAGTATAGACTGTGTACAGCACATGTGTGTAGTAATTATAGCTTACTGCAGGGCTTGGGCAAAAATAGATATTAACAAGTGGTCAACATGTGATGTCTTAGAATGGAGACGTTAGTATTTTGACAACCGTTTAGATCTATTTAGGGTAAAAGACTTGTATTCTAGGGTGTATAATGAAGGCAAGAAAGCTTTGAACCACTTATGCATAGTTATAAGAGAATGCCAGCAGTAATTCTGTTCTGTTATCTGTATGCACCACATGAACCCATCCAGAATAATATAATTTGCCTTTTTTTTTTACTAAGTCATATAATTAGTTCAGGAAGTAATGAAGGTTCTACCGCACTAGTCACTTCATAGAATATTCCTTAGAATCAGGCCTGATAGCTTCAGGTTGTGCATACTGATATCAGAATGCAGTTAGGAATTCTGTTCTGTTTTCAGTATGCACAAGCTGAAGCCATCTTGTCATATTACTTTATCACATCTTTATCACAGTACAGCACTGACACTGTTTGGAAAGTACAGTTATCTTATCCCTTACCTTATTCCTTGACTGTACTGGTATAGTCTAATCACAGCACTGACACTGGGTGGATATGAAAAGAACTAGCGTTTTCATTGCAGTGCCTGCCACCTGGTGTATTGTGAGGAACCAGGGCCCTGTTTTTTAGTCACGACCATTGTGTGGCCAGGAAGGCCCAAGACCAACCAGCGATCTCACGACAGTTTGGACGACACAAGATGGCCGGTGTGCTATAGATGGTGTCGTAATGCGCCATGGACGATCGCCGCTAAAACTGTCATACTTAGACAGTAAATGTCTAACTCACTGTGCGTATATAGAGGATTCTTCCACTTTCCGACAGAATTAAGCCATGAAATCTTAACACGAGTAAGGGATACATATATCCTACAATCATACCAAATATGAAGAAGACCGGCCGTACCGTCCCGAAGTTATCGGCGTTTGAGTTTGAAACATCGGGCTATGATCGGATATCGTACATGCACTCTCCGAGCAGATCTTTTGCGGTGTCGAGCGCGGAATCTCTGCTGGGAGAGTGAAGAAAATTAGATCGGTGAGGGTAGGGCTACTCTAGCCACCAGAGCAGAGATTGCTATGACGAAATTCAAACGCTGATATCTTCGGGACGCTGCGGCCGATTCTCTGCATATTTGGTACGATTATAGGTTATATGTATACCTTACTCGTGTAAAAATGTCATTGCTTAAATCCTACGGGAAGTGAAGTTGCGCATTCTGTACAACAAGTCCATAGATGTCTTAGGTCTAAGACAGTTTGGGAGACAAATTTGCCCACGTGACCTTACATGTCTCGTGACTATAGCACACCTCAGACCACCCTAAGTCTCTTAGAGCAGTGATAGTAACCCGACCCCCTAAACTATCACGACTATAGTACACTGACAGGAAAAACATGTCGCCTGTAACGATGGTCGTCACTAAAATACAGGGCCCAGATTTTTCTATGCAATCATAAGTCCCTTAAACGTTCCCTCTACATGTCAGTCTCAGTAGAGTGTCTTCAATAGAAACCTAACCTTGAGAGCTGCTATTGTAAGTTGGTATTTTTACTCTTCCTGAATTATTTCTATTTTCCTTCAAAATCTTAAAAAGACAGTTCAACCTAAAGATTCCCTCTACATGTCAGTCTCTGTAGTCTAGAGGTTAAAATTAATTTTGAAAGACATTTTTGGTTTTCACAATTTTTGACTTAAGGCTATAGCCCAGGGTAACTTTTGGGTGACTTCGGCCTTGGATTAGAACTGCATCAATTTGTATTCCAATAGACTCTCTGGACTCAGTACAATGTATATCCACCCTTAGTATGTGTGTTTTCTTCCCCCCCTCTTTTAAATTCATATGTTTTGTAATTTTGTGCCTCTGTGCCTTTTTCATCAGTTCTGGTGCCGAAATCTTAGAAACTTGCCTAAAAAAGACCCAGAATCTATTCATCTAGTCAAGAGGAAGCTTTCTATGTATTTAAAATTAATTTTGAAAGACATTTTTGGTTTTCATAATTTTTGACTTAAGGGCCCAGGGTAAATTTTGGGTGACTTCGGCTTCGGATTAGAACTGCATCAAGTTGTATTCCAATAGACTCTCTGGACCCAGTACAATGTATATCCACCCTTAGAATGTGTGTTTTTTCCCCCCCCCCCTTTTATATTCATATGTTTTGTAATTTTGTGCCTCTGTGCCTTTTTCATCAGTTCTGGTGCCGAAATCTTAGAAACTTGCCTAAAAAAGACCCAGAATCTATTCATCTAGTGAAGAGGAAACTTTCTATGTCTTTAAAATTAATTTTGAAAGACATGTTTGGTTTTCACAATTTTTGACTTAAGGGCCCAGGGTCAATTTTAGGTGACTTGACCATTTGTGCCTCTGTGCCTTTTTCATCAGTTCTGGTGCCGAAATCTTAGAAACTTGCCTAAAAAAGACCCAGAATCTATTCATCTAGTCAAGAGGAAACTTTCTATGTATTTAAAATTAATTTTGAGAGACATTCTTGGTTTTCATAATTTTTGACTTAAGGGCCCAGGGTCAATTTTGGGTGACTTCGGCTTCGGATTAGAACTGCATCAATTTGTATTCCAATAGACTCTCTGGACCCAGTACAATGTATATCCACCCTTAGAATGTGTGTTTTCTTCCCCTCCCTTTTAGATTCATATGTTTTGTAATTTTGTGCCTCTGTGCCTTTTTCATCAGTTCTGGTGCCGAAATCTTAGTAACTTGCCTAAAAAAGACCCAGAATCTATTCATCTAGTCAAGAGGAAACTTTCTATGTATTTAAAATTAATTTTGGAAGACATGTTTGGTTTTCACAATTTTTGACTTAAGGGCCCAGGGTCAATTTTGGGTGACTTCGGCTTCGGATTAGAACTGCATCAATTTGTATTCTAATAGACTCTCTGGACTTAGTACAATGTATATCCACCCTTAGAATGTGTGTTTTCTTTCCCCCCCCCCTTTTAGATTCATATGTTTTGTAATTTTGTGCCTCTGTGCCTTTTTCATCAGTTCTGGTGCCGAAATCTTAGAAACTTGCCTAAAAAGGCCCAGAATCTATTCATCTAGTCAAGAGGAAACTTTCTATGTATTTAAAATTAATTTTGAGAGACATTTTTGGTTTTCATAATTTTTGACTTAGGGGCCCAGGATCAATTTTGGGTGATTTCGGCTTCGGATTAGAACTGCATCAAGTTGTATTTCAATAGACTCTCTGGACCCAGTACAATGTATATCCACCCTTAGAATGTGTGTTTTCTTCCCCCCCCCTTTGAAATTCATATGTTTTGTTATTTTGTGCCTCTGTGCCTTTTTCATCAGTTCTGGTGCCGAAATCTTAGAAACTTGACTAAAAAAGACCAAGAATCTTTTCATTTAGTCAAGAGGAAACTTTCTATGTATTTAAAATTAATTTTGAGAGACATTTTTGTTTTTTTCATAATTTTTGACTTAAGGGCCCAAGGGTCAATTTTGGTTGACTTCGGCTTCGGATTAGAACTGCATCAAGTTGTATTCCAATAGACTCTCTGGACCCAGTACAATGTATATCCACCCTTAGAATGTGTGTTTTCTTCCCCCCCCCTTTAATTTCATATGTTTTGTAATTTTGTGCCTCTGTGCCTTTTTCATCAGTTCTGGTGCCGAAATCTTAGAAACTTGCCTAAAAAAGACCCAGAATCTATTCATCTAGTCAAGAGGAAACTTTCTATGTATTTAAAATTAATTTTGAGAGACATTTTTGGTTTTCATAATTTTTGACTTAAGGGCCCAAGGGTCAATTTTGGGTGACTTCGGCTTCGGATTAGAACTGCATCAATTTGTATTCCAATAGACTCTGGACCCAGTACAATGTTCATCCACCCTTAGAATGTGTGTTTTCTTCCCCCCCCCCCTTTGAAATTCATATGTTTTTTAATTTTGTGCCTCTGTGCCTTTTTCATCAGTTCTGGTGCCGAAATCATAGAAACTTGCCTAAAAAAGACCCAGAATCTGTTCATCTAGTCAAGAGGACTTTTCTATGTATTTAAAATTAATTTTGAGGGACATTTTTGGTTTTCATAATTTTTGACTTAAGGGCCCAAGGGTCAATTTTGGGTGACTTCGGCTTCGGATTAGAACTGCATCAATTTGTATTCCAATAGACTCTCTGGACCTAGTACAATGTATATCCACCCTTAGAATGTGTGTTTTCTTCCCCCCCCTTTAAATTCATATGTTTTGTAATTTTGTGCCTCTGTGCCTTTTTCATCAGTTCTGGTGCCGAAATCTTAGAAACTTGCCTAAAAAAGACCCAGAATCTATTCATCTAGTCAAGAGGAAACTTTCTATGTATTTAAAACTAATTTTGAGAGACATTTTTGGTTTTCATAATTTTTGACTTAAGAGCCCAGGGTCAATTTTGGGTGACTTTGGCTTCGGATTAGAACTGCATCAATTTGTATTCCAATAGACTCTGGACCCAGTACAATGTTCATCCACCCTTAGAATGTGTGTTTTCTTCCCCCCCCCTTTGAAATTCATATGTTTTGTAATTTTGTGCCTCTGTGCCTTTTTAATCATTTCTGGTGCCGAAATCTTAGAAACTTGCCTAAAAAAGACCCAGAATCTGTTCATCTAGTCAAGAGGACTTTTCTATGTATTTAAAATTAATTTTGAGGGACATTTTTGGTTTTCATAATTTTTGACTTAAGGGCCCAGGGTCAATTTTGGGTGACTTTGGCTTCGGATTAGAACTGCATCAAGTTGTATTCCAATAGACTCTCTGGACCCAATACAATGTATATCCACCCTTAGAATGTGTGTTTTCTTCCCCCCCCTTTAAATTCATATGTTTTGTAATTTTGTGCCTCTGTGCCTTTTTCATCAGTTCTGGTGCCGAAATCTTAGAAACTTGACTAAACAAGACCAAGAATCTATTCATTTAGTCAAGAGGAAACTTTCTATGTATTTAAAATTAATTTTGAGAGACATTTTTGGTTTTCATAATTTTTGACTTAAGGGCCCAAGGGTCAATTTTGGGTGACTTCGGCTTCGGATTAGAACTGCATCAATTTGTATTCCAATAGACTCTCTGGACCCAGTACAATGTATATCCACCCTTAGAATGTGTGTTTTCTTCCCCCCCCTTTAAATTCATATGTTTTGTAATTTTGTGCCTCTGTGCCTTTTTCATCAGTTCTGGTGCCGAAATCTTAGAAACTTGCCTAAAAAAGACCCAGAATCTATTCATCTAGTCAAGAGGAAACTTTCTATGTGTTTAAAATTAATTTTGAGAGACATTTTTGGTTTTCATAATTTTTGACTTAAGGGCCCAGGGTCAATTTTGGGTGACTTTGGCTTCGGATTAGAACTACATCAATTTGTATTCCAATAGACTCTCTGGACCTAGTACAATGTATATCCACCCTTAGTATGTGTGTTTTCTCCCCCCCCTTTTAAATTCATATGTTTTGTAATTTTGTGCCTCTGTGCCTTTTTCATCAGTTCTGGTGCCGAAATCTTAGAAACTTGCCTAAAAAAGACCCAGAATCTGTTCATCTAGTCAAGAGGAAACTTTCTATGTATTTAAAATTAATTTTGAGAGACATTCTTGGTTTTCATAATTTTTGACTTAAGAGCCCATGGTCAATTTTGGGTGACTTCGGCTTCGGATTAGAACTGCATCAATTTGTATTCTAATAGACTCTCTGGACTTAGTACAAGGTATATCCACCGTTAGAATGTGTGTTTTCTTTCCCCCCCCCTTTTAAATTCATATGTTTTGTAATTTTGTGCCTCTGTGCCTTTTTCATCAGTTCTGGTGCCGAAATCTTAGAAACTTGCCTAAAAAAGGCCCAGAATCTATTCATCTAGTCAAGAGGAAACTTTCTATGTATTTAAAATTAATTTTGAGAGACATTTTTGGTTTTCATAATTTTTGACTTAAGGGCCCAGGATCAATTTTGGGTGATTTCGGCTTCGGATTAGAACTGCATCAAGTTGTATTCCAATAGACTCTCTGGACCCAGTACAATGTATATCCACCCTTAGAATGTGTGTTTTCTTCCCCCCCCCCTTTGAAATTCATATGTTTTGTTATTTTGTGCCTCTGTGCCTTTTTCATCAGTTCTGGTGCCGAAATCTGAGAAACTTGCCTAAAAAAGACCCAGAATCTATTCATTTAGTCAAGAGGAAACTTTCTATATATTTAAAATTAATTTTGAGAGAAATTTTTCGTTTTCATAATTTTTGACTTAAGGGCCCAGGGTCAATTTTGGGTGACTTTGGCTTCGGATTAGAACTGCATCAAGTTGTATTCCAATAGACTCTCTGGACCCAGTACAATGTATATCCACCCTTAGAATGTGTGTTTTCTTCCCCCTCCCTTTAAATTCATATGTTTTGTAATTTTGTGCCTCTGTGCCTTTTTCATCAGTTCTGGTGCCGAAATCTTAGAAACTTGACTAAAAAAGACCCAGAATCTATTCATTTAGTCAAGAGGAAATTTTCTATGTATCTAAAATTAATTTTGAGAGACATTTTTGGTTTTTATAATTTTTGACTTAAGGGCCCAAGAGTCAATTTTGGGTGACTTCGGCTTCGGATTAGAACTGCATCAATTTGTATTCCAATAGACTCTGGACCCAGTACAATGTTCATCCACCCTTAGAATGTGTGTTTTCTTCCCCCCCCCCCTTTGAAATTCATATGTTTTGTAATTTTGTGCCTCTGTGCCTTTTTCATCAGTTCTGGTGCCGAAATCATAGAAACTTGCCTAAAAAAGACCCAGAATCTGTTTATCTAGTCAAGAGGACTTTTCTATGTATTTAAAATTAATTTTGAGGGACATTTTTGGTTCATAATTTTTGACTTAAGGGCCCAGGGTCAATTTTGGGTGACTTTGGCTTCGGATTAGAACTGCATCAAGTTGTATTCCAATAGACTCTCTGGACCCAGTACAATGTATATCCACCCTTAGAATGTGTGTTTTCTTCCCCCCCCCCTTGAAATTCATATGTTTTGTTATTTTGTACCTCTGTTTCTTTTTCATCAGTTCTGGTGCCGAAATCTTAGAAACTTGCCTAAAAAAGACCCAGAATCTATTCATCTAGTCAAGAGGAAACTTTCTATGTATTTAAAATTAATTTTGAGAGACATTTTTGGTTTTCATAATTTTTGACTTAAGGGCCCAAGGGTCAATTTTGGGTGACTTCGGCTTCGGATTAGAACTGCATCAATTTGTATTCCAATAGACTTTCTGGACCTAGTACAATGTATATCCACCCTTAGAATGTGTGTTTTCTTCCCCCCCCTTTAAATTCATATGTTTTGTAATTTTGTGCCTCTGTGCCTTTTTCATCAGTTCTGGTGCCGAAATCTTAGAAACTTGCCTAAAAAAGACCCAGAATCTATTCATCTAGTCAAGAGGAAACTTTCTATGTATTTAAAATTAATTTTGAGAGACATTTTTGGTTTTCATAATTTTTGACTTAAGAGCCCAGGGTCAATTTTGGGTGACTTTGGCTTCGGATTAGAACTGCATCAATTTGTATTCCAATAGACTCTGGACCCAGTACAATGTTCATCCACCCTTAGAATGTGTGTTTTCTTCCCCCCCCCCCTTTGAAATTCATATGTTTTTTAATTTTGTGCCTCTGTGCCTTTTTCATCAGTTCTGGTGCCGAAATCATAGAAACTTGCCTAAAAAAGACCCAGAATCTGTTCATCTAGTCAAGAGGACTTTTCTATGTATTTAAAATTAATTTTGAGGGACATTTTTGGTTTTCATAATTTTTGACTTAAGGGCCCAAGGGTCAATTTTGGGTGACTTCGGCTTCGGATTAGAACTGCATCAATTTGTATTCCAATAGACTCTCTGGACCTAGTACAATGTATATCCACCCTTAGAATGTGTGTTTTCTTCCCCCCCCTTTAAATTCATATGTTTTGTAATTTTGTGCCTCTGTGCCTTTTTCATCAGTTCTGGTGCCGAAATCTTAGAAACTTGCCTAAAAAAGACCCAGAATCTATTCATCTAGTCAAGAGGAAACTTTCTATGTATTTAAAACTAATTTTGAGAGACATTTTTGGTTTTCATAATTTTTGACTTAAGAGCCCAGGGTCAATTTTGGGTGACTTTGGCTTCGGATTAGAACTGCATCAATTTGTATTCCAATAGACTCTGGACCCAGTACAATGTTCATCCACCCTTAGAATGTGTGTTTTCTTCCCCCCCCCCTTTGAAATTCATATGTTTTGTAATTTTGTGCCTCTGTGCCTTTTTAATCATTTCTGGTGCCGAAATCTTAGAAACTTGCCTAAAAAAGACCCAGAATCTGTTCATCTAGTCAAGAGGACTTTTCTATGTATTTAAAATTAATTTTGAGGGACATTTTTGGTTTTCATAATTTTTGACTTAAGGGCCCAGGGTCAATTTTGGGTGACTTTGGCTTCGGATTAGAACTGCATCAAGTTGTATTCCAATAGACTCTCTGGACCCAATACAATGTATATCCACCCTTAGAATGTGTGTTTTCTTCCCCCCCCCTTTAAATTCATATGTTTTGTAATTTTGTGCCTCTGTGCCTTTTTCATCAGTTCTGGTGCCGAAATCTTAGAAACTTGACTAAACAAGACCAAGAATCTATTCATTTAGTCAAGAGGAAACTTTCTATGTATTTAAAATTAATTTTGAGAGACATTTTTGGTTTTCATAATTTTTGACTTAAGGGCCCAAGGGTCAATTTTGGGTGACTTCGGCTTCGGATTAGAACTGCATCAATTTGTATTCCAATAGACTCTCTGGACCCAGTACAATGTATATCCACCCTTAGAATGTGTGTTTTCTTCCCCCCCCTTTAAATTCATATGTTTTGTAATTTTGTGCCTCTGTGCCTTTTTCATCAGTTCTGGTGCCGAAATCTTAGAAACTTGCCTAAAAAAGACCCAGAATCTATTCATCTAGTCAAGAGGAAACTTTCTATGTGTTTAAAATTAATTTTGAGAGACATTTTTGGTTTTCATAATTTTTGACTTAAGGGCCCAGGGTCAATTTTGGGTGATTTCGGCTTCGGATTAGAACTGCATCAAGTTGTATTCCAATAGACTCTCTGGACCCAGTACAATGTATATCCACCCTTAGAATGTGTGTTTTCTTCCCCCCCCCCCCTTTGAAATTCATATGTTTTGTTATTTTGTGCCTCTGTGCCTTTTTCATCAGTTCTGGTGCCGAAATCTGAGAAACTTGCCTAAAAAAGACCCAGAATCTATTCATTTAGTCAAGAGGAAACTTTCTATATATTTAAAATTAATTTTGAGAGAAATTTTTCGTTTTCATAATTTTTGACTTAAGGGCCCAGGGTCAATTTTGGGTGACTTTGGCTTCGGATTAGAACTGCATCAAGTTGTATTCCAATAGACTCTCTGGACCCAGTACAATGTATATCCACCCTTAGAATGTGTGTTTTCTTCCCCCTCCCTTTAAATTCATATGTTTTGTAATTTTGTGCCTCTGTGCCTTTTTCATCAGTTCTGGTGCCGAAATCTTAGAAACTTGACTAAAAAAGACCCAGAATCTATTCATTTAGTCAAGAGGAAATTTTCTATGTATCTAAAATTAATTTTGAGAGACATTTTTGGTTTTTATAATTTTTGACTTAAGGGCCCAAGAGTCAATTTTGGGTGACTTCGGCTTCGGATTAGAACTGCATCAATTTGTATTCCAATAGACTCTGGACCCAGTACAATGTTCATCCACCCTTAGAATGTGTGTTTTCTTCCCCCCCCCCTTTGAAATTCATATGTTTTGTAATTTTGTGCCTCTGTGCCTTTTTCATCAGTTCTGGTGCCGAAATCATAGAAACTTGCCTAAAAAAGACCCAGAATCTGTTTATCTAGTCAAGAGGACTTTTCTATGTATTTAAAATTAATTTTGAGGGACATTTTTGGTTTTCATAATTTTTGACTTAAGGGCCCAGGGTCAATTTTGGGTGACTTTGGCTTCGGATTAGAACTGCATCAAGTTGTATTCCAATAGACTCTCTGGACCCAGTACAATGTATATCCACCCTTAGAATGTGTGTTTTCTTCCCCCCCCCCTTGAAATTCATATGTTTTGTTATTTTGTACCTCTGTTTCTTTTTCATCAGTTCTGGTGCCGAAATCTTAGAAACTTGCCTAAAAAAGACCCAGAATCTATTCATCTAGTCAAGAGGAAACTTTCTATGTATTTAAAATTAATTTTGAGAGACATTTTTGGTTTTCATAATTTTTGACTTAAGGGCCCAGGATCAATTTTGGGTGATTTCGGCTTCGGATTAGAACTGCATCAAGTTGTATTCCAATAGACTCTCTGGACCCAGTACAATGTATATCCACCCTTAGAATGTGTGTTTTCTTCCCCCCCCTTTAAATTCATATGTTTTGTAATTTTGTGCCTCTGTGCCTTTTTCATCAGTTCTGGTGCCGAAATCTTAGAAACTTGCCTAAAAAAGACCCAGAATCTATTCATCTAGTCAAGAGGAAACTTTCTATGTATTTAAAATTAATTTTGAGAGACATTTTTGGTTTTCATAATTTTTGACTTAAGAGCCCAGGGTCAATTTTGGGTGACTTCGGCTTCGGATTAGAACTGCATCAATTTGTATTCCAATAGACTCTGGACCCAGTACAATGTTCATCCACCCTTAGAATGTGTGTTTTCTTCCCCCCCCCTTTGAAATTCATATGTTTTGTAATTTTGTGCCTCTGTGCCTTTTTCATCAGTTCTGGTGCCGAAATCTTAGAAACTTGCCTAAAAAAGACCCAGAATCTGTTCATCTAGTCAAGAGGACTTTTCTATGTATTTAAAATTAATTTTGAGGGACATTTTTGGTTTTCATAATTTTTGACTTAAGGGCCCAGGGTCAATTTTGGGTGACTTTGGCTTCGGATTAGAACTGCATCAAGTTGTATTCCAATAGACTCTCTGGACCCAATACAATGTATATCCACCCTTAGAATGTGTGTTTTCTTTCCCCCCCCCTTTAAATTCATATGTTTTGTAATTTTGTGCCTCTGTGCCTTTTTCATCAGTTCTGGTGCCGAAATCTTAGAAACTTGACTAAACAAGACCAAGAATCTATTCATTTAGTCAAGAGGAAACTTTCTATGTATTTAAAATTAATTTTGAGAGACATTTTTGGTTTTCATAATTTTTGACTTAAGGGCCCAAGGGTCAATTTTGGGTGACTTCGGCTTCGGATTAGAACTGCATCAATTTGTATTCCAATAGACTCTCTGGACCCAGTACAATGTATATCCACCCTTAGAATGTGTGTTTTCTTCCCCCCCCTTTAAATTCATATGTTTTGTAATTTTGTGCCTCTGTGCCTTTTTCATCAGTTCTGGTGCCGAAATCTTAGAAACTTGCCTAAAAAAGACCCAGAATCTATTCATCTAGTCAAGAGGAAACTTTCTATGTGTTTAAAATTAATTTTGAGAGACATTTTTGGTTTTCATAATTTTTGACTTAAGGGCCCAGGGTCAATTTTGGGTGACTTTGGCTTCGGATTAGAACTACATCAATTTGTATTCCAATAGACTCTCTGGACCTAGTACAATGTATATCCACCCTTAGTATGTGTGTTTTCTCCCCCCCCTTTTAAATTCATATGTTTTGTAATTTTGTGCCTCTGTGCCTTTTTCATCAGTTCTGGTGCCGAAATCTTAGAAACTTGCCTAAAAAAGACCCAGAATCTGTTCATCTAGTCAAGAGGAAACTTTCTATGTATTTAAAATTAATTTTGAGAGACATTCTTGGTTTTCATAATTTTTGACTTAAGGGCCCATGGTCAATTTTGGGTGACTTCGGCTTCGGATTAGAACTGCATCAGTTTGTATTCTAATAGACTCTCTGGACTTAGTACAATGTATATCCACCGTTAGAATGTGTGTTTTCTTTCCCCCCCCTTTTAAATTCATATGTTTTGTAATTTTGTGCCTCTGTGCCTTTTTCATCAGTTCTGGTGCCGAAATCTTAGAAACTTGCCTAAAAAAGGCCCAGAATCTATTCATCTAGTCAAGAGGAAACTTTCTATGTATTTAAAATTAATTTTGAGAGACATTTTTGGTTTTCATAATTTTTGACTTAAGGGCCCAGGATCAATTTTGGGTGATTTCGGCTTCGGATTAGAACTGCATCAAGTTGTATTCCAATAGACTCTCTGGACCCAGTACAATGTATATCCACCCTTAGAATGTGTGTTTTCTTCCCCCCCCCTTTGAAATTCATATGTTTTGTTATTTTGTGCCTCTGTGCCTTTTTCATCAGTTCTGGTGCCGAAATCTGAGAAACTTGCCTAAAAAAGACCCAGAATCTATTCATTTAGTCAAGAGGAAACTTTCTATATATTTAAAATTAATTTTGAGAGAAATTTTTCGTTTTCATAATTTTTGACTTAAGGATCCAGGGTCAATTTTGGGTGACTTTGGCTTCGGATTAGAACTGCATCAAGTTGTATTCCAATAGACTCTCTGGACCCAGTACAATGTATATCCACCCTTAGAATGTGTGTTTTCTTCCCCCTCCCTTTAAATTCATATGTTTTGTAATTTTGTGCCTCTGTGCCTTTTTCATCAGTTCTGGTGCCGAAATCTTAGAAACTTGACTAAAAAAGACCCAGAATCTATTCATTTAGTCAAGAGGAAATTTTCTATGTATCTAAAATTAATTTTGAGAGACATTTTTGGTTTTTATAATTTTTGACTTAAGGGCCCAAGAGTCAATTTTGGGTGACTTCGGCTTCGGATTAGAACTGCATCAATTTGTATTCCAATAGACTCTGGACCCAGTACAATGTTCATCCACCCTTAGAATGTGTGTTTTCTTCCCCCCCCCCTTTGAAATTCATATGTTTTGTAATTTTGTGCCTCTGTGCCTTTTTCATCAGTTCTGGTGCCGAAATCATAGAAACTTGCCTAAAAAAGACCCAGAATCTGTTTATCTAGTCAAGAGGACATTTCTATGTATTCAAAATTAATTTTGAGGGACATTTTTGGTTTTCATAATTTTTGACTTAAGGGCCCAGGGTCAATTTTGGGTGACTTTGGCTTCGGATTAGAACTGCATCAAGTTGTATTCCAATAGACTCTCTGGACCCAGTACAATGTATATCCACCCTTAGAATGTGTGTTTTATTCCCCCCCCCCCTTTAAATTCATATGTTTTGTAATTTTGTGCCTCTGTGCCTTTTTCATCAATTCTGGTGCCGAAATCTTAGAAACTTGACTAAACAAGAACAAGAATCTATTCATTTAGTAAAGAGGAAACTTTCTATGTATTTAAAATTAATTTTGAGAGACATTTTTGGTTTTCATAATTTTTGACTAAAGGGCCCAAGGGTCAATTTTGGGTGACTTCCGCTTCGGATTAGAACTGCATCAATTTGTATTCCAATAGACTCTCTGGACCCAGTACAATGTATATCCACCCTTAGAATGTGTGTTTCCCCCCCCCCATTTAAATTCATATGTTTTGTAATTTTGTGCCTCTGTGCCTTTTTCATCAGTTCTGGTGCCGAAATCTTAGAAACTTGCCTAAAAAAGACCCAGAATCTATTCATCTAGTCAAGAGGAAGCTTTCTATGTATTTAAAATTAATTTTGAAAGACATTTTTGGTTTTCATAATTTTTGACTTAAGGGCCCAGGGTAAATTTTGGGTGACTTCGGCTTCGGATTAGAACTGCATCAAGTTGTATTCCAATAGACTCTCTGGACCCAGTACAATGTATATCCACCCTTAGAATGTGTGTTTTCCCCCCCCCCTTTTATATTCATATGTTTTGTAATTTTGTGCCTCTGTGCCTTTTTCATCAGTTCTGGTGCCGAAATCTTAGAAACTTGCCTAAAAAAGACCCAGAATCTATTCATCTAGTGAAGAGGAAACTTTCTATGTCTTTAAAATTAATTTTGAAAGACATGTTTGGTTTTCACAATTTTTGACTTAAGGGCCCAGGGTCAATTTTAGGTGACTTGACCATTTGTGCCTCTGTGCCTTTTTCATCAGTTCTGGTGCCGAAATCTTAGAAACTTGCCTAAAAAAGACCCAGAATCTATTCATCTAGTCAAGAGGAAACTTTCTATGTATTTAAAATTAATTTTGAGAGACATTTTTGGTTTTCATAATTTTTGACTTAAGGGCCCAGGGTCAATTTTGGGTGACTTCGGCTTCGGATTAGAACTGCATCAATTTGTATTCCAATAGACTCTCTGGACCCAGTACAATGTATATCCACCCTTAGAATGTGTGTTTTCTTCCCCTCCCTTTTAGATTCATATGTTTTGTAATTTTGTGCCTCTGTGCCTTTTTCATCAGTTCTGGTGCCGAAATCTTAGTAACTTGCCTAAAAAAGACCCAGAATCTATTCATCTAGTCAAGAGGAAACTTTCTATGTATTTAAAATTAATTTTGGAAGACATGTTTGGTTTTCACAATTTTTGACTTAAGGGCCTAGGGTCAATTTTGGGTGACTTCGGCTTCGGATTAGAACTGCATCAATTTGTATTCTAATAGACTCTCTGGACTTAGTACAATGTATATCCACCCTTAGAATGTGTGTTTTCTTTCCCCCCCCCCTTTTAAATTCATATGTTTTGTAATTTTGTGCCTCTGTGCCTTTTTCATCAGTTCTGGTGCCGAAATCTTAGAAACTTGCCTAAAAAGGCCCAGAATCTATTCATCTAGTCAAGAGGAAACTTTCTATGTATTTAAAATTAATTTTGAGAGACATTTTTGGTTTTCATAATTTTTGACTTAGGGGCCCAGGATCAATTTTGGGTGATTTCGGCTTCGGATTAGAACTGCATCAAGTTGTATTTCAATAGACTCTCTGGACCCAGTACAATGTATATCCACCCTTAGAATGTGTGTTTTCTTCCCCCCCCCCCTTTGAAATTCATATGTTTTGTTATTTTGTGCCTCTGTGCCTTTTTCATCAGTTCTGGTGCCGAAATCTTAGAAACTTGACTAAAAAATACCAAGAATCTTTTCATTTAGTCAAGAGGAAACTTTCTATGTATTTAAAATTAATTTTGAGAGACATTTTTGTTTTTTTCATAATTTTTTACTTAAGGGCCCAAGGGTCAATTTTGGTTGACTTCGGCTTCGGATTAGAACTGCATCAAGTTGTATTCCAATAGACTCTCTGGACCCAGTACAATGTATATCCACCCTTAGAATGTGTGTTTTCTTCCCCCCCCTTTAATTTCATATGTTTTGTAATTTTGTGCCTCTGTGCCTTTTTCATCAGTTCTGGTGCCGAAATCTTAGAAACTTGCCTAAAAAAGACCCAGAATCTATTCATCTAGTCAAGAGGAAACTTTCTATGTATTTAAAATTAATTTTGAGAGACATTTTTGGTTTTCATAATTTTTGACTTAAGGGCCCAAGGGTCAATTTTGGGTGACTTCGGCTTCGGATTAGAACTGCATCAATTTGTATTCCAATAGACTCTGGACCCAGTTCAATGTTCATCCACCCTTAGAATGTGTTTTCTTCCCCCCCCCTTTGAAATTCATATGTTTTGTAATTTTGTGCCTCTGTGCCTTTTTAATCATTTCTGGTGCCGAAATCTTAGAAACTTGCCTAAAAAAGACCCAGAATCTGTTCATCTAGTCAAGAGGACTTTTCTATGTATTTAAAATTAATTTTGAGGGACATTTTTGGTTTTCATAATTTTTGACTTAAGGGCCCAGGGTCAATTTTGGGTGACTTTGGCTTCGGATTAGAACTGCATCAAGTTGTATTCCAATAGACTCTCTGGACCAAATACAATGTATATCCACCCTTAGAATGTGTGTTTTCTTCCCCCCCCTTTAAATTCATATGTTTTGTAATTTTGTGCCTCTGTGCCTTTTTCATCAGTTCTGGTGCCGAAATCTTAGAAACTTGACTAAACAAGACCAAGAATCTATTCATTTAGTCAAGAGGAAACTTTCTATGTATTTAAAATTAATTTTGAGAGACATTTTTGGTTTTCATAATTTTTGACTTAAGGGCCCAAGGGTCAATTTTGGGTGACTTCGGCTTCGGATTAGAACTGCATCAATTTGTATTCCAATAGACTCTCTGGACCCAGTACAATGTATATCCACCCTTAGAATGTGTGTTTTCTTCCCACCCCTTTAAATTCATATGTTTTGTAATTTTGTGCCTCTGTGCCTTTTTCATCAGTTCTGGTGCCGAAATCTTAGAAACTTGCCTAAAAAAGACCCAGAATCTATTCATCTAGTCAAGAGGAAACTTTCTATGTGTTTAAAATTAATTTTGAGAGACATTTTTGGTTTTCATAATTTTTGACTTAAGGGCCCAGGGTCAATTTTGGGTGACTTTGGCTTCGGATTAGAACTACATCAATTTGTATTCCAATAGACTCTCTGGACCTAGTACAATGTATATCCACCCTTAGTATGTGTGTTTTCTCCCCCCCCTTTTAAATTCATATGTTTTGTAATTTTGTGCCTCTGTGCCTTTTTCATCAGTTCTGGTGCCGAAATCTTAGAAACTTGCCTAAAAAAGACCCAGAATCTGTTCATCTAGTCAAGAGGAAACTTTCTATGTATTTAAAATTAATTTTGAGAGACATTTTTGGTTTTCATAATTTTTGACTTAAGAGCCCATGGTCAATTTTGGGTGACTTCGGCTTCGGATTAGAACTGCATCAATTTGTATTCTAATAGACTCTCTGGACTTAGTACAAGGTATATCCACCGTTAGAATGTGTGTTTTCTTTCCCCCCCCTTTTAAATTCATATGTTTTGTAATTTTGTGCCTCTGTGCCTTTTTCATCAGTTCTGGTGCCGAAATCTTAGAAACTTGCCTAAAAAAGGCCCAGAATCTATTCATCTAGTCAAGAGGAAACTTTCTATGTATTTAAAATTAATTTTGAGAGACATTTTTGGTTTTCATAATTTTTGACTTAAGGGCCCAGGATCAATTTTGGGTGATTTCGGCTTCGGATTAGAACTGCATCAAGTTGTATTCCAATAGACTCTCTGGACCCAGTACAATGTATATCCACCCTTAGAATGTGTGTTTTCTTCCCCCCCCCCCTTTGAAATTCATGTTTTGTTATTTTGTGCCTCTGTGCCTTTTTCATCAGTTCTGGTGCCGAAATCTGAGAAACTTGCCTAAAAAAGACCCAGAATCTATTCATTTAGTCAAGAGGAAACTTTCTATATATTTAAAATTAATTTTGAGAGAAATTTTTCGTTTTCATAATTTTTGACTTAAGGGCCCAGGGTCAATTTTGGGTGACTTTGGCTTCGGATTAGAACTGCATCAAGTTGTATTCCAATAGACTCTCTGGACCCAGTACAATGTATATCCACCCTTAGAATGTGTGTTTTCTTCCCCCTCCCTTTAAATTCATATGTTTTGTAATTTTGTGCCTCTGTGCCTTTTTCATCAGTTCTGGTGCCGAAATCTTAGAAACTTGCCTAAAAAAGACCCAGAATCTATTCATTTAGTCAAGAGGAAATTTTCTATGTATCTAAAATTAATTTTGAGAGACATTTTTGGTTTTTATAATTTTTGACTTAAGGGCCCAAGAGTCAATTTTGGGTGACTTCGGCTTCGGATTAGAACTGCAACAATTTGTATTCCAATAGACTCTGGACCCAGTACAATGTTCATCCACCCTTAGAATGTGTGTTTTCTTCCCCCCCCCCCTTTGAAATTCATATGTTTTGTAATTTTGTGCCTCTGTGCCTTTTTCATCAGTTCTGGTGCCGAAATCATAGAAACTTGCCTAAAAAAGACCCAGAATCTGTTTATCTAGTCAAGAGGACTTTTCTATGTATTTAAAATTAATTTTGAGGGACATTTTTGGTTTTCATAATTTTTGACTTAAGGGCCCAGGGTCAATTTTGGGTGACTTTGGCTTCGGATTAGAACTGCATCAAGTTGTATTCCAATAGACTCTCTGGACCCAGTACAATGTATATCCACCCTTAGAATGTGTGTTTTCTTCCCCCCCCCCTTGAAATTCATATGTTTTGTTATTTTGTACCTCTGTTTCTTTTTCATCAGTTCTGGTGCCGAAATCTTAGAAACTTGCCTAAAAAAGACCCAGAATCTATTCATCTAGTCAAGAGGAAACTTTCTATGTATTTAAAATTAATTTTGAGAGACATTTTTGGTTTTCATAATTTTTGACTTAAGGGCCCAAGGGTCAATTTTGGGTGACTTCGGCTTCGGATTAGAACTGCATCAATTTGTATTCCAATAGACTTTCTGGACCTAGTACAATGTATATCCACCCTTAGAATGTGTGTTTTCTTCCCCCCCCTTTAAATTCATATGTTTTGTAATTTTGTGCCTCTGTGCCTTTTTCATCAGTTCTGGTGCCGAAATCTTAGAAACTTGCCTAAAAAAGACCCAGAATCTATTCATCTAGTCAAGAGGAAACTTTCTATGTATTTAAAATTAATTTTGAGAGACATTTTTGGTTTTCATAATTTTTGACTTAAGAGCCCAGGGTCAATTTTGGGTGACTTTGGCTTCGGATTAGAACTGCATCAATTTGTATTCCAATAGACTCTGGACCCAGTACAATGTTCATCCACCCTTAGAATGTGTGTTTTCTTCCCCCCCCCTTTGAAATTCATATGTTTTGTAATTTTGTGCCTCTGTGCCTTTTTCATCAGTTCTGGTGCCGAAATCTTAGAAACTTGCCTAAAAAAGACCCAGAATCTGTTCATCTAGTCAAGAGGACTTTTCTATGTATTTAAAATTAATTTTGAGGGACATTTTTGGTTTTCATAATTTTTGACTTAAGGGCCCAGGGTCAATTTTGGGTGACTTTGGCTTCGGATTAGAACTGCATCAAGTTGTATTCCAATAGACTCTCTGGACCCAATACAATGTATATCCACCCTTAGAATGTGTGTTTTCTTCCCCCCCCCTTTAAATTCATATGTTTTGTAATTTTGTGCCTCTGTGCCTTTTTCATCAGTTCTGGTGCCGAAATCTTAGAAACTTGACTAAACAAGACCAAGAATCTATTCATTTAGTCAAGAGGAAACTTTCTATGTATTTAAAATTAATTTTGAGAGACATTTTTGGTTTTCATAATTTTTGACTTAAGGGCCCAAGGGTCAATTTTGGGTGACTTCGGCTTCGGATTAGAACTGCATCAATTTGTATTCCAATAGACTCTCTGGACCCAGTACAATGTATATCCACCCTTAGAATGTGTGTTTTCTTCCCCCCCCTTTAAATTCATATGTTTTGTAATTTTGTGCCTCTGTGCCTTTTTCATCAGTTCTGGTGCCGAAATCTTAGAAACTTGCCTAAAAAAGACCCAGAATCTATTCATCTAGTCAAGAGGAAACTTTCTATGTGTTTAAAATTAATTTTGAGAGACATTTTTGGTTTTCATAATTTTTGACTTAAGGGCCCAGGGTCAATTTTGGGTGACTTTGGCTTCGGATTAGAACTACATCAATTTGTATTCCAATAGACTCTCTGGACCTAGTACAATGTATATCCACCCTTAGTATGTGTGTTTTCTCCCCCCCCTTTGAAATTCATATGTTTTGTAATTTTGTGCCTCTGTGCCTTTTTCATCAGTTCTGGTGCCGAAATCTTAGAAACTTGCCTAAAAAAGACCCAGAATCTGTTCATCTAGTCAAGAGGACTTTTCTATGTATTTAAAATTAATTTTGAGGGACATTTTTGGTTTTCATAATTTTTGACTTAAGGGCCCAGGGTCAATTTTGGGTGACTTTGGCTTCGGATTAGAACTGCATCAAGTTGTATTCCAATAGACTCTCTGGACCCAATACAATGTATATCCACCCTTAGAATGTGTGTTTTCTTCCCCCCCCCTTTAAATTCATATGTTTTGTAATTTTGTGCCTCTGTGCCTTTTTCATCAGTTCTGGTGCCGAAATCTTAGAAACTTGACTAAACAAGACCAAGAATCTATTCATTTAGTCAAGAGGAAACTTTCTATGTATTTAAAATTAATTTTGAGAGACATTTTTGGTTTTCATAATTTTTGACTTAAGGGCCCAAGGGTCAATTTTGGGTGACTTCGGCTTCGGATTAGAACTGCATCAATTTGTATTCCAATAGACTCTCTGGACCCAGTACAATGTATATCCACCCTTAGAATGTGTGTTTTCTTCCCCCCCCTTTAAATTCATATGTTTTGTAATTTTGTGCCTCTGTGCCTTTTTCATCAGTTCTGGTGCCGAAATCTTAGAAACTTGCCTAAAAAAGACCCAGAATCTATTCATCTAGTCAAGAGGAAACTTTCTATGTGTTTAAAATTAATTTTGAGAGACATTTTTGGTTTTCATAATTTTTGACTTAAGGGCCCAGGGTCAATTTTGGGTGACTTTGGCTTCGGATTAGAACTACATCAATTTGTATTCCAATAGACTCTCTGGACCTAGTACAATGTATATCCACCCTTAGTATGTGTGTTTTCTCCCCCCCCTTTTAAATTCATATGTTTTGTAATTTTGTGCCTCTGTGCCTTTTTCATCAGTTCTGGTGCCGAAATCTTAGAAACTTGCCTAAAAAAGACCCAGAATCTGTTCATCTAGTCAAGAGGAAACTTTCTATGTATTTAAAATTAATTTTGAGAGACATTCTTGGTTTTCATAATTTTTTACTTAAGGGCCCATGGTCAATTTTGGGTGACTTCGGCTTCGGATTAGAACTGCATCAGTTTGTATTCTAATAGACTCTCTGGACTTAGTACAATGTATATCCACCGTTAGAATGTGTGTTTTCTTTCCCCCCCCTTTTAAATTCATATGTTTTGTAATTTTGTGCCTCTGTGCCTTTTTCATCAGTTCTGGTGCCGAAATCTTAGAAACTTGCCTAAAAAAGGCCCAGAATCTATTCATCTAGTCAAGAGGAAACTTTCTATGTATTTAAAATTAATTTTGAGAGACATTTTTGGTTTTCATAATTTTTGACTTAAGGGCCCAGGATCAATTTTGGGTGATTTCGGCTTCGGATTAGAACTGCATCAAGTTGTATTCCAATAGACTCTCTGGACCCAGTACAATGTATATCCACCCTTAGAATGTGTGTTTTCTTCCCCCCCCCTTTGAAATTCATATGTTTTGTTATTTTGTGCCTCTGTGCCTTTTTCATCAGTTCTGGTGCCGAAATCTGAGAAACTTGCCTAAAAAAGACCCAGAATCTATTCATTTAGTCAAGAGGAAACTTTCTATATATTTAAAATTAATTTTGAGAGAAATTTTTCGTTTTCATAATTTTTGACTTAAGGGCCCAGGGTCAATTTTGGGTGACTTCGGCTTCGGATTAGAACTGCATCAATTTGTATTCCAATAGACTCTGGACCCAGTACAATGTTCATCCACCCTTAGAATGTGTGTTTTCTTCCCCCCCCCCTTTGAAATTCATATGTTTTGTAATTTTGTGCCTCTGTGCCTTTTTCATCAGTTCTGGTGCCGAAATCATAGAAACTTGCCTAAAAAAGACCCAGAATCTGTTTATCTAGTCAAGAGGACTTTTCTATGTATTCAAAATTAATTTTGAGGGACATTTTTGGTTTTCATAATTTTTGACTTAAGGGCCCAGGGTCAATTTTGGGTGACTTTGGCTTCGGATTAGAACTGCATCAAGTTGTATTCCAATAGACTCTCTGGACCCAGTACAATGTATATCCACCCTTAGAATGTGTGTTTTCTTCCCCCCCCCCCTTTGAAATTCATATGTTTTGTTATTTTGTACCTCTGTTTCTTTTTCATCAGTTCTGGTGCCGAAATCTTAGAAACTTGCCTAAAAAAGACCCAGAATCTATTCATCTAGTCTAGAGGAAACTTTCTATGTATTTAAAATTAATTTTGAGAGACATTTTTGGTTTTCATAATTTTTGACTTAAGGGCCCAAGGGTCAATTTTGGGTGACTTTGGCTTCGGATTAGAACTACATCAATTTGTATTCCAATAGACTCTCTGGACCTAGTACAATGTATATCCACCCTAAGTATGTTTGTTTTCTCCCCCCCCTTTTAAATTCATATGTTTTGTAATTTTGTGCCTCTGTGCCTTTTTCATCAGTTCTGGTGCCGAAATCTTAGAAACTTGCCTAAAAAAGACCCAGAATCTATTCATCTAGTCAAGAGGAAACTTTCTATGTATTTAAAATTAATTTCGAGAGACATTCTTGGTTTTCATAATTTTTGACTTAAGGGCCCAGGGTCAATTTTGGGTGACTTCGGCTTCGGATTAGAACTGCATCAATTTGTATTCTAATAGACTCTCTGGACTTAGTACTATGTATATCCACCCTTAGAATGTGTGTTTTCTTTCCCCCCCCCTTTGAAATTCATATGTTTTGTAATTTTGTGCCTCTGTGCCTTTTTCATCAATTCTGGTGCCGAAATCTTAGAAACTTGCCTAAAAAAGACCCAGAATCTGTTCATCTAGTCAAGAGGACTTTTCTATGTATTTAAAATTAATTTTGAGGGACATTTTTGGTTTTCATAAATTTTGACTTAAGGGCCCAGGGTAAATTTTGGGTGACTTTGGCTTCGGATTAGAACTGCATCAAGTTGTATTCCAATAGACTCTCTGGACCCAGTACAATGTATATCCACCCTTAGAATGTGTGTTTTATTCCCCCCCCCCCTTTAAATTCATATGTTTTGTAATTTTGTGCCTCTGTGCCTTTTTCATCAATTCTGGTGCCGAAATCTTAGAAACTTGACTAAACAAGAACAAGAATCTATTCATTTAGTAAAGAGGAAACTTTCTATGTATTTAAAATTAATTTTGAGAGACATTTTTGGTTTTCATAATTTTTGACTAAAGGGCCCAAGGGTCAATTTTGGGTGACTTCCGCTTCGGATTAGAACTGCATCAATTTGTATTCCAATAGACTCTCTGGACCCAGTACAATGTATATCCACCCTTAGAATGTGTGTTTTCTTCCCCCCCTTTTAAATTCATATGTTTTGTAATTTTGTGCCTCTGTGCCTTTTTCATCAGTTCTGGTGCCGAAATCTTAGAAACTTGCCTAAAAAAGACCCAGAATCTATTCATCTAGTCAAGAGGAAACTTTCTATGTATTTAAAATTAATTTTGAGAGACATTTTTGGTTTTCATAATTTTTGACTTAAGGGCCCAGGGTCAATTTTGGGTGACTTTGGCTTCGGATTAGAACTGCATCAAGTTGTATTCCAATAGACTCTCTGGACCCAGTACAATGTATATCCACCCTTAGAATGTGTGTTTTCTTCCCCCCCCCCTTTGAAATTCATATGTTTTGTTATTTTGTACCTCTGTTTCTTTTTCATCAGTTCTGGTGCCGAAATCTTAGAAACTTGCCTAAAAAAGACCCAGAATCTATTCATCTAGTCAAGAGGAAACTTTCTATGTATTTAAAATTAATTTTGAGAGACATTTTTGGTTTTCATAATTTTTGACTTAAGGGCCCAAGGGTCAATTTTGGGTGACTTTGGCTTCGGATTAGAACTGCATCAAGTTGTATTCCAATAGACTCTCTGGACCCAGTACAATGTATATCCACCCTTAGAATGTGTGTTTTCTTCCCCCCCCTTTAAATTCATATGTTTTGTAATTTTGTGCCTCTGTGCCTTTTTCATCAGTTCTGGTGCCGAAATCTTAGAAACTTGCCTAAAAAAGACCCAGAATCTATTCATCTAGTCAAGAGGAAACTTTCTATGTATTTAAAATTAATTTTGAGAGACATTTTTGGTTTTCATAATTTTTGACTTAAGAGCCCAGGGTCAATTTTGGGTGACTTTGGCTTCGGATTAGAACTGCGTCAATTTGTATTCCAATAGACTCTGGACCCAGTACAATGTTCATCCACCCTTAGAATGTGTGTTTTCTTCCCCCCCCCCTTTGAAATTCATATGTTTTGTAATTTTGTGCCTCTGTGCCTTTTTAATCATTTCTGGTGCCGAAATCTTAGAAACTTGCCTAAAAAAGACCCAGAATCTGTTCATCTAGTCAAGAGGACTTTTCTATGTATTTAAAATTAATTTTGAGGGACATTTTTGGTTTTCATAATTTTTGACTTAAGGGCCCAGGGTCAATTTTGGGTGACTTTGGCTTCGGATTAGAACTGCATCAAGTTGTATTCCAATAGACTCTCTGGACCCAATACAATGTATATCCACCCTTAGAATGTGTGTTTTCTTCCCCCCCCCTTTAAATTCATATGTTTTGTAATTTTGTGCCTCTGTGCCTTTTTCATCAGTTCTGGTGCCGAAATCTTAGAAACTTGACTAAACAAGACCAAGAATCTATTCATTTAGTCAAGAGGAAACTTTCTATGTATTTAAAATTAATTTTGAGAGACATTTTTGGTTTTCATAATTTTTGACTTAAGGGCCCAAGGGTCAATTTTGGGTGACTTCGGCTTCGGATTAGAACTGCATCAATTTGTATTCCAATAGACTCTCTGGACCCAGTACAATGTATATCCATCCTTAGAATGTGTGTTTTCTCCCCCCCCCTTTAAATTCATATGTTTTGTAATTTTGTGCCTCTGTGCCTTTTTCATCAGTTCTGGTGTCGAAATCTTAGAAACTTGCCTAAAAAAGACCCAGAATCTATTCATCTAGTCAAGAGGAAACTTTCTATGTGTTTAAAATTAATTTTGAGAGACATTTTTGGTTTTCATAATTTTTGACTTAAGGGCCCAGGGTCAATTTTGGGTGACTTTGGCTTCGGATTAGAACTGCATCAATTTGTATTCCAATAGACTCTCTGGACCTAGTACAATGTATATCCACCCTTAGTATGTGTGTTTTCTCCCCCCCCTTTTAAATTCATATGTTTTGTAATTTTGTGCCTCTGTGCCTTTTTCATCAGTTCTGGTGCCGAAATCTTAGAAACTTGCCTAAAAAAGACCCAGAATCTATTCATCTAGTCAAGAGGAAACTTTCTATGTATTTAAAATTAATTTTGAGAGACATTTTTGGTTTTCATAATTTTTGACTTAAGAGCCCAGGGTCAATTTTGGGTGACTTTGGCTTCGGATTAGAACTGCATCAATTTGTATTCCAATAGACTCTGGACCCAGTACAATGTTCATCCACCCTTAGAATGTGTGTTTTCTTCCCCCCCCCCTTTGAAATTCATATGTTTTGTAATTTTGTGCCTCTGTGCCTTTTTAATCATTTCTGGTGCCGAAATCTTAGAAACTTGCCTAAAAAAGGCCCAGAATCTGTTCATCTAGTCAAGAGGACTTTTCTATGTATTTAAAATTAATTTTGAGGGACATTTTTGGTTTTCATAATTTTTGACTTAAGGGCCCAGGGTCAATTTTGGGTGACTTTGGCTTCGGATTAGAACTGCATCAAGTTGTATTCCAATAGACTCTCTGGACCCAATACAATGTATATCCACCCTTAGAATGTGTGTTTTCTTCCCCCCCCCCTTTAAATTCATATGTTTTGTAATTTTGTGCCTCTGTGCCTTTTTCATCAGTTCTGGTGCCGAAATCTTAGAAACTTGACTAAACAAGACCAAGAATCTATTCATTTAGTCAAGAGGAAACTTTCTATGTATTTAAAATTAATTTTGAGAGACATTTTTGGTTTTCATAATTTTTGACTTAAGGGCCCAAGGGTCAATTTTGGGTGACTTCGGCTTCGGATTAGAACTGCATCAATTTGTATTCCAATAGACTCTCTGGACCCAGTACAATGTATATCCACCCTTAGAATGTGTGTTTTCTCCCCCCCCCTTTAAATTCATATGTTTTGTAATTTTGTGCCTCTGTGCCTTTTTCATCAGTTCTGGTGCCGAAATCTTAGAAACTTGCCTAAAAAAGACCCAGAATCTATTCATCTAGTCAAGAGGAAACTTTCTATGTGTTTAAAATTAATTTTGAGAGACATTTTTGGTTTTCATAATTTTTGACTTAAGGGCCCAGGGTCAATTTTGGGTGACTTTGGCTTCGGATTAGAACTACATCAATTTGTATTCCAATAGACTCTCTGGACCTAGTACAATGTATATCCACCCTTAGTATGTGTGTTTTCTCCCCCCCCTTTTAAATTCATATGTTTTGTAATTTTGTGCCTCTGTGCCTTTTTCATCAGTTCTGGTGCCGAAATCTTAGAAACTTGCCTAAAAAAGACCCAGAATCTGTTCATCTAGTCAAGAGGAAACTTTCTATGTATTTAAAATTAATTTTGAGAGACATTCTTGGTTTTCATAATTTTTGACTTAAGAGCCCATGGTCAATTTTGGGTGACTTCGGCTTCGGATTAGAACTGCATCAATTTGTATTCTAATAGACTCTCTGGACTTAGTACAAGGTATATCCACCGTTAGAATGTGTGTTTTCTTTCCCCCCCCTTTTAAATTCATATGTTTTGTAATTTTGTGCCTCTGTGCCTTTTTCATCAGTTCTGGTGCCGAAATCTTAGAAACTTGCCTAAAAAAGGCCCAGAATCTATTCATCTAGTCAAGAGGAAACTTTCTATGTATTTAAAATTAATTTTGAGAGACATTTTTGGTTTTCATAATTTTTGACTTAAGGGCCCAGGATCAATTTTGGGTGATTTCGGCTTCGGATTAGAACTGCATCAAGTTGTATTCCAATAGACTCTCTGGACCCAGTACAATGTATATCCACCCTTAGAATGTGTGTTTTCTTCCCCCCCCCCTTTGAAATTCATATGTTTTGTTATTTTGTGCCTCTGTGCCTTTTTCATCAGTTCTGGTGCCGAAATCTGAGAAACTTGCCTAAAAAAGACCCAGAATCTATTCATTTAGTCAAGAGGAAACTTTCTATATATTTAAAATTAATTTTGAGAGAAATTTTTCGTTTTCATAATTTTTGACTTAAGGGCCCAGGGTCAATTTTGGGTGACTTTGGCTTCGGATTAGAACTGCATCAAGTTGTATTCCAATAGACTCTCTGGACCCAGTACAATGTATATCCACCCTTAGAATGTGTGTTTTCTTCCCCCTCCCTTTAAATTCATATGTTTTGTAATTTTGTGCCTCTGTGCCTTTTTCATCAGTTCTGGTGCCGAAATCTTAGAAACTTGACTAAAAAAGACCCAGAATCTATTCATTTAGTCAAGAGGAAATTTTCTATGTATCTAAAATTAATTTTGAGAGACATTTTTGGTTTTTATAATTTTTGACTTAAGGGCCCAAGAGTCAATTTTGGGTGACTTCGGCTTCGGATTAGAACTGCATCAATTTGTATTCCAATAGACTCTGGACCCAGTACAATGTTCATCCACCCTTAGAATGTGTGTTTTCTTCCCCCCCCCCTTTGAAATTCATATGTTTTGTAATTTTGTGCCTCTGTGCCTTTTTCATCAGTTCTGGTGCCGAAATCATAGAAACTTGCCTAAAAAAGACCCAGAATCTGTTTATCTAGTCAAGAGGACTTTTCTATGTATTTAAAATTAATTTTGAGAGACATTTTTGGTTTTCATAATTTTTGACTTAAGGGCCCAGGGTCAATTTTGGGTGACTTTGGCTTCGGATTAGAACTGCATCAAGTTGTATTCCAATAGACTCTCTGGACCCAGTACAATGTATATCCACCCTTAGAATGTGTGTTTTCTTCCCCCCCCCTTTGAAATTCATATGTTTTGTTATTTTGTACCTCTGTTACTTTTTCATCAGTTCTGGTGCCGAAATCTTAGAAACTTGCCTAAAAAAGACCCAGAATCTATTCATCTAGTCAAGAGGAAACTTTCTATGTATTTAAAATTAATTTTGAGAGACATTTTTGGTTTTCATAATTTTTGACTTAAGGGCCCAAGGGTCAATTTTGGGTGACTTCGGCTTCGGATTAGAACTGCATCAATTTGTATTCCAATAGACTCTCTGGACCTAGTACAATGTATATCCACCCTTAGAATGTGTGTTTTCTTCCCCCCCCTTTAAATTCATATGTTTTGTAATTTTGTGCCTCTGTGCCTTTTTCATCAGTTCTGGTGCCGAAATCTTAGAAACTTGCCTAAAAAAGACCCAGAATCTATTCATCTAGTCAAGAGGAAACTTTCTATGTATTTAAAATTAATTTTGAGAGACATTTTTGGTTTTCATAATTTTTGACTTAAGAGCCCAGGGTCAATTTTGGGTGACTTTGGCTTCGGAATAGAACTGCATCAATTTGTATTCCAATAGACTCTGGACCCAGTACAATGTTCATCCACCCTTAGAATGTGTGTTTTCTTCCCCCCCCTTTGAAATTCATATGTTTTGTAATTTTGTGCCTCTGTGCCTTTTTCATCAGTTCTGGTGCCGAAATCTTAGAAACTTGCCTAAAAAAGACCCAGAATCTGTTCATCTAGTCAAGAGGACTTTTCTATGTATTTAAAATTAATTTTGAGGGACATTTTTGGTTTTCATAATTTTTGACTTAAGGGCCCAGGGTCAATTTTGGGTGACTTTGGCTTCGGATTAGAACTGCATCAAGTTGTATTCCAATAGACTCTCTGGACCCAATACAATGTATATCCACCCTTAGAATGTGTGTTTTCTTCCCCCCCCCTTTAAATTCATATGTTTTGTAATTTTGTGCCTCTGTGCCTTTTTCATCAGTTCTGGTGCCGAAATCTGAGAAACTTGCCTAAAAAAGACCCAGAATCTATTCATTTAGTCAAGAGGAAACTTTCTATATATTTAAAATTAATTTTGAGAGAAATTTTTCGTTTTCATAATTTTTGACTTAAGGGCCCAGGGTCAATTTTGGGTGACTTTGGCTTCGGATTAGAACTGCATCAAGTTGTATTCCAATAGACTCTCTGGACCCAGTACAATGTATATCCACCCTTAGAATGTGTGTTTTCTTCCCCCTCCCTTTAAATTCATGTTTTGTAATTTTGTGCCTCTGTGCCTTTTTCATCAGTTCTGGTGCCGAAATCTTAGAAACTTGACTAAAAAAGACCCAGAATCTATTCATTTAGTCAAGAGGAAATTTTCTATGTATCTAAAATTAATTTTGAGAGACATTTTTGGTTTTTATAATTTTTGACTTAAGGGCCCAAGAGTCAATTTTGGGTGACTTCGGCTTCGGATTAGAACTGCATCAATTTGTATTCCAATAGACTCTGGACCCAGTACAATGTTCATCCACCCTTAGAATGTGTGTTTTCTTCCCCCCCCCCTTTGAAATTCATATGTTTTGTAATTTTGTGCCTCTGTGCCTTTTTCATCAGTTCTGGTGCCGAAATCATAGAAACTTGCCTAAAAAAGACCCAGAATCTGTTTATCTAGTCAAGAGGACTTTTCTATGTATTTAAAATTAATTTTGAGGGACATTTTTGGTTTTCATAATTTTTGACTTAAGGGCCCAGGGTCAATTTTGGGTGACTTTGGCTTCGGATTAGAACTGCATCAAGTTGTATTCCAATAGACTCTCTGGACCCAGTACAATGTATATCCACCCTTAGAATGTGTGTTTTCTTCCCCCCCCCCTTTGAAATTCATATGTTTTGTTATTTTGTACCTCTGTTTCTTTTTCATCAGTTCTGGTGCCGAAATCTTAGAAACTTGCCTAAAAAAGACCCAGAATCTATTCATCTAGTCAAGAGGAAACTTTCTATGTATTTAAAATTAATTTTGAGAGACATTTTTGGTTTTCATAATTTTTGACTTAAGGGCCCAAGGGTCAATTTTGGGTGACTTTGGCTTCGGATTAGAACTACATCAATTTGTATTCCAATAGACTCTCTGGACCTAGTACAATGTATATCCACCCTAAGTATGTTCGTTTTCTCCCCCCCCTTTTAAATTCATATGTTTTGTAATTTTGTGCCTCTGTGCCTTTTTCATCAGTTCTGGTGCCGAAATCTTAGAAACTTGCCTAAAAAAGACCCAGAATCTATTCATCTAGTCAAGAGGAAACTTTCTATGTATTTAAAATTAATTTCGAGAGACATTCTTGGTTTTCATAATTTTTGACTTAAGGGCCCAGGGTCAATTTTGGGTGACTTCGGCTTCGGATTAGAACTGCATCAATTTGTATTCTAATAGACTCTCTGGACTTAGTACTATGTATATCCACCCTTAGAATGTGTGTTTTCTTTCCCCCCCCCTTTGAAATTCATATGTTTTGTAATTTTGTGCCTCTGTGCCTTTTTCATCAGTTCTGGTGCCGAAATCATAGAAACTTGCCTAAAAAAGACCCAGAATCTGTTCATCTAGTCAAGAGGACTTTTCTATGTATTTAAAATTAATTTTGAGGGACATTTTTGGTTTTCATAATTTTTGACTTAAGGGCCCAGGGTCAATTTTGGGTGACTTTGGCTTCGGATTAGAACTGCATCAAGTTGTATTCCAATAGACTCTCTGGACCCAGTACAATGTATATCCACCCTTAGAATGTGTGTTTTATTCCCCCCCCCCCTTTAAATTCATATGTTTTGTAATTTTGTGCCTCTGTGCCTTTTTCATCAGTTCTGGTGCCGAAATCTTAGAAACTTGACTAAACAAGAACAAGAATCTATTCATTTAGTCAAGAGGAAACTTTCTATGTATTTAAAATTAATTTTGAGAGACATTTTTGGTTTTCATAATTTTTGACTCAAGGGCCCAAGGGTCAATTTTGGGTGACTTCGGCTTCGGATTAGAACTGCATCAATTTGTATTCCAATAGACTCTCTGGACCCAGTACAATGTATATCCACCCTTAGAATGTGTGTTTTCTTCCCCCCCTTTTAAATTCATATGTTTTGTAATTTTGTGCCTCTGTGCCTTTTTCATCAGTTCTGGTGCCGAAATCTTAGAAACTTGCCTAAAAAAGACCCAGAATCTATTCATCTAGTCAAGAGGAAACTTTCTATGTATTTAAAATTAATTTTGAGAGACATTTTTGGTTTTCATAATTTTTGACTTAAGGGCCCAGGGTCAATTTTGGGTGACTTTGGCTTCGGATTAGAACTACATCAATTTGTATTCCAATAGACTCTCTGGTCCTAGTACAATGTATATCCACCCTTAGTATGTTTGTTTTCTCCCCCCCCCCTTTTCAATTCATATGTTTTGTAATTTTGTGCCTCTGTGCCTTTTTCATCAGTTCTGGTGCCGAAATCTTAGAAACTTGCCTAAAAAAGACCCAGAATCTATTCATCTAGTCAAGAGGAAACTTTCTATGTATTTAAAATTAATTTTGAGAGATATTCTTGGTTTTCATAATTTTTGACTTAAGGGCCCAGGGTCAATTTCTGGTGACTTCGGCTTCGGATTAGAACTGCATCAATTTGTATTCTAATAGACTCTCTGGACTTAGTACAATGTATATCCACCCTTAGAATGTGTGTTTTCTTTCCCCCCCCTTTTAAATTCATATGTTTTGTAATTTTGTGCCTCTGTGCCTTTTTCATCAGTTCTGGTGCCGAAATCTTAGAAACTTGCCTAAAAAAGACCCAGAATCTATTCATCTAGTCAAGAGGAAACTTTCTATGTATTTAAAATTAATTTTGAGAGACATTTTTGGTTTTCATAATTTTTGACTTAAGGGCCCAAGGGTAAATTTTGGGTGACTTCTTCTTCGGATTAGAACTGCATCAATTTGTATTCGAATAGACTCTGGACCCAGTACAATGTTCATCCACCCTTAGAATGTGTGTTTTCTTCCCCCCCTTTGAAATTTATGTTTTGTTATTTTGTGCCTCTGTGGCTTTTTAATCAATTCTGGTGCCGAAATCTGAGAAACTTGCCTAAAAAAGACCCAGAATCTATTCATTCAGTCAAGAGGAAACTTTCTATATATTCAAAATTAATTTTGAGAGACATTTTTGGTTTTCATAATTTTTGACTTAAGGGCCCAGGGTCAATTTTGGGTGACTTTGGCTTCGGATTAGAACTGCATCAAGTTGTATTCCAATAGACTCTCTGGACCCAGTACAATGTATATCCATCCTTAGAATGTGTGTTTTCTTCCCCCTCCCTTTAAATTCATATGTTTTGTAATTTTGTGCCTCTGTGCCTTTTTCATCAGTTCTGGTGCCGAAATCTTAGAAACTTGACTAAAAAAGACCCAGAATCTATTCATTTAGTCAAGAGGAAACTTTCTATGTATCTAAAATTAACTTTGAGAGACATTTTTGGTTTTCATAATTTTTGACTGAAGGGCCCAAGGGTCAATTTTGGGTGACTTCGGCTTCGGATTAGAACTGCATCAATTTGTATTCCAATAGACTCTGGACCCAGTACAATGTTCATCCACCCTTAGAATGTGTGTTTTCTTCCCCCCCCCTTTGAAATTCATATGTTTTTTAATTTTGTGCCTCTGTGCCTTTTTCATCAGTTCTGGTGCCGAAATCATAGAAACTTGCCTAAAAAAGACCTTAAATCTGTTCATCTAGTCAAGAGGAAACTTTCTATGTATTTAAAATTAATTTTGAGGGACATTTTTGGTTTTCATAATTTTTGACTTAAGGGCCCAGGGTCAATTTTGGGTGACTTTGGCTTCGGATTAGAACTGCATCAAGTTGTATTCCAATAGACTCTCTGGACTTAGTACAATGTATATCCACCCTTAGAATGTGTGTTTTCTTCCCCCCCCTTTAAATTCATATGTTTTGTAATTTTGTGCCTCTGTGCCTTTTTCATCAGTTCTGGTGCCGAAATCATAAAAACTTGCCTAAAAAAGACCCAGAGTCTGTTTATCTAGTCAAGAGGACTTTTCTATGTATTTAAAATTAATTTTGAGGGACATTTTTGGTTTTCATAATTTTTGACTTAAGGGCCCAGGGTCAATTTTGGGTGACTTTGGCTTCGGATTAGAACTGCATCAAGTTGTATTCCAATAGACTCTCTGGACCCAGTACAATGTATATCCACCCTTAGAATGTGTGTTTTCTTCCCCCCCCCTTTGAAATTCATATGTTTTGTTATTTTGTGCCTGTGTGCCTTTTTCATCAGTTCTGGTGCCGAAATCTGAGAAACTTGCCTAAAAAAGACCCAGAATCTATTCATTTAGTCAAGAGGAAACTTTCTATATATTTAAAATTAATTTTGAGAGAAATTTTTCGTTTTCATAATTTTTGACTTAAGGGCCCAGGGTCAATTTTGGGTGACTTTGGCTTCGGATTAGAACTGCATCAAGTTGTATTCCAATAGACTCTCTGGACCCAGTACAATGTATATCCACCCTTAGAATGTGTGTTTTCTTCCCCCTCCCTTTAAATTCATGTTTTGTAATTTTGTGCCTCTGTGCCTTTTTCATCAGTTCTGGTGCCGAAATCTTAGAAACTTGACTAAAAAAGACCCAGAATCTATTCATTTAGTCAAGAGGAAATTTTCTATGTATCTAAAATTAATTTTGAGAGACATTTTTGGTTTTTATAATTTTTGACTTAAGGGCCCAAGAGTCAATTTTGGGTGACTTCGGCTTCGGATTAGAACTGCATCAATTTGTATTCCAATAGACTCTGGACCCAGTACAATGTTCATCCACCCTTAGAATGTGTGTTTTCTTCCCCCCCCCCCTTTGAAATTCATATGTTTTGTAATTTTGTGCCTCTGTGCCTTTTTCATCAGTTCTGGTGCCGAAATCATAGAAACTTGCCTAAAAAAGACCCAGAATCTGTTTATCTAGTCAAGAGGACTTTTCTATGTATTTAAAATTAATTTTGAGGGACATTTTTGGTTTTCATAACTTTTGACTTAAGGGCCCAGGGTCAATTTTGGGTGACTTTGGCTTCGGATTAGAACTGCATCAAGTTGTATTCCAATAGACTCTCTGGACCCAGTACAATGTATATCCACCCTTAGAATGTGTGTTTTCTTCCCCCCCCCTTTGAAATTCATATGTTTTGTTATTTTGTACCTCTGTTTCTTTTTCATCAGTTCTGGTGCCGAAATCTTAGAAACTTGCCTAAAAAAGACCCAGAATCTATTCATCTAGTCAAGAGGAAACTTTCTATGTATTTAAAATTAATTTTGAGAGACATTTTTGGTTTTCATAATTTTTGACTTAAGGGCCCAAGGGTCAATTTTGGGTGACTTTGGCTTCGGATTAGAACTACATCAAGTTGTATTCCAATAGACTCTCTGGACCTAGTACAATGTATATCCACCCTAAGTATGTTCGTTTTCTCCCCCCCCTTTTAAATTCATATGTTTTGTAATTTTGTGCCTCTGTGCCTTTTTCATCAGTTCTGGTGCCGAAATCTTAGAAACTTGCCTAAAAAAGACCCAGAATCTATTCATCTAGTCAAGAGGAAACTTTCTATGTATTTAAAATTAATTTCGAGAGACATTCTTGGTTTTCTTAATTTTTGACTTAAGGGCCCAGGGTCAATTTTGGGTGACTTCGGCTTCGGATTAGAACTGCATCAATTTGTATTCTAATAGACTCTCTGGACTTAGTACTATGTATATCCACCCTTAGAATGTGTGTTTTCTTTCCCCCCCCCTTTGAAATTCATATGTTTTGTAATTTTGTGCCTCTGTGCCTTTTTCATCAATTCTGGTGCCGAAATCTTAGAAACTTGCCTAAAAAAGACCCAGAATCTGTTCATCTAGTCAAGAGGACTTTTCTATGTATTTAAAATTAATTTTGAGGGACATTTTTGGTTTTCATAATTTTTGACTTAAGGGCCCAGGGTCAATTTTGGGTGACTTTGGCTTCGGATTAGAACTGCATCAAGTTGTATTCCAATAGACTCTCTGGACCCAGTACAATGTATATCCACCCTTAGAATGTGTGTTTTATTCCCCCCCCCCTTTAAATTCATATGTTTTGTAATTTTGTGCCTCTGTGCCTTTTTCATCAGTTCTGGTGCCGAAATCTTAGAAACTTGACTAAACAAGAACAAGAATCTATTCATTTAGTCAAGAGGAAACTTTCTATGTATTTAAAATTAATTTTGAGAGACATTTTTGGTTTTCATAATTTTTGACTCAAGGGCCCAAGGGTCAATTTTGGGTGACTTCGGCTTCGGATTAGAACTGCATCAATTTGTATTCCAATAGACTCTCTGGACCCAGTACAATGTATATCCACCCTTAGAATGTGTGTTTTCTTCCCCCCCTTTTAAATTCATATGTTTTGTAATTTTGTGCCTCTGTGCCTTTTTCATCAGTTCTGGTGCCGAAATCTTAGAAACTTGCCTAAAAAAGACCCAGAATCTATTCATCTAGTCAAGAGGAAACTTTCTATGTATTTAAAATTAATTTTGAGAGACATTTTTGGTTTTCATAATTTTTGACTTAAGGGCCCAGGGTCAATTTTGGGTGACTTTGGCTTCGGATTAGAACTACATCAATTTGTATTCCAATAGACTCTCTGGTCCTAGTACAATGTATATCCACCCTTAGTATGTTTGTTTTCTCCTCCCCCCCTTTTCAATTCATGTGTTTTGTAATTTTGTGCCTCTGTGCCTTTTTCATCAGTTCTGGTGCCGAAATCTTAGAAACTTGCCTAAAAAAGACCCAGAATCTATTCATCTAGTCAAGAGGAAACTTTCTATGTATTTAAAATTAATTTTGAGAGATATTCTTGGTTTTCATAATTTTTGACTTAAGGGCCCAGGGTCAATTTCTGGTGACTTCGGCTTCGGATTAGAACTGCATCAATTTGTATTCTAATAGACTCTCTGGACTTAGTACAATGTATATCCACCCTTAGAATGTGTGTTTTCTTTCCCCCCCCTTTTAAATTCATATGTTTTGTAATTTTGTGCCTCTGTGCCTTTTTCATCAGTTCTGGTGCCGAAATCTTAGAAACTTGCCTAAAAAAGACCCAGAATCTATTCATCTAGTCAAGAGGAAACTTTCTATGTATTTAAAATTAATTTTGAGAGACATGTTTGGTTTTCATAATTTTTGACTTAAGGGCCCAGGGTCAATTTTGGGTGACTTCTTCTTCGGATTAGAACTGCATCAATTTGTATTCCAATAGACTCTGGACCCAGTACAATGTATTTCCACCCTTAGAATGTGTGTTTTCTTCCTCCCCTTTGAAATTTATGTTTTGTTATTTTGTGCCTCTGTGCCTTTTTAATCAATTCTGGTGCCGAAATCTGAGAAACTTGCCTAAAAAAGACCCAGAATCTATTCATTCAGTCAAGAGGAAACTTTCTATATATTTAAAATTAATTTTGAGAGACATTTTTGGTTTTCATAATTTTTGACTTAAGGGCCCAGGGTCAATTTTGGGTGACTTTGGCTTCGGATTAGAACTGCATCAAGTTGTATTCCAATAGACTCTCTGGACCCAGTACAATGTATATCCATCCTTAGAATGTGTGTTTTCTTCCCCCTCCCTTTAAATTCATATGTTTTGTAATTTTGTGCCTCTGTGCCTTTTTCATCAGTTCTGGTGCCGAAATCTTAGAAACTTGACTAAAAAAGACCCAGAATCTATTCATTTAGTCAAGAGGAAACTTTCTATGTATCTAAAATTAACTTTGAGAGACATTTTTGGTTTTCATAATTTTTGACTTAAGGGCCCAAGGGTCAATTTTGGGTGACTTCGGCTTCGGATTAGAACTGCATCAATTTGTATTCCAATAGACTCTGGACCCAGTACAATGTTCATCCACCCTTAGAATGTGTGTTTTCTTCCCCCCCCCCTTTGAAATTCATATGTTTTGTAATTTTGTGCCTCTGTGCCTTTTTCATCAGTTCTGGTGCCGAAATCATAGAAACTTGCCTAAAAAAGACCCAGAATCTGTTCATCTAGTCAAGAGGACTTTTCTATGTATTTAAAATTAATTTTGAGGGACATTTTTGGTTTTCATAATTTTTGACTTAAGGGCCCAGGGTCAATTTTGGGTGACTTTGGCTTCGGATTAGAACTGCATCAAGTTGTATTCCAATAGACTCTCTGGACTTAGTACAATGTATATCCACCCTTAGAATGTGTGTTTTCTTCCCCCCCCCCTTTAAATTCATATGTTTTGTAATTTTGTGCCTCTGTGCCTTTTTCATCAGTTCTGGTGCCGAAATCATAGAAACTTGCCTAAAAAAGACCCAGAATCTATTCATCTAGTCAAGAGGAAACTTTCTATGTATTTAAAATTAATTTTGAGAGACATTTTTGGTTTTCATAATTTTTGACTTAAGGGCCCAAGAGTCAATTTTGGGTGACTTCGGCTTCGGATTAGAACTGCATCAATTTGTATTCCAATAGACTCTGGACCCAGTACAATGTTCATCCACCCTTAGAATGTGTGTTTTCTTCCCCCCCCCCTTTGAAATTCATATGTTTTGTAATTTTGTGCCTCTGTGCCTTTTTCATCAGTTCTGGTGCCGAAATCATAGAAACTTGCCTAAAAAAGACCCAGAATCTGTTTATCTAGTCAAGAGGACTTTTCTATGTATTTAAAATTAATTTTGAGGGACATTTTTGGTTTTCATAATTTTTGACTTAAGGGCCCAGGGTCAATTTTGGGTGACTTTGGCTTCGGATTAGAACTGCATCAAGTTGTATTCCAATAGACTCTCTGGACCCAGTACAATGTATATCCACCCTTAGAATGTGTGTTTTCTTCCCCCCCCCTTTGAAATTCATATGTTTTGTTATTTTGTGCCTCTGTTTCTTTTTCATCAGTTCTGGTGCCGAAATCTTAGAAACTTGCCTAAAAAAGACCCAGAATCTATTCATCTAGTCAAGAGGAAACTTTCTATGTATTTAAAATTAATTTTGAGAGACATTTTTGGTTTTCATAATTTTTGACTTAAGGGCCCAAGGGTCAATTTTGGGTGACTTTGGCTTCGGATTAGAACTACATCAATTTGTATTCCAATAGACTCTCTGGACCTAGTACAATGTATATCCACCCTAAGTATGTTTGTTTTCTCCCCCCCCTTTTAAATTCATATGTTTTGTAATTTTGTGCCTCTGTGCCTTTTTCAACAGTTCTGGTGCCGAAATCTTAGAAACTTGCCTAAAAAAGACCCAGAATCTATTCATCTAGTCAAGAGGAAACTTTCTATGTATTTAAAATTAATTTCGAGAGACATTCTTGGTTTTCATAATTTTTGACTTAAGGGCCCAGGGTCAATTTTGGTTGACTTCGGCTTCGGATTAGAACTGCATCAATTTGTATTCTAATAGACTCTCTGGACTTAGTACAATGTATATCCACCCTTAGAATGTGTGTTTTCTTTCCCCCCCCCCTTTGAAATTCATATGTTTTGTAATTTTGTGCCTCTGTGCCTTTTTCATCAATTCTGGTGCCGAAATCTTAGAAACTTGCCTAAAAAAGACCCAGAATCTGTTCATCTAATCAAGAGGACTTTTCTATGTATTTAAAATTAATTTTGAGGGACATTTTTGGTTTTCATAATTTTTGACTTAAGGGCCCAGGGTCAATTTTGGGTGACTTTGGCTTCGGATTAGAACTGCATCAAGTTGTATTCCAATAGACTCTCTGGACCCAGTACAATGTATATCCACCCTTAGAATGTGTGTTTTATTCCCCCCCCTTCAAATTCATATGTTTTGTAATTTTGTGCCTCTGTGCCTTTTTCATCAGTTCTGGTGCCGAAATCTTA
The DNA here is from genome assembly GCA_950022655.1 of Alentia gelatinosa. Lineage (NCBI taxonomy): Eukaryota > Metazoa > Annelida > Polychaeta > Phyllodocida > Polynoidae > Alentia > Alentia gelatinosa. The sequence continues at coordinate 15,941,618 of OX465590.1, forward strand.
GAAACTTGACTAAACAAGAACAAGAATCTATTCATTTAGTCAAGAGGAAACTTTCTATGTATTTAAAATTAATTTTGAGAGACATTTTTGGTTTTCATAATTTTTGACTAAAGGGCCCAAGGGTAAATTTTGGGTGACTTCGGCTTCGGATTAGAACTGCATCAATTTGTATTCCAATAGACTCTCTGGACCCAGTACAATGTATATCCACCCTTAGAATGTGTGTTTTCTTCCCCCCCTTTTAAATTCATATGTTTTGTAATTTTGTGCCTCTGTGCCTTTTTCATCAGTTCTGGTGCCGAAATCTTAGAAACTTGCCTATAAAAGACCCAGAATCTATTCATCTAGTCAAGAGGAAACTTTCTATGTATTTAAAATTAATTTTGAGAGACATTTTTGGTTTTCATAATTTTTGACTTAAGGGCCCAAGGGTCAATTTTGGGTGACTTTGGCTTCGGATTAGAACTACATCAATTTGTATTCCAATAGACTCTCTGGACCTAGTACAATGTATATCCACCCTAAGTATGTTTGTTTTCTCCCCCCCCTTTTAAATTCATATGTTTTGTAATTTTGTGCCTCTGTGCCTTTTTCAACAGTTCTGTGCCGAAATCTTAGAAACTTGCCTAAAAAAGACCCAGAATCTATTCATCTAGTCAAGAGGAAACTTTCTATGTATTTAAAATTAATTTCGAGAGACATTCTTGGTTTTCATAATTTTTGACTTAAGGGCCCAGGGTCAATTTTGGTTGACTTCGGCTTCGGATTAGAACTGCATCAATTTGTATTCTAATAGACTCTCTGGACTTAGTACAATGTATATCCACCCTTAGAATGTGTGTTTTCTTTCCCCCCCCCTTTGAAATTCATATGTTTTGTAATTTTGTGCCTCTGTGCCTTTTTCATCAATTCTGGTGCCGAAATCTTAGAAACTTGCCTAAAAAAGACCCAGAATCTGTTCATCTAGTCAAGAGGACTTTTCTATGTATTTAAAATTAATTTTGAGGGACATTTTTGGTTTTCATAATTTTTGACTTAAGGGCCCAGGGTCAATTTTGGGTGACTTTGGCTTCGGATTAGAACTGCATCAAGTTGTATTCCAATAGACTCTCTGGACCCAGTACAATTTATATCCACCCTTAGAATGTGTGTTTTATTCCCCCCCCCTTCAAATTCATATGTTTTGTAATTTTGTGCCTCTGTGCCTTTTTCATCAGTTCTGGTGCCGAAATCTTAGAAACTTGACTAAACAAGAACAAGAATCTATTCATTTAGTCAAGAGGAAACTTTCTATGTATTTAAAATTAATTTTGAGAGACATTTTTGGTTTTCATAATTTTTGACTAAAGGGCCCAAGGGTAAATTTTGGGTGACTTCGGCTTCGGATTAGAACTGCATCAATTTGTATTCCAATAGACTCTCTGGACCCAGTACAATGTATATCCACCCTTAGAATGTGTGTTTTCTTCCCCCCCTTTTAAATTCATATGTTTTGTAATTTTGTGCCTCTGTGCCTTTTTCATCAGTTCTGGTGCCGAAATCTTAGAAACTTGCCTATAAAAGACCCAGAATCTATTCATCTAGTCAAGAGGAAACTTTCTATGTATTTAAAATTAATTTTGAGAGACATTTTTGGTTTTCATAATTTTTGACTTAAGGGCCCAAGGGTAAATTTTGGGTGACTTCGTCTTCGGATTAGAACTGCATCAATTTGTATTCCAATAGACTCTGGACCCAGTACAATGTATTTCCACCCTTAGAATGTGTGTTTTCTTCCCCCCCCTTTGAAATTTATGTTTGTTTTTTTGTGCCTCTGTGCCTTTTTCATCAGTTCTGGTGCCGAAATCTTAGAAACTTGCCTAAAAAAGACCCAGAATCTATTCATCTAGTCAAGAGGAAACTTTCTATGTATTTAAAATTAATTTTGGAAGACATTTTTGGTTTTCATAATTTTTGACTTGAGGGACCAGGGTAAATTTTGGGTGACTTCGGCTTCGGATTAGAACTGCATCAAGTTGTATTCCAATAGACTCTCTGGACCCAGTACAATGTATATCCACCCTTAGAATGTGTGTTTTCTTCCCCTCCCCTTTAGATTTATATGTTTTGTTATTTTGTGCCTCTGTGCCTTTTTAATCAGTTCTGGTGCCGAAATCTGAGAAACTTGCCTAAAAAAGACCCAGAATCTATTCATTCAGTCAAGAGGAAACTTTCTATATATTTAAAATTAATTTTGAGAGACATTTTTGGTTTTCATAATTTTTGACTTAAGGGCCCAGGGTCAATTTTGGGTGACTTTGGCTTCGGATTAGAACTGCATCAAGTTGTATTCCAATAGACTCTCTGGACCCAGTACAATGTATATCCATCCTTAGAATGTGTGTTTTCTTCCCCCTCCCTTTAAATTCATATGTTTTGTAATTTTGTGCCTCTGTGCCTTTTTCATCAGTTCTGGTGCCGAAATCTTAGAAACTTGACTAAAAAAGACCCAGAATCTATTCATTTAGTCAAGAGGAAACTTTCTATGTATCTAAAATTAACTTTGAGAGACATTTTTGGTTTTCATAATTTTTGACTTAAGGGCCCAAGGGTCAATTTTGGGTGACTTCGGCTTCGGATTAGAACTGCATCAATTTGTATTCCAATAGACTCTGGACCCAGTACAATGTTCATCCACCCTTAGAATGTGTGTTTTCTTCCCCCCCCCCTTTGAAATTCATATGTTTTGTAATTTTGTGCCTCTGTGCCTTTTTCATCAGTTCTGGTGCCGAAATCATAGAAACTTGCCTAAAAAAGACCCAGAATCTGTTCATCTAGTCAAGAGGACTTTTCTATGTATTTAAAATTAATATTGAGGGACATTTTTGGTTTTCATAATTTTTGACTTAAGGGCCCAGGGTCAATTTTGGGTGACTTTGGCTTCGGATTAGAACTGCATCAAGTTGTATTCCAATAGACTCTCTGGACTTAGTACAATGTATATCCACCCTTAGAATGTGTGTTTTCTTCCCCCCCCTTTAAATTCATATGTTTTGTAATTTTGTGCCTCTGTGCCTTTTTCATCAGTTCTGGTGCCGAAATCTTAGAAACTTGCCTAAAAAAGACCAAGAATCTATTCATTTAGTCAAGAGGAAACTTTCTATGTATTTAAAATTAATTTTGAGAGACATTTTTGGTTTTCATAATTTTTGACTTAAGGGCCCTAGGGTAAATTTTGGGTGACTTCGGCTTCGGATTAGAACTGCATCAATTTGTATTCAAATAGACTCTCTGGACCCAGTACAATGTATATCCACCCTTAGAATGTGTTTTTTCTTCCCCCCCCTTTAAATTCATATGTTTTGTAATTTTGTGCCTCTGTGCCTTTTTCATCAGTTCTGGTGCCGAAATCTTAGAAACTTGCCTAAAAAAGACCCAGAATCTATTCATCTAGTCAAGAGGAAACTTTCTATGTATTTAAAATTAATTTTGAGAGACATTTTTGGTTTTCATAATTTTTGACTTAAGGGCCCAGGGTCAATTTTGGGTGACTTTGGCTTCGGATTAGAACTGCATCAATTTGTATTCCAATGGACTCTCTGGACGTAGTACAATGTATATCCACCCTTAGTATGTGTGTTTTCTCCCCCCCCTTTTAAATTCATATGTTTTGTAATTTTGTGCCTCTGTGCCTTTTTCATCAGTTCTGGTGCCGAAATCTTAGAAACTTGCCTAAAAAAGACCCAGAATCTATTCATCTAGTCAAGAGGAAACTTTCTATGTATTTAAAATTAATTTTGAGAGACATTCTTGGTTTTCATAATTTTTGACTTAAGGGCCCAGGGTCAATTTTGGGTGACTTCGGCTTCGGATTAGAACTGCATCAATTTGTATTCCAATAGACTCTCTGGACCCAGTACAATGTATATCCACCCTTAGAATGTGTGTTTTCTTCCCCCCCCCCCTTTTAAATTCATATGTTTTGTAATTTTGTGCCTCTGTGCCTTTTTCATCAGTTCTGGTGCCGAAATCTTAGAAACTTGCCTAAAAAAGACCCAGAATCTATTCATCTAGTCAAGAGGAAACTTTCTATGTATTTAAAATAATTTTGAGAGACATTTTTGGTTTTCATAATTTTTGACTTAAGGGCCCAGGGTCAATTTTGGGTGACTTCGGCTTCGTATTAGAACTGCATCAATTTATATTTCAATAGACTCTCTGGACCCAGTACAATGTATATCCACCCCTAGTATGTGTGTTTTCTTTCCCCCCCCCCTTTTAAATTCATATGTTTTGTAATTTTGTGCCACTGTGCCTTTTTCATCAGTTCTGGTGCCGAAATCTTAGAAACTTGCCAAAAAAAGATGCAGAATCTATTCATCTAGTCAAGAGGAAACTTTCTATGTATTTAAAATAATTTTGAGAGACATTTTTGGTTTTCATAATTTTTGACTTAAGGGCCCAGGGTCAATTTTGGGTGACTTTGGCTTCGGATTAGAACTGCATCAATTTGTATTCCAATAGACTCTCTGGACCTAGTACAATGCATATCTACCCTTAGAATGTGTGTTTCCCCCCCCCCTTTAAATTCATATGTTTTGTAATTTTGTGCCTCTGTGCCTTTTTCATCAGTTCTTGTGCCGAAATCTTAGAAACTTGCCTAAAAAAGACCCAGAATCTATTCATTTAGTCAAGAGGAAACTTTCTATGTATTTAAAATTAATTTTGAAAGACATGTTTGGTTTTCACAATTTTTGACTTAAGGGCCCAGGGTAAATTTTGGGTGACTTTGGCTTCGGATTAGAACTGCATCAATTTGTATTCCAATAGACTCTCTGGACCCATTACAATGTATATCCACCCTTAGAATGTTTGTTTCCCCCCCCTTTAAATTCATATGTTTTGTAATTTTGTGCCTCTGTGCCTTTTTCATCAGTTCTGGTGCCGAAATCTTAGAAACTTGCCTAAAAAAGACCCAGAATCTATTCATCTAGTCAAGAGGAAACTTTCTATGTATTTAAAATTAATTTTGGAAGACATTTTTGGTTTTCATAATTTTTGACTTGAGGGACCAGGGTAAATTTTGGGTGACTTCGGCTTCGGATTAGAACTGCATCAAGTTGTATTCCAATAGACTCTCTGGACCCAGTACAATGTATATCCACCCTTAGAATGTGTGTTTTCTTCCCCTCCCCTTTAGATTTATATGTTTTGTTATTTTGTGCCTCTGTGCCTTTTTCATCAGTTCTGGTGCCGAAATCTTAGAAACTTGCCTAAAAAAGACCCAGAATCTATTCATCTAGTCAAGAGGAAACTTTCTATGTATTTAAAATTAATTTTGAGAGACATTTTTAATTTTCATAATTTTTGACTTAAGGGCCCAGGATTAATTTTGAGTGACTTCGGCTTCGGATTAGAACTGCATCAAGTTGTATTCCAATAGACTCTCTGGACCCATTACAATGTATATCCACCCTTAGAATGTTTGTTTCCCCCCCCCTTTAAATTCATATGTTTTGTAATTTTGTGTCTCTGTGCCTTTTTCATCAGTTCTGGTGCCGAAATCTTAGAAACTTGCCTAAAAAAGACCCAGAATCTATTCATCTAGTCAAGAGGAAACTTTCTATGTATTTAAAATTAATTTTGAAAGACATGTTTGGTTTTCACAATTTTTGACTTAAGGGCCCAGGGTAAATTTTGGGTGACTTTGGCTTCGGATTAGAACTGCATCAATTTGTATTCCAATAGACTCTCTGGACCCAGTACAATGTATATCCACCCTTAGAATGTTTGTTTCCCCCCCTCTTTAAATTCATATGTTTTGTAATTTTGTGCCTCTGTGTCTTTTTCATCAGTTCTGGTGCCGAAATCTTAGAAACTTGCCTAAAAAAGACCCAGAATCTATTCATCTAGTCAAGAGGAAACTTTCTATGTATTTAAAATTAATTTTTGAAGACATTTTTGGTTTTCATAATTTTTGACTTGAGGGACCAGGGTAAATTTTGGGTGACTTCGGCTTCGGATTAGAACTGCATCAAGTTGTATTCCAATAGACTCTCTGGACCAAGTACAATATATATCCACCCTTAGAATGTGTGTTTTCTCCCCCCCCCCCTTTAAATTCATATGTTTTGTAATTTTGTGCCTCTGTGCCTTTTTCATCAGTTCTGGTGCCGAAATCTTAGAAACTTGCCTAAAAAAGACCCAGAATCTATTCATCTAGTCGAGAGGAAACTTTCTATGTATTTAAAATTAATTTTGAGAGACATTTTTGGTTTTCATAATTTTTGACTTAAGGGCCCAGGATCAATTTTGGGTGATTTCGGTTTCGGATTAGAACTGCATCAAGTTGTATTCCAATAGACTCTCTGGACCCAGTACAATGTATATCCACCCTTAGAATGTGTGTTTTCTTCCCCTCCCTTTTAGATTTATATGTTTTGTAATTTTGTGCCTCTGTGCCTTTTTCATCAGTTCTGGTGCCGAAATCTTAGAAACTTGCCTAAAAAAGACCCAGAATCTATTCATCTAGTCAAGAGGAAACTTTCTATGTATTTAAAATTAATTTTGAGAGACATTTTTAATTTTCATAATTTTTTACTTAAGGGCCCAGGATTAATTTTGAGTGACTTCGGCTTCGGATTAGAACTGCATCAAGTTGTATTCCAATAGACTCTCTGGACCCAGTAAAATGTATATCTACCCTTAGAATGTGTGTTTTCTTCCCCCCCTTTGAAATTCATATGTTTTGTTATTTTGTGCCTCTGTGCCTTTTTCATCAGTTCTGGTGCCGAAATCCTAGAAACATGACTAAAAAAGACCCAGAATCTATTCATTAAGTCAAGAGGAATCTTTCTATGTATTTAAAATTAATTTTGAGAGACATTTTTGGTTTTCATAATTTTTTGACTTAAGGGCCCAAGGGTCAATTTTGGGTGACTTCGGCTTCGGATTAGAACTGCATCAATTTGTATTCCAATAGACTCTCTGGACCCAGTACAATGTATATCCACCCTTAGAATGTGTGTTTTCTTCCCCCCCCCTTTGAAATTCATATGTTTTGTAATTTTGTGCCTCTGTGCCTTTTTCATCAGTTCTGGTGCCGAAATCTTAGAAACTTGCCTAAAAAAGACCCAGAATCTATTCATCTAGTCAAGAGGAAACTTTCTATGTATTCAACATTAATTTTGAGAGACATTCTTGGATTTCATAATTTTTGACTTAAGGGCCCAGGGTCAATTTTGGGTGACTTTGGCTTCGGATTAGAACTGCATCAAGTTATATTTCAATAGACTCTTTGGACCCAGTACAATGTATATCCACCCTTAGTATGTGTGTTTTCTTTCCCCCCCCTTTTAAATTCATATGTTTTGTAATTTTGTGCCTCTGTGCCTTTTTCATCAGTTCTGGTGCCGAAATCTTAGAAACTTGCCTAAAAAAGACCCAGAATCTATTCATCTAGTCAAGAGGAAACTTTCTATGTATTTAAAATTAATTTTGGAAGACATGTTTGGTTTTCACAATTTTGGACTTAAGGGCCCAGGGTAAATTTTGGGTGACTTTGGCTTCGGATTAGAACTGCATCAATTTGTATTCCAATAGACTCTCTGGACCTAGTACAATGCATATCCAACCTTAGAATGTGTGTTTCCCCCGCCCTTTAAATTCATATGTTTTGTAATTTTGTGCCTCTGTGCCTTTTTCATCAGTTCTGGTGGCGAAATCTTAGAAACTTGCCAAAAAAGACCCAGAATCTATTCATCTAGTCAAGAGGAAACTTTCTATGTATTTCAAATTAATTTTGAAAGACATTTTTGGTTTTCATAATTTTTGACTTAAGGGCCCAGGGTCAATTTTGGGTGACTTTGGCTTCGGATTAGAACTGCATCAAGTTGTATTCCAATAGACTCTCTGGACCCAGTACAATGTATATCCACCCTTAGAATGTGTGTTTTCTTCCCCCCCCCCCTTTTAAATTCATATGTTTTGTAATTTTGTGCCTCTGTGCCTTTTTCATCAGTTCTGGTGCCGAAATCTTAGAAACTTGCCTAAAAAAGACCCAGAATCTATTCATCTAGTCAAGAGGAAACTTTCTATGTATTTAAAATAATTTTGAGAGACATTTTTGGTTTTCATAATTTTTGACTTAAGGGCCCAGGGTCAATTTTGGGTGACTTCGGCTTCGTATTAGAACTGCATCAATTTATATTTCAATAGACTCTCTGGACCCAGTACAATGTATATCCACCCCTAGTATGTGTGTTTTCTTTCCCCCCCCCCTTTTAAATTCATATGTTTTGTAATTTTGTGCCTCTGTGCCTTTTTCATCAGTTCTGGTGCCGAAATCTTAGAAACTTGCCTAAAAAAGACCAAGAATCTATTCATTTAGTCAAGAGGAAACTTTCTATGTATTTAAAATTAATTTTGAGAGACATTTTTGGTTTTCATAATTTTTGACTTAAGGGCCCAAGGGTAAATTTTGGGTGACTTCGGCTTCGGATTAGAACTGCATCAATTTGTATTCAAATAGACTCTCTGGACCCAGTACAATGTATATCCACCCTTAGAATGTGTTTTTTCTTCCCCCCCCTTTAAATTCATATGTTTTGTAATTTTGTGCCTCTGTGCCTTTTTCATCAGTTCTGGTGCCGAAATCTTAGAAACTTGCCTAAAAAAGACCCAGAATCTATTCATCTAGTCAAGAGGAAACTTTCTATGTATTTAAAATTAATTTTGAGAGACATTTTTGGTTTTCATAATTTTTGACTTAAGGGCCCAGGGTCAATTTTGGGTGACTTTGGCTTCGGATTAGAACTGCATCAATTTGTATTCCAATGGACTCTCTGGACGTAGTACAATGTATATCCACCCTTAGTATGTGTGTTTTCTCCCCCCCCTTTTAAATTCATATGTTTTGTAATTTTGTGCCTCTGTGCCTTTTTCATCAGTTCTGGTGCCGAAATCTTAGAAACTTGCCTAAAAAAGACCCAGAATCTATTCATCTAGTCAAGAGGAAACTTTCTATGTATTTAAAATTAATTTTGAGAGACATTCTTGGTTTTCATAATTTTTGACTTAAGGGCCCAGGGTCAATTTTGGGTGACTTCGGCTTCGGATTAGAACTGCATCAATTTGTATTCCAATAGACTCTCTGGACCCAGTACAATGTATATCCACCCTTAGAATGTGTGTTTTCTTCCCCCCCCCCCTTTTAAATTCATATGTTTTGTAATTTTGTGCCTCTGTGCCTTTTTCATCAGTTCTGGTGCCGAAATCTTAGAAACTTGCCTAAAAAAGACCCAGAATCTATTCATCTAGTCAAGAGGAAACTTTCTATGTATTTAAAATAATTTTGAGAGACATTTTTGGTTTTCATAATTTTTGACTTAAGGGCCCAGGGTCAATTTTGGGTGACTTCGGCTTCGTATTAGAACTGCATCAATTTATATTTCAATAGACTCTCTGGACCCAGTACAATGTATATCCACCCCTAGTATGTGTGTTTTCTTTCCCCCCCCCCCTTTTAAATTCATATGTTTTGTAATTTTGTGCCTCTGTGCCTTTTTCATCAGTTCTGGTGCCGAAATCTTAGAAACTTGCCAAAAAAAGATGCAGAATCTATTCATCTAGTCAAGAGGAAACTTTCTATGTATTTAAAATAATTTTGAGAGACATTTTTGGTTTTCATAATTTTTGACTTAAGGGCCCAGGGTCAATTTTGGGTGACTTTGGCTTCGGATTAGAACTGCATCAATTTGTATTCCAATAGACTCTCTGGACCTAGTACAATGCATATCTACCCTTAGAATGTGTGTTTCCCCCCCCCCCTTTAAATTCATATGTTTTGTAATTTTGTGCCTCTGTGCCTTTTTCATCAGTTCTTGTGCCGAAATCTTAGAAACTTGCCTAAAAAAGACCCAGAATCTATTCATTTAGTCAAGAGGAAACTTTCTATGTATTTAAAATTAATTTTGAAAGACATGTTTGGTTTTCACAATTTTTGACTTAAGGGCCCAGGGTAAATTTTGGGTGACTTTGGCTTCGGATTAGAACTGCATCAATTTGTATTCCAATAGACTCTCTGGACCCATTACAATGTATATCCACCCTTAGAATGTTTGTTTCCCCCCCCTTTAAATTCATATGTTTTGTAATTTTGTGCCTCTGTGCCTTTTTCATCAGTTCTGGTGCCGAAATCTTAGAAACTTGCCTAAAAAAGACCCAGAATCTATTCATCTAGTCAAGAGGAAACTTTCTATGTATTTAAAATTAATTTTGGAAGACATTTTTGGTTTTCATAATTTTTGACTTGAGGGACCAGGGTAAATTTTGGGTGACTTCGGCTTCGGATTAGAACTGCATCAAGTTGTATTCCAATAGACTCTCTGGACCCAGTACAATGTATATCCACCCTTAGAATGTGTGTTTTCTTCCCCTCCCCTTTAGATTTATATGTTTTGTTATTTTGTGCCTCTGTGCCTTTTTCATCAGTTCTGGTGCCGAAATCTTAGAAACTTGCCTAAAAAAGACCCAGAATCTATTCATCTAGTCAAGAGGAAACTTTCTATGTATTTAAAATTAATTTTGAGAGACATTTTTAATTTTCATAATTTTTGACTTAAGGGCCCAGGATTAATTTTGAGTGACTTCGGCTTCGGATTAGAACTGCATCAAGTTGTATTCCAATAGACTCTCTGGACCCATTACAATGTATATCCACCCTTAGAATGTTTGTTTCCCCCCCCCTTTAAATTCATATGTTTTGTAATTTTGTGTCTCTGTGCCTTTTTCATCAGTTCTGGTGCCGAAATCTTAGAAACTTGCCTAAAAAAGACCCAGAATCTATTCATCTAGTCAAGAGGAAACTTTCTATGTATTTAAAATTAATTTTGAAAGACATGTTTGGTTTTCACAATTTTTGACTTAAGGGCCCAGGGTAAATTTTGGGTGACTTTGGCTTCGGATTAGAACTGCATCAATTTGTATTCCAATAGACTCTCTGGACCCAGTACAATGTATATCCACCCTTAGAATGTTTGTTTCCCCCCCTCTTTAAATTCATATGTTTTGTAATTTTGTGCCTCTGTGTCTTTTTCATCAGTTCTGGTGCCGAAATCTTAGAAACTTGCCTAAAAAAGACCCAGAATCTATTCATCTAGTCAAGAGGAAACTTTCTATGTATTTAAAATTAATTTTTGAAGACATTTTTGGTTTTCATAATTTTTGACTTGAGGGACCAGGGTAAATTTTGGGTGACTTCGGCTTCGGATTAGAACTGCATCAAGTTGTATTCCAATAGACTCTCTGGACCAAGTACAATATATATCCACCCTTAGAATGTGTGTTTTCTCCCCCCCCCCCTTTAAATTCATATGTTTTGTAATTTTGTGCCTCTGTGCCTTTTTCATCAGTTCTGGTGCCGAAATCTTAGAAACTTGCCTAAAAAAGACCCAGAATCTATTCATCTAGTCGAGAGGAAACTTTCTATGTATTTAAAATTAATTTTGAGAGACATTTTTGGTTTTCATAATTTTTGACTTAAGGGCCCAGGATCAATTTTGGGTGATTTCGGTTTCGGATTAGAACTGCATCAAGTTGTATTCCAATAGACTCTCTGGACCCAGTACAATGTATATCCACCCTTAGAATGTGTGTTTTCTTCCCCTCCCTTTTAGATTTATATGTTTTGTAATTTTGTGCCTCTGTGCCTTTTTCATCAGTTCTGGTGCCGAAATCTTAGAAACTTGCCTAAAAAAGACCCAGAATCTATTCATCTAGTCAAGAGGAAACTTTCTATGTATTTAAAATTAATTTTGAGAGACATTTTTAATTTTCATAATTTTTTACTTAAGGGCCCAGGATTAATTTTGAGTGACTTCGGCTTCGGATTAGAACTGCATCAAGTTGTATTCCAATAGACTCTCTGGACCCAGTAAAATGTATATCTACCCTTAGAATGTGTGTTTTCTTCCCCCCCTTTGAAATTCATATGTTTTGTTATTTTGTGCCTCTGTGCCTTTTTCATCAGTTCTGGTGCCGAAATCCTAGAAACATGACTAAAAAAGACCCAGAATCTATTCATTAAGTCAAGAGGAATCTTTCTATGTATTTAAAATTAATTTTGAGAGACATTTTTGGTTTTCATAATTTTTTGACTTAAGGGCCCAAGGGTCAATTTTGGGTGACTTCGGCTTCGGATTAGAACTGCATCAATTTGTATTCCAATAGACTCTCTGGACCCAGTACAATGTATATCCACCCTTAGAATGTGTGTTTTCTTCCCCCCCCCTTTGAAATTCATATGTTTTGTAATTTTGTGCCTCTGTGCCTTTTTCATCAGTTCTGGTGCCGAAATCTTAGAAACTTGCCTAAAAAAGACCCAGAATCTATTCATCTAGTCAAGAGGAAACTTTCTATGTATTCAACATTAATTTTGAGAGACATTCTTGGATTTCATAATTTTTGACTTAAGGGCCCAGGGTCAATTTTGGGTGACTTTGGCTTCGGATTAGAACTGCATCAAGTTATATTTCAATAGACTCTTTGGACCCAGTACAATGTATATCCACCCTTAGTATGTGTGTTTTCTTTCCCCCCCCTTTTAAATTCATATGTTTTGTAATTTTGTGCCTCTGTGCCTTTTTCATCAGTTCTGGTGCCGAAATCTTAGAAACTTGCCTAAAAAAGACCCAGAATCTATTCATCTAGTCAAGAGGAAACTTTCTATGTATTTAAAATTAATTTTGGAAGACATGTTTGGTTTTCACAATTTTGGACTTAAGGGCCCAGGGTAAATTTTGGGTGACTTTGGCTTCGGATTAGAACTGCATCAATTTGTATTCCAATAGACTCTCTGGACCTAGTACAATGCATATCCAACCTTAGAATGTGTGTTTCCCCCGCCCTTTAAATTCATATGTTTTGTAATTTTGTGCCTCTGTGCCTTTTTCATCAGTTCTGGTGGCGAAATCTTAGAAACTTGCCAAAAAAGACCCAGAATCTATTCATCTAGTCAAGAGGAAACTTTCTATGTATTTCAAATTAATTTTGAAAGACATTTTTGGTTTTCATAATTTTTGACTTAAGGGCCCAGGGTCAATTTTGGGTGACTTTGGCTTCGGATTAGAACTGCATCAAGTTGTATTCCAATAGACTCTCTGGACCCAGTACAATGTATATCCACCCTTAGAATGTGTGTTTTCTTCCCCCCCCCCCCTTTTAAATTCATATGTTTTGTAATTTTGTGCCTCTGTGCCTTTTTCATCAGTTCTGGTGCCGAAATCTTAGAAACTTGCCTAAAAAAGACCCAGAATCTATTCATCTAGTCAAGAGGAAACTTTCTATGTATTTAAAATAATTTTGAGAGACATTTTTGGTTTTCATAATTTTTTACTTAAGGGCCCAGGGTCAATTTTGGGTGACTTCGGCTTCGTATTAGAACTGCATCAATTTATATTTCAATAGACTCTCTGGACCCAGTACAATGTATATCCACCCCTAGTATGTGTGTTTTCTTTCCCCCCCCCCTTTTAAATTCATATGTTTTGTAATTTTGTGCCTCTGTGCCTTTTTCATCAGTTCTGGTGCCGAAATCTTAGAAACTTGCCTAAAAAAGATGCAGAATCTATTCATCTAGTCAAGAGGAAACTTTCTATGTATTTAAAATAATTTTGAGAGACATTTTTGGTTTTCATAATTTTTGACTTAAGGGCCCAGGGTCAATTTTGGGTGACTTTGGCTTCGGATTAGAACTGCATCAATTTGTATTCCAATAGACTCTCTGGACCTAGTACAATGCATATCTACCCTTAGAATGTGTGTTTCCCCCCCTTAAATTCATATGTTTTGTAATTTTGTGCCTCTGTGCCTTTTTCATCAGTTCTTGTGCCGAAATCTTAGAAACTTGCCTAAAAAAGACCCAGAATCTATTCATTTAGTCAAGAGGAAACTTTCTATGTATTTAAAATTAATTTTGAAAGACATGTTTGGTTTTCACAATTTTTGACTTAAGGGCCCAGGGTAAATTTTGGGTGAATTTGGCTTCGGATTAGAACTGCATCAATTTGTATTCCAATAGACTCTCTGGACCCATTACAATGTATATCCACCGTTAGAATGTTTGTTTCCCCCCCCTTTAAATTCATATGTTTTGTAATTTTGTGCCTCTGTGCCTTTTTCATCAGTTCTGGTGCCGAAATCTTAGAAACTTGCCTAAAAAAGACCCAGAATCTATTCATCTAGTCAAGAGGAAACTTTCTATGTATTTAAAATTAATTTTGGAAGACATGTTTGGTTTTCACAATTTTGGACTTAAGGGCCCAGGGTAAATTTTGGGTGACTTTGGCTTCGGATTAGAACTGCATCAAGTTGTATTCCAATAGACTCTCTGGACCTAGTACAATGCATATCCAACCTTAGAATGTGTGTTTTCTTCCCCTCCCCTTTAGATTTATATGTTTTGTAATTTTGTGCCTCTGTGCCTTTTTCATCAGTTCTGGTGGCGAAATCTTAGAAACTTGCCAAAAAAGACCCAGAATCTATTCATCTAGTCAAGAGGAAACTTTCTATGTATTTCAAATTAATTTTGAAAGACATTTTTGGTTTTCATAATTTTTGACTTAAGGGCCCAGGGTCAATTTTGGGTGACTTTGGCTTCGGATTAGAACTGCATCAAGTTGTATTCCAATAGACTCTCTGGACCCAGTACAATGTATATCCACCCTTAGAATGTGTGTTTTCTTCCCCCCCCCCCTTTTAAATTCATATGTTTTGTAATTTTGTGCCTCTGTGCCTTTTTCATCAGTTCTGGTGCCGAAATCTTAGAAACTTGCCTAAAAAAGACCCAGAATCTATTCATCTAGTCAAGAGGAAACTTTCTATGTATTTAAAATAATTTTGAGAGACATTTTTGGTTTTCATAATTTTTGACTTAAGGGCCCAGGGTCAATTTTGGGTGACTTCGGCTTCGTATTAGAACTGCATCAATTTATATTTCAATAGACTCTCTGGACCCAGTACAATGTATATCCACCCCTAGTATGTGTGTTTTCTTTCCCCCCCCCCCTTTTAAATTCATATGTTTTGTAATTTTGTGCCTCTGTGCCTTTTTCATCAGTTCTGGTGCCGAAATCTTAGAAACTTGCCTAAAAAAGATGCAGAATCTATTCATCTAGTCAAGAGGAAACTTTCTATGTATTTAAAATAATTTTGAGAGACATTTTTGGTTTTCATAATTTTTGACTTAAGGGCCCAGGGTAAATTTTGGGTGACTTTGGCTTCGGATTAGAACTGCATCAATTTGTATTCCAATAGACTCTCTGGACCTAGTACAATGCATATCTACCCTTAGAATGTGTGTTTCCCCCCCCTTAAATTCATATGTTTTGTAATTTTGTGCCTCTGTGCCTTTTTCATCAGTTCTTGTGCCGAAATCTTAGAAACTTGCCTAAAAAAGACCCAGAATCTATTCATTTAGTCAAGAGGAAACTTTCTATGTATTTAAAATTAATTTTGAAAGACATGTTTGGTTTTCACAATTTTTGACTTAAGGGCCCAGGGTAAATTTTGGGTGACTTTGGCTTCGGATTAGAACTGCATCAATTTGTATTCCAATAGACTCTCTGGACCCATTACAATGTATATCCACCCTTAGAATGTTTGTTTCCCCCCCCTTTAAATTCATATGTTTTGTAATTTTGTGCCTCTGTGCCTTTTTCATCAGTTCTGGTGCCGAAATCTTAGAAACTTGCCTAAAAAAGACCCAGAATCTATTCATCTAGTCAAGAGGAAACTTTCTATGTATTTAAAATTAATTTTGGAAGACATTTTTGGTTTTCATAATTTTTGACTTGAGGGACCAGGGTAAATTTTGGGTGACTTCGGCTTCGGATTAGAACTGCATCAAGTTGTATTCCAATAGACTCTCTGGACCCAGTACAATGTATATCCACCCTTAGAATGTGTGTTTTCTTCCCCTCCCCTTTAGATTTATATGTTTTGTTATTTTGTGCCTCTGTGCCTTTTTCATCAGTTCTGGTGCCGAAATCTTAGAAACTTGCCTAAAAAAGACCCAGAATCTATTCATCTAGTCAAGAGGAAACTTTCTATGTATTTAAAATTAATTTTGAGAGACATTTTTAATTTTCATAATTTTTGACTTAAGGGCCCAGGATTAATTTTGAGTGACTTCGGCTTCGGATTAGAACTGCATCAAGTTGTATTCCAATAGACTCTCTGGACCCATTACAATGTATATCCACCCTTAGAATGTTTGTTTCCCCCCCCCCCTTTAAATTCATATGTTTTGTAATTTTGTGCCTCTGTGCCTTTTTCATCAGTTCTGGTGCCGAAATCTTAGAAACTTGCCTAAAAAAGACCCAGAATCTATTCATCTAGTCAAGAGGAAACTTTCTATGTATTTAAAATTAATTTTGAAAGACATGTTTGGTTTTCACAATTTTTGACTTAAGGGCCCAGGGTAAATTTTGGGTGACTTTGGCTTCGGATTAGAACTGCATCAATTTGTATTCCAATAGACTCTCTGGACCCAGTACAATGTATATCCACCCTTAGAATGTTTGTTTCCCCCCCTCTTTAAATTCATATGTTTTGTAATTTTGTGCCTCTGTGCCTTTTTCATCAGTTCTTGTGCCGAAATCTTAGAAACTTGCCTAAAAAAGACCCAGAATCTATTCATCTAGTCAAGAGGAAACTTTCTATGTATTTAAAATTAATTTTGGAAGACATTTTTGGTTTTCATAATTTTTGACTTGAGGGACCAGGGTAAATTTTGGGTGACTTCGGCTTCGGATTAGAACTGCATCAAGTTGTATTCCAATAGACTCTCTGGACCAAGTACAATGTATATCCACCCTTAGAATGTGTGTTTTCTCCCCCCCCCCCTTTAAATTCATATGTTTTGTAATTTTGTGCCTCTGTGCCTTTTTCATCAGTTCTGGTGCCGAAATCTTAGAAACTTGCCTAAAAAAGACCCAGAATCTATTCATCTAGTCGAGAGGAAACTTTCTATGTATTTAAAATTAATTTTGAGAGACATTTTTGGTTTTCATAATTTTTGACTTAAGGGCCCAGGATCAATTTTGGGTGATTTCGGTTTCGGATTAGAACTGCATCAAGTTGTATTCCAATAGACTCTCTGGACCCAGTACAATGTATATCCACCCTTAGAATGTGTGTTTTCTTCCCCTCCCTTTTAGATTTATATGTTTTGTAATTTTGTGCCTCTGTGCCTTTTTCATCAGTTCTGGTGCCGAAATCTTAGAAACTTGCCTAAAAAAGACCCAGAATCTATTCATCTAGTCAAGAGGAAACTTTCTATGTATTTAAAATTAATTTTGAGAGACATTTTTAATTTTCATAATTTTTGACTTAAGGGCCCAGGATTAATTTTGAGTGACTTCGGCTTCGGATTAGAACTGCATCAAGTTGTATTCCAATAGACTCTCTGGACCCAGTAAAATGTATATCTACCCTTAGAATGTGTGTTTTCTTCCCCCCCTTTGAAATTCATATGTTTTGTTATTTTGTGCCTCTGTGCCTTTTTCATCAGTTCTGGTGCCGAAATCCTAGAAACATGACTAAAAAAGACCCAGAATCTATTCATTAAGTCAAGAGGAATCTTTCTATGTATTTAAAATTAATTTTGAGAGACATTTTTGGTTTTCATAATTTTTTGACTTAAGGGCCCAAGGGTCAATTTTGGGTGACTTCGGCTTCGGATTAGAACTGCATCAATTTGTATTCCAATAGACTCTCTGGACCCAGTACAATGTATATCCACCCTTAGAATGTGTGTTTTCTTCCCCCCCCCTTTGAAATTCATATGTTTTGTAATTTTGTGCCTCTGTGCCTTTTTCATCAGTTCTGGTGCCGAAATCTTAGAAACTTGCCTAAAAAAGACCCAGAATCTATTCATCTAGTCAAGAGGAAACTTTCTATGTATTCAAAATTAATTTTGAGAGACATTCTTGGATTTCATAATTTTTGACTTAAGGGCCCAGGGTCAATTTTGGGTGACTTTGGCTTCGGATTAGAACTGCATCAAGTTATATTTCAATAGACTCTCTGGACCCAGTACAATGTATATCCACCCTTAGTATGTGTGTTTTCTTTCCCCCCCCTTTTAAATTCATATGTTTTGTAATTTTGTGCCTCTGTGCCTTTTTCATCAGTTCTGGTGCCAAAATCTTAGAAACTTGCCTAAAAAAGACCCAGAATCTATTCATCTAGTCATTAGGAAACTTTCTATGTATTTAAAATAATTTTGAAAGACATTTTTGGTTTTCACAATTTTTGACTTAAGGGCCCAGGGTCAATTTTGGGTGACTTCAGCTTCGGATTAGAACTGCATCAATTTGTATTCTAATAGACTCTCTGGACTTAGTACAATGTATATCCACCCTTAGAATGTGTGTTTTCTTTCCCCCCCCCCCCTTTTAAATTCATATGTTTTGTAATTTTGTGCCTCTGTGCCTTTTTCATCAGTTCTGGTGCCGAAATCCTAGAAACATGACTAAAAAAGACCCAGAATCTATTCATTAAGTCAAGAGGAATCTTTCTATGTATTTAAAATTAATTTTGAGAGACATTTTTGGTTTTCATAATTTTTGACTTAAGGGCCCAGGGTAAATTTTGGGTGACTTTGGCTTCAGATTAGAACTGCATCAATTTGTATTCCAATAGACTCTCTGGACCTAGTACAATGCATATCCAACCTTAGAATGTGTGTTTCCCCCCCCCCCTTTAAATTCATATGTTTTGTAATTTTGTGCCTCTGTGCCTTTTTCATCAGTTCTGGTGGCGAAATCTTAGAAACTTGCCTAAAAAAGACCCAGAATCTATTCATCTAGTCAAGAGGAAACTTTCTATGTATTTAAAATTAATTTTGAGAGACATTTTTGGTTTTCATAATTTTTGACTTAAGGGCCCAGGGTAAATTTTGGGTGACTTTGGCTTCGGATTAGAACTGCATCAATTTGTATTCCAATAGACTCTCTGGACCTAGTACAATGCATATCCACCCTTAGAATGTGTGTTTCCCCCCCTTAAATTCATATGTTTTGTAATTTTGTGCCTCTGTGCCTTTTTCATCAGTTCTGGTGCCGAAATCTTAGAAACTTGCCTAAAAAAGACCCAGAATCTATTCATCTAGTCAAGAGGAAACTTTCTATGTATTTAAAATTAATTTTGAAAGACATGTTTGGTTTTCACAATTTTTGACTTAAGGGCCCAGGGTCAATTTTGGGTGACTTTGGCTTCGGATTAGAACTGCATCAATTTGTATTCCAATAGACTCTCTGGACCTAGTACAATGCATATCCAACCTTAGAATGTGTGTTTCCCCCCCCCCCTTTAAATTCATATGTTTTGTAATTTTGTGCCTCTGTGCCTTTTTCATCAGTTCTGGTGCCAAAATCTTAGAAACTTGCCTAAAAAAGACCCAGAATCTATTCATCTAGTCAAGAAAAAACTTTCTATGTATTTAAAATAATTTTGAGAGACATTTTTGGTTTTCATAATTTTTGACTTAAGGGCCCAGGGTAAATTTTGGGTGACTTTGGCTTCGGATTAGAACTGCATCAATTTGTATTCCAATAGACTCTCTGGACCTAGTACAATGCATATCCACCCTTAGAATGTGTGTTTCCCCCCCCCCCTTAAATTCATATGTTTTGTAATTTTGTGCCTCTGTGCCTTTTTCATCAGTTCTGGTGGCGAAATCTTAGAAACTTGCCTAAAAAAGACCCAGAATCTATTCATTCAGTCAAGAGGAAACTTTCTATGTATTCAAAATTAATTTTGAAAGACATGTTTGGTTTTCACAATTTTTGACTTAAGGGCCCAGGGTCAATTTTGGGTGACTTTGGCTTTGGATTAGAACTGCATCAATTTGTATTCCAATAGACTCTCTGGACCTAGTACAATGCATATCCAACCTTAGAATGTGTGTTTCCCCCCCCCCCTTTAAATTCATATGTTTTGTAATTTTGTGCCTCTGTGCCTTTTTCATCAGTTCTGGTGCGGAAATCTTAGAAACTTGCCAAAAAAGACCCAGAATCTATTCATCTAGTCAAGAGGAAACTTTCTATGTATTTAAAATAATTTTGAGAGACATTTTTGGTTTTCATAATTTTTGACTTAAGGGCCCAGGGTCAATTTTGGGTGACTTTGGCTTCGGATTAGAACTGCATCAATTTGTATTCCAATAGACTCTCTGGACCCAGTAAAATGTATATCTACCCTTAGAATGTGTGTTTTCTTCCCCCCCCCCTTTGAAATTCATATGTTTTGTTATTTTGTGCCTCTGTGCCTTTTTCATCAGTTCTGGTGCCGAAATCCTAGAAACTTGACTAAAAAAGACCCAGAATCTATTCATTAAGTCAAGAGGAAACTTTCTATGTATTTAAAATTAATTTTGAGAGACATTTTTGGTTTTCATAATTTTTTGACTTAAGGGCCCAAGGGTCAATTTTGGGTGACTTCGGCTTCGGATTAGAACTGCATCAATTTGTATTCCAATAGACTCTCTGGACCCAGTACAATGTATATCCACCCTTAGAATGTGTGTTTTCTTCCCCCCCCCTTTGAAATTCATATGTTTTGTAATTTTGTGCCTCTGTGCCTTTTTCATCAGTTCTGGTGCCGAAATCTTAGAAACTTGCCTAAAAAAGACCCAGAATCTATTCATCTAGTCAAGAGGACCTTTATATGTATTTAAAATTAATTTTGAGGGACATTTTTGGTTTTCATAATTTTTGACTTAAGGGCCCAGGGTCAATTTTGGGTGACTTTGGCCTCGGATTAGAACTGCATCAAGTTGTATTCCAATAGACTCTCTGGACCCAGTACAATGCATATCCACCCTTAGAATGTGTGTTTTCTTTCCCCCCCCCTTTTAAATTCATATGTTTTGTAATTTTGTGCCTCTGTGCCTTTTTCATCAGTTCTGGTGGCGAAATCTTAGAAACTTGCCTAAAAAAGACCCAGAATCTATTCATTTAGTCAAGAGGAAACTTTCTATGTATTCAAAATTAATTTTGAAAGACATGTTTGGTTTTCACAAATTTTGACTTAAGGGCCCAGGGTCAATTTTGGGTGACTTTGGCTTCGGATTAGAACTGCATCAATTTGTATTCCAATAGACTCTCTGGACCTAGTACAATGCATATCCAACATTAGAATGTGTGTTTCCCCCCCCCTTTAAATTCATATGTTTTGTAATTTTGTGCCTCTCTGCCTTTTTCATCAGTTCTGGTGCGGAAATCTTAGAAACTTGCCAAAAAAGACCCAGAATCTATTCATCTAGTCAAGAGGAAACTTTCTATGTATTTCAAATTAATTTTGAAAGACATTTTTGGTTTTCATATTTTTGGACTTAAGGGCCCAGGGTCAATTTTGGGTGACTTTGGCTTCGGATTAGAACTGCATCAAGTTGTATTCCAATAGACTCTCTGGACCCAGTACAATGTATATCCACCCTTAGAATGTGTGTTTTCTTCCCCCCCCCTTTAAAGTCATATGTTTTGTAATTTTGTGCCTCTGTGCCTTTTTCATCAGTTCTGGTGCCGAAATCTTAGAAACTTGCCTAAAAAAGACCCAGAATCTATTCATCTAGTCAAGAGGAAACTTTCTATGTATTTAAAATTAATTTTGAGAGACATTTCTAATTTTCAAAAAAATTTGACTTAATGGCCCAGGGTCAATTTTGGGTGACTTCGGCTTCGTATTAGAACTGCATCAATTTACATTTCAATAGACTCTCTGGACCCAGTACAATGTATATCCACCCTTAGTATGTGTGTTTTCTTTCCCCCCCCTTTTAAATTCATATATTTTGTAATTTTGTGCCTCTGTGCCTTTTTCATCAGTTCTGGTGCCGAAATCTTAGAAACTTGCCTAAAAAAGACCCAGAATCTATTCATTTAGTCAAGAGGAAACTTTCTATGTATTTAAAATTAATTTTGAGAGACATTCTTGGTTTTCATAATTTTTGACTTAAGGGCCCAGGGTCAATTTTGGGTGACTTTGGCTTCGGATTAGAACTGCATCAATTTGTATTCCAATAGACTCTCTGGACCCAGTACAATGTATATCCACCCTTAGAATGTTTGTTTCCCCCCCCCCTTTAAATTCATATGTTTTGTAATTTTGTGCCTCTGTGCCTTTTTCATCAGTTCTGGTGCCGAAATCTTAGAAACTTGCCTAGAAAAGACCCAGAATCTATTCATCTAGTCAAGAGGAAACTTTCTATGTATTTAAAATAATTTTGAGAGACATTTTTGGTTTTCATAATTTTTGACTTAAGGGCCCAGGGTCAATTTTGGGTGACTTCGGCTTCGTATTAGAACTGCATCAATTTATATTTCAATAGACTCTCTGGACCCAGTACAATGTACACCGCCCTTAGTATGTGTGTTTTCTTTCCCCCCCCCTTTTAAATTCATATGTTTTGTAATTTTGTGCCTCTGTGCCTTTTTCATCAGTTCTGGTGCCGAAATCTTAGAAACTTGCCTAAAAAAGACCCAGAATCTATTCATCTAGTCAAGAGGAAACTTTCTATGTATTCAAAATTAATTTTGAGAGACATTCTTGGATTTCATAATTTTTGACTTAAGGGCCCAGGGTCAATTTTGGGTGACTTTGGCTTCGGATTAGAACTGCATCAAGTTATATTTCAATAGACTCTC
The DNA here is from genome assembly GCA_950022655.1 of Alentia gelatinosa. Classification (NCBI taxonomy): domain Eukaryota; kingdom Metazoa; phylum Annelida; class Polychaeta; order Phyllodocida; family Polynoidae; genus Alentia; species Alentia gelatinosa. The sequence continues at coordinate 15,964,303 of OX465590.1, forward strand.
TGGACCCAGTACAATGTATATCCACCCTTAGTATGTGTGTTTTCTTTCCCCCCCCTTTTAAATTCATATGTTTTGTAATTTTGTGCCTCTGTGCCTTTTTCATCAGTTCTGGTGCCAAAATCTTAGAAACTTGCCTAAAAAAGACCCAGAATCTATTCATCTAGTCATTAGGAAACTTTCTATGTACTTAAAATAATTTTGAAAGACATTTTTGGTTTTCACAATTTTTAACTTAAGGGCCCAGGGTCAATTTTGGGTGACTTCAGCTTCGGATTAGAACTGCATCAATTTGTATTCTAATAGACTCTCTGGACTTAGTACAATGTATATCCACCCTTAGTATGTGTGTTTTCTTTCCCCCCCCTTTTAAATTCATATGTTTTGTAATTTTGTGCCTCTGTGCCTTTTTCATCAGTTCTGGTGCCGAAATCCTAGAAACATGACTAAAAAAGACCCAGAATCTATTCATTAAGTCAAGAGAAATCTTTCTATGTATTTAAAATTAATTTTGAGAGACATTTTTGGTTTTCATAATTTTTGACTTAAGGGCCCAGGGTAAATTTTGGGTGACTTTGGCTTCAGATTAGAACTGCATCAATTTGTATTCCAATAGACTCTCTGGACCTAGTACAATGCATATCCAACCTTAGAATGTGTGTTTCCCCCCCCCCCTTTAAATTCATATGTTTTGTAATTTTGTGCCTCTGTGCCTTTTTCATCAGTTCTGGTGGCGAAATCTTAGAAACTTGCCTAAAAAAGACCCAGAATCTATTCATCTAGTCAAGAGGAAACTTTCTATGTATTTAAAATTAATTTTGAGAGACATTTTTGGTTTTCATAATTTTTGACTTAAGGGCCCAGGGTAAATTTTGGGTGACTTTGGCTTCGGATTAGAACTGCATCAATTTGTATTCCAATAGACTCTCTGGACCTAGTACAATGCATATCCACCCTTAGAATGTGTGTTTCCCCCCCTTAAATTCATATGTTTTGTAATTTTGTGCCTCTGTGCCTTTTTCATCAGTTCTGGTGCCGAAATCTTAGAAACTTGCCTAAAAAAGACCCAGAATCTATTCATCTAGTCAAGAGGAAACTTTCTATGTATTTAAAATTAATTTGAAAGACATTTTTGGTTTTCACAATTTTTGACTTAAGGGCCCAGGGTAAATTTTGGGTGACTTTGGCTTCGGATTAGAACTGCATCAATTTGTATTCCAATAGACTCTCTGGACCTAGTACAATGCATATCCAACCTTAGAATGTGTGTTTCCCCCCCCCCTTTAAATTCATATGTTTTGTAATTTTGTGCCTCTGTGCCTTTTTCATCAGTTCTGGTGCCGAAATCTTAGAAACTTGCCTAAAAAAGACCCAGAATCTATTCATCTAGTCAAGAAAAAACTTTCTATGTATTTAAAATAATTTTGAGAGACATTTTTGGTTTTCATAATTTTTGACTTAAGGGCCCAGGGTAAATTTTGGGTGACTTTGGCTTCGGATTAGAACTGCATCAATTTGTATTCCAATAGACTCTCTGGACCTAGTACAATGCATATCCACCCTTAGAATGTGTGTTTCCCCCCCCCCTTAAATTCATATGTTTTGTAATTTTGTGCCTCTGTGCCTTTTTCATCAGTTCTGGTGGCGAAATCTTAGAAACTTGCCTAAAAAAGACCCAGAATCTATTCATTCAGTCAAGAGGAAACTTTCTATGTATTCAAAATTAATTTTGAAAGACATGTTTGGTTTTCACAATTTTTGACTTAAGGGCCCAGGGTCAATTTTGGGTGACTTTGGCTTCGGATTAGAACTGCATCAATTTGTATTCCAATAGACTCTCTGGACCTAGTACAATGCATATCCAACCTTAGAATGTGTGTTTCCCCCCCCCCCCCCCTTTAAATTCATATGTTTTGTAATTTTGTGCCTCTGTGCCTTTTTCATCAGTTCTGGTGCGGAAATCTTAGAAACTTGCCAAAAAAGACCCAGAATCTATTCATCTAGTCAAGAGGAAACTTTCTATGTATTTAAAATAATTTTGAGAGACATTTTTGGTTTTCATAATTTTTGACTTAAGGGCCCAGGGTCAATTTTGGGTGACTTTGGCTTCGGATTAGAACTGCATCAATTTGTATTCCAATAGACTCTCTGGACCCAGTAAAATGTATATCTACCCTTAGAATGTGTGTTTTCTTCCCCCCCCCTTTGAAATTCATATGTTTTGTTATTTTGTGCCTCTGTGCCTTTTTCATCAGTTCTGGTGCCGAAATCCTAGAAACTTGACTAAAAAAGACCCAGAATCTATTCATTAAGTCAAGAGGAAACTTTCTATGTATTTAAAATTAATTTTGAGAGACATTTTTGGTTTTCATAATTTTTTGACTTAAGGGCCCAAGGGTCAATTTTGGGTGACTTCGGCTTCGGATTAGAACTGCATCAATTTGTATTCCAATAGACTCTCTGGACCCAGTACAATGTATATCCACCCTTAGAATGTGTGTTTTCTTCCCCCCCCCTTTGAAATTCATATGTTTTGTAATTTTGTGCCTCTGTGCCTTTTTCATCAGTTCTGGTGCCGAAATCTTAGAAACTTGCCTAAAAAAGACCCAGAATCTATTCATCTAGTCAAGAGGACCTTTATATGTATTTAAAATTAATTTTGAGGGACATTTTTGGTTTTCATAATTTTTGACTTAAGGGCCCAGGGTCAATTTTGGGTGACTTTGGCCTCGGATTAGAACTGCATCAAGTTGTATTCCAATAGACTCTCTGGACCCAGTACAATGCATATCCACCCTTAGAATGTGTGTTTTCTTTCCCCCCCCCTTTGAAATTCATATGTTTTGTAATTTTGTGCCTCTGTGCCTTTTTCATCAGTTCTGGTGGCGAAATCTTAGAAACTTGCCTAAAAAAGACCCAGAATCTATTCATTTAGTCAAGAGGAAACTTTCTATGTATTCAAAATTAATTTTGAAAGACATGTTTGGTTTTCACAAATTTTGACTTAAGGGCCCAGGGTCAATTTTGGGTGACTTTGGCTTTGGATTAGAACTGCATCAATTTGTATTCCAATAGACTCTCTGGACCTAGTACAATGCATATCCAACATAAGAATGTGTGTTTCCCCCCCCCCCTTTAAATTCATATGTTTTGTAATTTTGTGCCTCTCTGCCTTTTTCATCAGTTCTGGTGCGGAAATCTTAGAAACTTGCCAAAAAAGACCCAGAATCTATTCATCTAGTCAAGAGGAAACTTTCTATGTATTTCAAATTAATTTTGAAAGACATTTTTGGTTTTCATATTTTTGGACTTAAGGGCCCAGGGTCAATTTTGGGTGACTTTGGCTTCGGATTAGAACTGCATCAAGTTGTATTCCAATAGACTCTCTGGACCCAGTACAATGTATATCCACCCTTAGAATGTGTGTTTTCTTCCCCCCCCCTTTAAAGTCATATGTTTTGTAATTTTGTGCCTCTGTGCCTTTTTCATCAGTTCTGGTGCCGAAATCTTAGAAACTTGCCTAAAAAAGACCCAGAATCTATTCATCTAGTCAAGAGGAAACTTTCTATGTATTTAAAATTAATTTTGAGAGACATTTCTAATTTTCAAAAAATTTGACTTAATGGCCCAGGGTCAATTTTGGGTGACTTCGGCTTCGTATTAGAACTGCATCAATTTACATTTCAATAGACTCTCTGGACCCAGTACAATGTATATCCACCCTTAGTATGTGTGTTTTCTTTCCCCCCCCTTTTAAATTCATATGTTTTGTAATTTTGTGCCTCTGTGCCTTTTTCATCAGTTCTGGTGCCGAAATCTTAGAAACTTGCCTAAAAAAGACCCAGAATCTATTCATCTAGTCAAGAGGAAACTTTCTATGTATTTAAAATTAATTTTGAGAGACATTCTTGGTTTTCATAATTTTTGACTTAAGGGCCCAGGGTCAATTTTGGGTGACTTTGGCTTCGGATTAGAACTGCATCAATTTGTATTCCAATAGACTCTCTGGACCCAGTACAATGTATATCCACCCTTAGAATGTTTGTTTCCCCCCCCCCTTTAAATTCATATGTTTTGTAATTTTGTGCCTCTGTGCCTTTTTCATCAGTTCTGGTGCCGAAATCTTAGAAACTTGCCTAGAAAAGACCCAGAATCTATTCATCTAGTCAAGAGGAAACTTTCTATGTATTTAAAATAATTTTGAGAGACATTTTTGGTTTTCATAATTTTTGACTTAAGGGCCCAGGGTCAATTTTGGGTGACTTCGGCTTCGTATTAGAACTGCATCAATTTATATTTCAATAGACTCTCTGGACCCAGTACAATGTACACCGCCCTTAGTATGTGTGTTTTCTTTCCCCCCCCCTTTTAAATTCATATGTTTTGTAATTTTGTGCCTCTGTGCCTTTTTCATCAGTTCTGGTGCCGAAATCTTAGAAACTTGACTAAACAAGACCAAGAATCTATTCATTTAGTCAAGAGGAAACTTTCTATGTATTTAAAATTAATTTTGAGAGACATTTTTGGTTTTCATAATTTTTGACTTAAGGGCCCAAGGGTCAATTTTGGGTGACTTCGGCTTCGGATTAGAACTGCATCAATTTGTATTCCAATAGACTCTCTGGACCCAGTACAATGTATATCCACCCTTAGAATGTGTGTTTTCTCCCCCCCCCTTTAAATTCATATGTTTTGTAATTTTGTGCCTCTGTGCCTTTTTCATCAGTTCTGGTGCCGAAATCTTAGAAACTTGCCTAAAAAAGACCCAGAATCTATTCATCTAGTCAAGAGGAAACTTTCTATGTGTTTAAAATTAATTTTGAGAGACATTTTTGGTTTTCATAATTTTTGACTTAAGGGCCCAGGGTCAATTTTGGGTGACTTTGGCTTCGGATTAGAACTACATCAATTTGTATTCCAATAGACTCTCTGGACCTAGTACAATGTATATCCACCCTTAGTATGTGTGTTTTCTCCCCCCCCTTTTAAATTCATATGTTTTGTAATTTTGTGCCTCTGTGCCTTTTTCATCAGTTCTGGTGCCGAAATCTTAGAAACTTGCCTAAAAAAGACCCAGAATCTGTTCATCTAGTCAAGAGGAAACTTTCTATGTATTTAAAATTAATTTTGAGAGACATTCTTGGTTTTCATAATTTTTGACTTAAGAGCCCATGGTCAATTTTGGGTGACTTCGGCTTCGGATTAGAACTGCATCAATTTGTATTCTAATAGACTCTCTGGACTTAGTACAAGGTATATCCACCGTTAGAATGTGTGTTTTCTTTCCCCCCCCTTTTAAATTCATATGTTTTGTAATTTTGTGCCTCTGTGCCTTTTTCATCAGTTCTGGTGCCGAAATCTTAGAAACTTGCCTAAAAAAGACCCAGAATCTATTCATCTAGTCAAGAGGAAACTTTCTATGTATTTAAAATTAATTTTGAGAGACATTTTTGGTTTTCATAATTTTTGACTTAAGGGCCCAGGATCAATTTTGGGTGATTTCGGCTTCGGATTAGAACTGCATCAAGTTGTATTCCAATAGACTCTCTGGACCCAGTACAATGTATATCCACCCTTAGAATGTGTGTTTTCTTCCCCCCCCCCTTTGAAATTCATATGTTTTGTTATTTTGTGCCTCTGTGCCTTTTTCATCAGTTCTGGTGCCGAAATCTGAGAAACTTGCCTAAAAAAGACCCAGAATCTATTCATTTAGTCAAGAGGAAACTTTCTATATATTTAAAATTAATTTTGAGAGAAATTTTTCGTTTTCATAATTTTTGACTTAAGGGCCCAGGGTCAATTTTGGGTGACTTTGGCTTCGGATTAGAACTGCATCAAGTTGTATTCCAATAGACTCTCTGGACCCAGTACAATGTATATCCACCCTTAGAATGTGTGTTTTCTTCCCCCTCCCTTTAAATTCATATGTTTTGTAATTTTGTGCCTCTGTGCCTTTTTCATCAGTTCTGGTGCCGAAATCTTAGAAACTTGACTAAAAAAGACCCAGAATCTATTCATTTAGTCAAGAGGAAATTTTCTATGTATCTAAAATTAATTTTGAGAGACATTTTTGGTTTTTATAATTTTTGACTTAAGGGCCCAAGAGTCAATTTTGGGTGACTTCGGCTTCGGATTAGAACTGCATCAATTTGTATTCCAATAGACTCTGGACCCAGTACAATGTTCATCCACCCTTAGAATGTGTGTTTTCTTCCCCCCCCCCCTTTGAAATTCATATGTTTTGTAATTTTGTGCCTCTGTGCCTTTTTCATCAGTTCTGGTGCCGAAATCATAGAAACTTGCCTAAAAAAGACCCAGAATCTGTTTATCTAGTCAAGAGGACTTTTCTATGTATTTAAAATTAATTTTGAGAGACATTTTTGGTTTTCATAATTTTTGACTTAAGGGCCCAGGGTCAATTTTGGGTGACTTTGGCTTCGGATTAGAACTGCATCAAGTTGTATTCCAATAGACTCTCTGGACCCAGTACAATGTATATCCACCCTTAGAATGTGTGTTTTCTTCCCCCCCCCTTTGAAATTCATATGTTTTGTTATTTTGTACCTCTGTTACTTTTTCATCAGTTCTGGTGCCGAAATCTTAGAAACTTGCCTAAAAAAGACCCAGAATCTATTCATCTAGTCAAGAGGAAACTTTCTATGTATTTAAAATTAATTTTGAGAGACATTTTTGGTTTTCATAATTTTTGACTTAAGGGCCCAAGGGTCAATTTTGGGTGACTTCGGCTTCGGATTAGAACTGCATCAATTTGTATTCCAATAGACTCTCTGGACCTAGTACAATGTATATCCACCCTTAGAATGTGTGTTTTCTTCCCCCCCCTTTAAATTCATATGTTTTGTAATTTTGTGCCTCTGTGCCTTTTTCATCAGTTCTGGTGCCGAAATCTTAGAAACTTGCCTAAAAAAGACCCAGAATCTATTCATCTAGTCAAGAGGAAACTTTCTATGTATTTAAAATTAATTTTGAGAGACATTTTTGGTTTTCATAATTTTTGACTTAAGAGCCCAGGGTCAATTTTGGGTGACTTTGGCTTCGGAATAGAACTGCATCAATTTGTATTCCAATAGACTCTGGACCCAGTACAATGTTCATCCACCCTTAGAATGTGTGTTTTCTTCCCCCCCCTTTGAAATTCATATGTTTTGTAATTTTGTGCCTCTGTGCCTTTTTCATCAGTTCTGGTGCCGAAATCTTAGAAACTTGCCTAAAAAAGACCCAGAATCTGTTCATCTAGTCAAGAGGACTTTTCTATGTATTTAAAATTAATTTTGAGGGACATTTTTGGTTTTCATAATTTTTGACTTGAGGGCCCAGGGTCAATTTTGGGTGACTTTGGCTTCGGATTAGAACTGCATCAAGTTGTATTCCAATAGACTCTCTGGACCCAATACAATGTATATCCACCCTTAGAATGTGTGTTTTCTTCCCCCCCCCTTTAAATTCATATGTTTTGTAATTTTGTGCCTCTGTGCCTTTTTCATCAGTTCTGGTGCCGAAATCTGAGAAACTTGCCTAAAAAAGACCCAGAATCTATTCATTTAGTCAAGAGGAAACTTTCTATATATTTAAAATTAATTTTGAGAGAAATTTTTCGTTTTCATAATTTTTGACTTAAGGGCCCAGGGTCAATTTTGGGTGACTTTGGCTTCGGATTAGAACTGCATCAAGTTGTATTCCAATAGACTCTCTGGACCCAGTACAATGTATATCCACCCTTAGAATGTGTGTTTTCTTCCCCCTCCCTTTAAATTCATGTTTTGTGTAATTTTGTGCCTCTGTGCCTTTTTCATCAGTTCTGGTGCCGAAATCTTAGAAACTTGACTAAAAAAGACCCAGAATCTATTCATTTAGTCAAGAGGAAATTTTCTATGTATCTAAAATTAATTTTGAGAGACATTTTTGGTTTTTATAATTTTTGACTTAAGGGCCCAAGAGTCAATTTTGGGTGACTTCGGCTTCGGATTAGAACTGCATCAATTTGTATTCCAATAGACTCTGGACCCAGTACAATGTTCATCCACCCTTAGAATGTGTGTTTTCTTCCCCCCCCCCTTTGAAATTCATATGTTTTGTAATTTTGTGCCTCTGTGCCTTTTTCATCAGTTCTGGTGCCGAAATCATAGAAACTTGCCTAAAAAAGACCCAGAATCTGTTTATCTAGTCAAGAGGACTTTTCTATGTATTTAAAATTAATTTTGAGGGACATTTTTGGTTTTCATAATTTTTGACTTAAGGGCCCAGGGTCAATTTTGGGTGACTTTGGCTTCGGATTAGAACTGCATCAAGTTGTATTCCAATAGACTCTCTGGACCCAGTACAATGTATATCCACCCTTAGAATGTGTGTTTTCTTCCCCCCCCCCTTTGAAATTCATATGTTTTGTTATTTTGTACCTCTGTTTCTTTTTCATCAGTTCTGGTGCCGAAATCTTAGAAACTTGCCTAAAAAAGACCCAGAATCTATTCATCTAGTCAAGAGGAAACTTTCTATGTATTTAAAATTAATTTTGAGAGACATTTTTGGTTTTCATAATTTTTGACTTAAGGGCCCAAGGGTCAATTTTGGGTGACTTTGGCTTCGGATTAGAACTACATCAATTTGTATTCCAATAGACTCTCTGGACCTAGTACAATGTATATCCACCCTAAGTATGTTCGTTTTCTCCCCCCCCTTTTAAATTCATATGTTTTGTAATTTTGTGCCTCTGTGCCTTTTTCATCAGTTCTGGTGCCGAAATCTTAGAAACTTGCCTAAAAAAGACCCAGAATCTATTCATCTAGTCAAGAGGAAACTTTCTATGTATTTAAAATTAATTTCGAGAGACATTCTTGGTTTTCATAATTTTTGACTTAAGGGCCCAGGGTCAATTTTGGGTGACTTCGGCTTCGGATTAGAACTGCATCAATTTGTATTCTAATAGACTCTCTGGACTTAGTACTATGTATATCCACCCTTAGAATGTGTGTTTTCTTTCCCCCCCCCCTTTGAAATTCATATGTTTTGTAATTTTGTGCCTCTGTGCCTTTTTCATCAGTTCTGGTGCCGAAATCATAGAAACTTGCCTAAAAAAGACCCAGAATCTGTTCATCTAGTCAAGAGGACTTTTCTATGTATTTAAAATTAATTTTGAGGGACATTTTTGGTTTTCATAATTTTTGACTTAAGGGCCCAGGGTCAATTTTGGGTGACTTTGGCTTCGGATTAGAACTGCATCAAGTTGTATTCCAATAGACTCTCTGGACCCAGTACAATGTATATCCACCCTTAGAATGTGTGTTTTATTCCCCCCCCCCCTTTAAATTCATATGTTTTGTAATTTTGTGCCTCTGTGCCTTTTTCATCAGTTCTGGTGCCGAAATCTTAGAAACTTGACTAAACAAGAACAAGAATCTATTCATTTAGTCAAGAGGAAACTTTCTATGTATTTAAAATTAATTTTGAGAGACATTTTTGGTTTTCATAATTTTTGACTCAAGGGCCCAAGGGTCAATTTTGGGTGACTTCGGCTTCGGATTAGAACTGCATCAATTTGTATTCCAATAGACTCTCTGGACCCAGTACAATGTATATCCACCCTTAGAATGTGTGTTTTCTTCCCCCCCTTTTAAATTCATATGTTTTGTAATTTTGTGCCTCTGTGCCTTTTTCATCAGTTCTGGTGCCGAAATCTTAGAAACTTGCCTAAAAAAGACCCAGAATCTATTCATCTAGTCAAGAGGAAACTTTCTATGTATTTAAAATTAATTTTGAGAGACATTTTTGGTTTTCATAATTTTTGACTTAAGGGCCCAGGGTCAATTTTGGGTGACTTTGGCTTCGGATTAGAACTACATCAATTTGTATTCCAATAGACTCTCTGGTCCTAGTACAATGTATATCCACCCTTAGTATGTTTGTTTTCTCCCCCCCCCCTTTTCAATTCATATGTTTTGTAATTTTGTGCCTCTGTGCCTTTTTCATCAGTTCTGGTGCCGAAATCTTAGAAACTTGCCTAAAAAAGACCCAGAATCTATTCATCTAGTCAAGAGGAAACTTTCTATGTATTTAAAATTAATTTTGAGAGATATTCTTGGTTTTCATAATTTTTGACTTAAGGGCCCAGGGTCAATTTCTGGTGACTTCGGCTTCGGATTAGAACTGCATCAATTTGTATTCTAATAGACTCTCTGGACTTAGTACAATGTATATCCACCCTTAGAATGTGTGTTTTCTTTCCCCCCCCTTTTAAATTCATATGTTTTGTAATTTTGTGCCTCTGTGCCTTTTTCATCAGTTCTGGTGCCGAAATCTTAGAAACTTGCCTAAAAAAGACCCAGAATCTATTCATCTAGTCAAGAGGAAACTTTCTATGTATTTAAAATTAATTTTGAGAGACATTTTTGGTTTTCATAATTTTTGACTTAAGGGCCCAAGGGTAAATTTTGGGTGACTTCTTCTTCGGATTAGAACTGCATCAATTTGTATTCGAATAGACTCTGGACCCAGTACAATGTTCATCCACCCTTAGAATGTGTGTTTTCTTCCCCCCCTTTGAAATTTATGTTTTGTTATTTTGTGCCTCTGTGGCTTTTTAATCAATTCTGGTGCCGAAATCTGAGAAACTTGCCTAAAAAAGACCCAGAATCTATTCATTCAGTCAAGAGGAAACTTTCTATATATTCAAAATTAATTTTGAGAGACATTTTTGGTTTTCATAATTTTTGACTTAAGGGCCCAGGGTCAATTTTGGGTGACTTTGGCTTCGGATTAGAACTGCATCAAGTTGTATTCCAATAGACTCTCTGGACCCAGTACAATGTATATCCATCCTTAGAATGTGTGTTTTCTTCCCCCTCCCTTTAAATTCATATGTTTTGTAATTTTGTGCCTCTGTGCCTTTTTCATCAGTTCTGGTGCCGAAATCTTAGAAACTTGACTAAAAAAGACCCAGAATCTATTCATTTAGTCAAGAGGAAACTTTCTATGTATCTAAAATTAACTTTGAGAGACATTTTTGGTTTTCATAATTTTTGACTGAAGGGCCCAAGGGTCAATTTTGGGTGACTTCGGCTTCGGATTAGAACTGCATCAATTTGTATTCCAATAGACTCTGGACCCAGTACAATGTTCATCCACCCTTAGAATGTGTGTTTTCTTCCCCCCCCCTTTGAAATTCATATGTTTTTTAATTTTGTGCCTCTGTGCCTTTTTCATCAGTTCTGGTGCCGAAATCATAGAAACTTGCCTAAAAAAGACCTTAAATCTGTTCATCTAGTCAAGAGGAAACTTTCTATGTATTTAAAATTAATTTTGAGGGACATTTTTGGTTTTCATAATTTTTGACTTAAGGGCCCAGGGTCAATTTTGGGTGACTTTGGCTTCGGATTAGAACTGCATCAAGTTGTATTCCAATAGACTCTCTGGACTTAGTACAATGTATATCCACCCTTAGAATGTGTGTTTTCTTCCCCCCCCTTTAAATTCATATGTTTTGTAATTTTGTGCCTCTGTGCCTTTTTCATCAGTTCTGGTGCCGAAATCATAGAAACTTGCCTAAAAAAGACCCAGAGTCTGTTTATCTAGTCAAGAGGACTTTTCTATGTATTTAAAATTAATTTTGAGGGACATTTTTGGTTTTCATAATTTTTGACTTAAGGGCCCAGGGTCAATTTTGGGTGACTTTGGCTTCGGATTAGAACTGCATCAAGTTGTATTCCAATAGACTCTCTGGACCCAGTACAATGTATATCCACCCTTAGAATGTGTGTTTTCTTCCCCCCCCCTTTGAAATTCATATGTTTTGTTATTTTGTGCCTGTGTGCCTTTTTCATCAGTTCTGGTGCCGAAATCTGAGAAACTTGCCTAAAAAAGACCCAGAATCTATTCATTTAGTCAAGAGGAAACTTTCTATATATTTAAAATTAATTTTGAGAGAAATTTTTCGTTTTCATAATTTTTGACTTAAGGGCCCAGGGTCAATTTTGGGTGACTTTGGCTTCGGATTAGAACTGCATCAAGTTGTATTCCAATAGACTCTCTGGACCCAGTACAATGTATATCCACCCTTAGAATGTGTGTTTTCTTCCCCCTCCCTTTAAATTCATGTTTTGTAATTTTGTGCCTCTGTGCCTTTTTCATCAGTTCTGGTGCCGAAATCTTAGAAACTTGACTAAAAAAGACCCAGAATCTATTCATTTAGTCAAGAGGAAATTTTCTATGTATCTAAAATTAATTTTGAGAGACATTTTTGGTTTTTATAATTTTTGACTTAAGGGCCCAAGAGTCAATTTTGGGTGACTTCGGCTTCGGATTAGAACTGCATCAATTTGTATTCCAATAGACTCTGGACCCAGTACAATGTTCATCCACCCTTAGAATGTGTGTTTTCTTCCCCCCCCCCCCTTTGAAATTCATATGTTTTGTAATTTTGTGCCTCTGTGCCTTTTTCATCAGTTCTGGTGCCGAAATCATAGAAACTTGCCTAAAAAAGACCCAGAATCTGTTTATCTAGTCAAGAGGACTTTTCTATGTATTTAAAATTAATTTTGAGGGACATTTTTGGTTTTCATAACTTTTGACTTAAGGGCCCAGGGTCAATTTTGGGTGACTTTGGCTTCGGATTAGAACTGCATCAAGTTGTATTCCAATAGACTCTCTGGACCCAGTACAATGTATATCCACCCTTAGAATGTGTGTTTTCTTCCCCCCCCCTTTGAAATTCATATGTTTTGTTATTTTGTACCTCTGTTTCTTTTTCATCAGTTCTGGTGCCGAAATCTTAGAAACTTGCCTAAAAAAGACCCAGAATCTATTCATCTAGTCAAGAGGAAACTTTCTATGTATTTAAAATTAATTTTGAGAGACATTTTTGGTTTTCATAATTTTTGACTTAAGGGCCCAAGGGTCAATTTTGGGTGACTTTGGCTTCGGATTAGAACTACATCAAGTTGTATTCCAATAGACTCTCTGGACCTAGTACAATGTATATCCACCCTAAGTATGTTCGTTTTCTCCCCCCCCTTTTAAATTCATATGTTTTGTAATTTTGTGCCTCTGTGCCTTTTTCATCAGTTCTGGTGCCGAAATCTTAGAAACTTGCCTAAAAAAGACCCAGAATCTATTCATCTAGTCAAGAGGAAACTTTCTATGTATTTAAAATTAATTTCGAGAGACATTCTTGGTTTTCTTAATTTTTGACTTAAGGGCCCAGGGTCAATTTTGGGTGACTTCGGCTTCGGATTAGAACTGCATCAATTTGTATTCTAATAGACTCTCTGGACTTAGTACTATGTATATCCACCCTTAGAATGTGTGTTTTCTTTCCCCCCCCCTTTGAAATTCATATGTTTTGTAATTTTGTGCCTCTGTGCCTTTTTCATCAATTCTGGTGCCGAAATCTTAGAAACTTGCCTAAAAAAGACCCAGAATCTGTTCATCTAGTCAAGAGGACTTTTCTATGTATTTAAAATTAATTTTGAGGGACATTTTTGGTTTTCATAATTTTTGACTTAAGGGCCCAGGGTCAATTTTGGGTGACTTTGGCTTCGGATTAGAACTGCATCAAGTTGTATTCCAATAGACTCTCTGGACCCAGTACAATGTATATCCACCCTTAGAATGTGTGTTTTATTCCCCCCCCCCTTTAAATTCATATGTTTTGTAATTTTGTGCCTCTGTGCCTTTTTCATCAGTTCTGGTGCCGAAATCTTAGAAACTTGACTAAACAAGAACAAGAATCTATTCATTTAGTCAAGAGGAAACTTTCTATGTATTTAAAATTAATTTTGAGAGACATTTTTGGTTTTCATAATTTTTGACTCAAGGGCCCAAGGGTCAATTTTGGGTGACTTCGGCTTCGGATTAGAACTGCATCAATTTGTATTCCAATAGACTCTCTGGACCCAGTACAATGTATATCCACCCTTAGAATGTGTGTTTTCTTCCCCCCCTTTTAAATTCATATGTTTTGTAATTTTGTGCCTCTGTGCCTTTTTCATCAGTTCTGGTGCCGAAATCTTAGAAACTTGCCTAAAAAAGACCCAGAATCTATTCATCTAGTCAAGAGGAAACTTTCTATGTATTTAAAATTAATTTTGAGAGACATTTTTGGTTTTCATAATTTTTGACTTAAGGGCCCAGGGTCAATTTTGGGTGACTTTGGCTTCGGATTAGAACTACATCAATTTGTATTCCAATAGACTCTCTGGTCCTAGTACAATGTATATCCACCCTTAGTATGTTTGTTTTCTCCTCCCCCCCTTTTCAATTCATGTGTTTTGTAATTTTGTGCCTCTGTGCCTTTTTCATCAGTTCTGGTGCCGAAATCTTAGAAACTTGCCTAAAAAAGACCCAGAATCTATTCATCTAGTCAAGAGGAAACTTTCTATGTATTTAAAATTAATTTTGAGAGATATTCTTGGTTTTCATAATTTTTGACTTAAGGGCCCAGGGTCAATTTCTGGTGACTTCGGCTTCGGATTAGAACTGCATCAATTTGTATTCTAATAGACTCTCTGGACTTAGTACAATGTATATCCACCCTTAGAATGTGTGTTTTCTTTCCCCCCCCTTTTAAATTCATATGTTTTGTAATTTTGTGCCTCTGTGCCTTTTTCATCAGTTCTGGTGCCGAAATCTTAGAAACTTGCCTAAAAAAGACCCAGAATCTATTCATCTAGTCAAGAGGAAACTTTCTATGTATTTAAAATTAATTTTGAGAGACATGTTTGGTTTTCATAATTTTTGACTTAAGGGCCCAGGGTCAATTTTGGGTGACTTCTTCTTCGGATTAGAACTGCATCAATTTGTATTCCAATAGACTCTGGACCCAGTACAATGTATTTCCACCCTTAGAATGTGTGTTTTCTTCCCCCCCTTTGAAATTTATGTTTTGTTATTTTGTGCCTCTGTGCCTTTTTAATCAATTCTGGTGCCGAAATCTGAGAAACTTGCCTAAAAAAGACCCAGAATCTATTCATTCAGTCAAGAGGAAACTTTCTATATATTTAAAATTAATTTTGAGAGACATTTTTGGTTTTCATAATTTTTGACTTAAGGGCCCAGGGTCAATTTTGGGTGACTTTGGCTTCGGATTAGAACTGCATCAAGTTGTATTCCAATAGACTCTCTGGACCCAGTACAATGTATATCCATCCTTAGAATGTGTGTTTTCTTCCCCCTCCCTTTAAATTCATATGTTTTGTAATTTTGTGCCTCTGTGCCTTTTTCATCAGTTCTGGTGCCGAAATCTTAGAAACTTGACTAAAAAAGACCCAGAATCTATTCATTTAGTCAAGAGGAAACTTTCTATGTATCTAAAATTAACTTTGAGAGACATTTTTGGTTTTCATAATTTTTGACTTAAGGGCCCAAGGGTCAATTTTGGGTGACTTCGGCTTCGGATTAGAACTGCATCAATTTGTATTCCAATAGACTCTGGACCCAGTACAATGTTCATCCACCCTTAGAATGTGTGTTTTCTTCCCCCCCCCCTTTGAAATTCATATGTTTTGTAATTTTGTGCCTCTGTGCCTTTTTCATCAGTTCTGGTGCCGAAATCATAGAAACTTGCCTAAAAAAGACCCAGAATCTGTTCATCTAGTCAAGAGGACTTTTCTATGTATTTAAAATTAATTTTGAGGGACATTTTTGGTTTTCATAATTTTTGACTTAAGGGCCCAGGGTCAATTTTGGGTGACTTTGGCTTCGGATTAGAACTGCATCAAGTTGTATTCCAATAGACTCTCTGGACTTAGTACAATGTATATCCACCCTTAGAATGTGTGTTTTCTTCCCCCCCCCCTTTAAATTCATATGTTTTGTAATTTTGTGCCTCTGTGCCTTTTTCATCAGTTCTGGTGCCGAAATCATAGAAACTTGCCTAAAAAAGACCCAGAATCTATTCATCTAGTCAAGAGGAAACTTTCTATGTATTTAAAATTAATTTTGAGAGACATTTTTGGTTTTCATAATTTTTGACTTAAGGGCCCAAGAGTCAATTTTGGGTGACTTCGGCTTCGGATTAGAACTGCATCAATTTGTATTCCAATAGACTCTGGACCCAGTACAATGTTCATCCACCCTTAGAATGTGTGTTTTCTTCCCCCCCCCCTTTGAAATTCATATGTTTTGTAATTTTGTGCCTCTGTGCCTTTTTCATCAGTTCTGGTGCCGAAATCATAGAAACTTGCCTAAAAAAGACCCAGAATCTGTTTATCTAGTCAAGAGGACTTTTCTATGTATTTAAAATTAATTTTGAGGGACATTTTTGGTTTTCATAATTTTTGACTTAAGGGCCCAGGGTCAATTTTGGGTGACTTTGGCTTCGGATTAGAACTGCATCAAGTTGTATTCCAATAGACTCTCTGGACCCAGTACAATGTATATCCACCCTTAGAATGTGTGTTTTCTTCCCCCCCCCCTTTGAAATTCATATGTTTTGTTATTTTGTGCCTCTGTTTCTTTTTCATCAGTTCTGGTGCCGAAATCTTAGAAACTTGCCTAAAAAAGACCCAGAATCTATTCATCTAGTCAAGAGGAAACTTTCTATGTATTTAAAATTAATTTTGAGAGACATTTTTGGTTTTCATAATTTTTGACTTAAGGGCCCAAGGGTCAATTTTGGGTGACTTTGGCTTCGGATTAGAACTACATCAATTTGTATTCCAATAGACTCTCTGGACCTAGTACAATGTATATCCACCCTAAGTATGTTTGTTTTCTCCCCCCCTTTTAAATTCATATGTTTTGTAATTTTGTGCCTCTGTGCCTTTTTCAACAGTTCTGGTGCCGAAATCTTAGAAACTTGCCTAAAAAAGACCCAGAATCTATTCATCTAGTCAAGAGGAAACTTTCTATGTATTTAAAATTAATTTCGAGAGACATTCTTGGTTTTCATAATTTTTGACTTAAGGGCCCAGGGTCAATTTTGGTTGACTTCGGCTTCGGATTAGAACTGCATCAATTTGTATTCTAATAGACTCTCTGGACTTAGTACAATGTATATCCACCCTTAGAATGTGTGTTTTCTTTCCCCCCCCCCTTTGAAATTCATATGTTTTGTAATTTTGTGCCTCTGTGCCTTTTTCATCAATTCTGGTGCCGAAATCTTAGAAACTTGCCTAAAAAAGACCCAGAATCTGTTCATCTAATCAAGAGGACTTTTCTATGTATTTAAAATTAATTTTGAGGGACATTTTTGGTTTTCATAATTTTTGACTTAAGGGCCCAGGGTCAATTTTGGGTGACTTTGGCTTCGGATTAGAACTGCATCAAGTTGTATTCCAATAGACTCTCTGGACCCAGTACAATGTATATCCACCCTTAGAATGTGTGTTTTATTCCCCCCCCCTTCAAATTCATATGTTTTGTAATTTTGTGCCTCTGTGCCTTTTTCATCAGTTCTGGTGCCGAAATCTTAGAAACTTGACTAAACAAGAACAAGAATCTATTCATTTAGTCAAGAGGAAACTTTCTATGTATTTAAAATTAATTTTGAGAGACATTTTTGGTTTTCATAATTTTTGACTAAAGGGCCCAAGGGTAAATTTTGGGTGACTTCGGCTTCGGATTAGAACTGCATCAATTTGTATTCCAATAGACTCTCTGGACCCAGTACAATGTATATCCACCCTTAGAATGTGTGTTTTCTTCCCCCCCTTTTAAATTCATATGTTTTGTAATTTTGTGCCTCTGTGCCTTTTTCATCAGTTCTGGTGCCGAAATCTTAGAAACTTGCCTATAAAAGACCCAGAATCTATTCATCTAGTCAAGAGGAAACTTTCTATGTATTTAAAATTAATTTTGAGAGACATTTTTGGTTTTCATAATTTTTGACTTAAGGGCCCAAGGGTCAATTTTGGGTGACTTTGGCTTCGGATTAGAACTACATCAATTTGTATTCCAATAGACTCTCTGGACCTAGTACAATGTATATCCACCCTAAGTATGTTTGTTTTCTCCCCCCCCTTTTAAATTCATATGTTTTGTAATTTTGTGCCTCTGTGCCTTTTTCAACAGTTCTGTGCCGAAATCTTAGAAACTTGCCTAAAAAAGACCCAGAATCTATTCATCTAGTCAAGAGGAAACTTTCTATGTATTTAAAATTAATTTCGAGAGACATTCTTGGTTTTCATAATTTTTGACTTAAGGGCCCAGGGTCAATTTTGGTTGACTTCGGCTTCGGATTAGAACTGCATCAATTTGTATTCTAATAGACTCTCTGGACTTAGTACAATGTATATCCACCCTTAGAATGTGTGTTTTCTTTCCCCCCCCCCTTTGAAATTCATATGTTTTGTAATTTTGTGCCTCTGTGCCTTTTTCATCAATTCTGGTGCCGAAATCTTAGAAACTTGCCTAAAAAAGACCCAGAATCTGTTCATCTAGTCAAGAGGACTTTTCTATGTATTTAAAATTAATTTTGAGGGACATTTTTGGTTTTCATAATTTTTGACTTAAGGGCCCAGGGTCAATTTTGGGTGACTTTGGCTTCGGATTAGAACTGCATCAAGTTGTATTCCAATAGACTCTCTGGACCCAGTACAATGTATATCCACCCTTAGAATGTGTGTTTTATTCCCCCCCCCTTCAAATTCATATGTTTTGTAATTTTGTGCCTCTGTGCCTTTTTCATCAGTTCTGGTGCCGAAATCTTAGAAACTTGACTAAACAAGAACAAGAATCTATTCATTTAGTCAAGAGGAAACTTTCTATGTATTTAAAATTAATTTTGAGAGACATTTTTGGTTTTCATAATTTTTGACTAAAGGGCCCAAGGGTAAATTTTGGGTGACTTCGGCTTCGGATTAGAACTGCATCAATTTGTATTCCAATAGACTCTCTGGACCCAGTACAATGTATATCCACCCTTAGAATGTGTGTTTTCTTCCCCCCCTTTTAAATTCATATGTTTTGTAATTTTGTGCCTCTGTGCCTTTTTCATCAGTTCTGGTGCCGAAATCTTAGAAACTTGCCTATAAAAGACCCAGAATCTATTCATCTAGTCAAGAGGAAACTTTCTATGTATTTAAAATTAATTTTGAGAGACATTTTTGGTTTTCATAATTTTTGACTTAAGGGCCCAAGGGTAAATTTTGGGTGACTTCGTCTTCGGATTAGAACTGCATCAATTTGTATTCCAATAGACTCTGGACCCAGTACAATGTATTTCCACCCTTAGAATGTGTGTTTTCTTCCCCCCCCTTTGAAATTTATGTTTGTTTTTTTGTGCCTCTGTGCCTTTTTAATCAGTTCTGGTGCCGAAATCTGAGAAACTTGCCTAAAAAAGACCCAGAATCTATTCATTCAGTCAAGAGGAAACTTTCTATATATTTAAAATTAATTTTGAGAGACATTTTTGGTTTTCATAATTTTTGACTTAAGGGCCCAGGGTCAATTTTGGGTGACTTTGGCTTCGGATTAGAACTGCATCAAGTTGTATTCCAATAGACTCTCTGGACCCAGTACAATGTATATCCATCCTTAGAATGTGTGTTTTCTTCCCCCTCCCTTTAAATTCATATGTTTTGTAATTTTGTGCCTCTGTGCCTTTTTCATCAGTTCTGGTGCCGAAATCTTAGAAACTTGACTAAAAAAGACCCAGAATCTATTCATTTAGTCAAGAGGAAACTTTCTATGTATCTAAAATTAACTTTGAGAGACATTTTTGGTTTTCATAATTTTTGACTTAAGGGCCCAAGGGTCAATTTTGGGTGACTTCGGCTTCGGATTAGAACTGCATCAATTTGTATTCCAATAGACTCTGGACCCAGTACAATGTTCATCCACCCTTAGAATGTGTGTTTTCTTCCCCCCCCCCTTTGAAATTCATATGTTTTGTAATTTTGTGCCTCTGTGCCTTTTTCATCAGTTCTGGTGCCGAAATCATAGAAACTTGCCTAAAAAAGACCCAGAATCTGTTCATCTAGTCAAGAGGACTTTTCTATGTATTTAAAATTAATATTGAGGGACATTTTTGGTTTTCATAATTTTTGACTTAAGGGCCCAGGGTCAATTTTGGGTGACTTTGGCTTCGGATTAGAACTGCATCAAGTTGTATTCCAATAGACTCTCTGGACTTAGTACAATGTATATCCACCCTTAGAATGTGTGTTTTCTTCCCCCCCCCTTTAAATTCATATGTTTTGTAATTTTGTGCCTCTGTGCCTTTTTCATCAGTTCTGGTGCCGAAATCTTAGAAACTTGCCTAAAAAAGACCAAGAATCTATTCATTTAGTCAAGAGGAAACTTTCTATGTATTTAAAATTAATTTTGAGAGACATTTTTGGTTTTCATAATTTTTGACTTAAGGGCCCAAGGGTAAATTTTGGGTGACTTCGGCTTCGGATTAGAACTGCATCAATTTGTATTCAAATAGACTCTCTGGACCCAGTACAATGTATATCCACCCTTAGAATGTGTTTTTTCTTCCCCCCCCTTTAAATTCATATGTTTTGTAATTTTGTGCCTCTGTGCCTTTTTCATCAGTTCTGGTGCCGAAATCTTAGAAACTTGCCTAAAAAAGACCCAGAATCTATTCATCTAGTCAAGAGGAAACTTTCTATGTATTTAAAATTAATTTTGAGAGACATTTTTGGTTTTCATAATTTTTGACTTAAGGGCCCAGGGTCAATTTTGGGTGACTTTGGCTTCGGATTAGAACTGCATCAATTTGTATTCCAATGGACTCTCTGGACGTAGTACAATGTATATCCACCCTTAGTATGTGTGTTTTCTCCCCCCCCTTTTAAATTCATATGTTTTGTAATTTTGTGCCTCTGTGCCTTTTTCATCAGTTCTGGTGCCGAAATCTTAGAAACTTGCCTAAAAAAGACCCAGAATCTATTCATCTAGTCAAGAGGAAACTTTCTATGTATTTAAAATTAATTTTGAGAGACATTCTTGGTTTTCATAATTTTTGACTTAAGGGCCCAGGGTCAATTTTGGGTGACTTCGGCTTCGGATTAGAACTGCATCAATTTGTATTCCAATAGACTCTCTGGACCCAGTACAATGTATATCCACCCTTAGAATGTGTGTTTTCTTCCCCCCCCCCTTTGAAATTCATATGTTTTGTTATTTTGTGCCTCTGTTTCTTTTTCATCAGTTCTGGTGCCGAAATCTTAGAAACTTGCCTAAAAAAGACCCAGAATCTATTCATCTAGTCAAGAGGAAACTTTCTATGTATTTAAAATTAATTTTGAGAGACATTTTTGGTTTTCATAATTTTTGACTTAAGGGCCCAAGGGTCAATTTTGGGTGACTTTGGCTTCGGATTAGAACTACATCAATTTGTATTCCAATAGACTCTCTGGACCTAGTACAATGTATATCCACCCTAAGTATGTTTGTTTTCTCCCCCCCCTTTTAAATTCATATGTTTTGTAATTTTGTGCCTCTGTGCCTTTTTCAACAGTTCTGGTGCCGAAATCTTAGAAACTTGCCTAAAAAAGACCCAGAATCTATTCATCTAGTCAAGAGGAAACTTTCTATGTATTTAAAATTAATTTCGAGAGACATTCTTGGTTTTCATAATTTTTGACTTAAGGGCCCAGGGTCAATTTTGGTTGACTTCGGCTTCGGATTAGAACTGCATCAATTTGTATTCTAATAGACTCTCTGGACTTAGTACAATGTATATCCACCCTTAGAATGTGTGTTTTCTTTCCCCCCCCCCTTTGAAATTCATATGTTTTGTAATTTTGTGCCTCTGTGCCTTTTTCATCAATTCTGGTGCCGAAATCTTAGAAACTTGCCTAAAAAAGACCCAGAATCTGTTCATCTAATCAAGAGGACTTTTCTATGTATTTAAAATTAATTTTGAGGGACATTTTTGGTTTTCATAATTTTTGACTTAAGGGCCCAGGGTCAATTTTGGGTGACTTTGGCTTCGGATTAGAACTGCATCAAGTTGTATTCCAATAGACTCTCTGGACCCAGTACAATGTATATCCACCCTTAGAATGTGTGTTTTATTCCCCCCCCTTCAAATTCATATGTTTTGTAATTTTGTGCCTCTGTGCCTTTTTCATCAGTTCTGGTGCCGAAATCTTAGAAACTTGACTAAACAAGAACAAGAATCTATTCATTTAGTCAAGAGGAAACTTTCTATGTATTTAAAATTAATTTTGAGAGACATTTTTGGTTTTCATAATTTTTGACTAAAGGGCCCAAGGGTAAATTTTGGGTGACTTCGGCTTCGGATTAGAACTGCATCAATTTGTATTCCAATAGACTCTCTGGACCCAGTACAATGTATATCCACCCTTAGAATGTGTGTTTTCTTCCCCCCCTTTTAAATTCATATGTTTTGTAATTTTGTGCCTCTGTGCCTTTTTCATCAGTTCTGGTGCCGAAATCTTAGAAACTTGCCTATAAAAGACCCAGAATCTATTCATCTAGTCAAGAGGAAACTTTCTATGTATTTAAAATTAATTTTGAGAGACATTTTTGGTTTTCATAATTTTTGACTTAAGGGCCCAAGGGTCAATTTTGGGTGACTTTGGCTTCGGATTAGAACTACATCAATTTGTATTCCAATAGACTCTCTGGACCTAGTACAATGTATATCCACCCTAAGTATGTTTGTTTTCTCCCCCCCCTTTTAAATTCATATGTTTTGTAATTTTGTGCCTCTGTGCCTTTTTCAACAGTTCTGTGCCGAAATCTTAGAAACTTGCCTAAAAAAGACCCAGAATCTATTCATCTAGTCAAGAGGAAACTTTCTATGTATTTAAAATTAATTTCGAGAGACATTCTTGGTTTTCATAATTTTTGACTTAAGGGCCCAGGGTCAATTTTGGTTGACTTCGGCTTCGGATTAGAACTGCATCAATTTGTATTCTAATAGACTCTCTGGACTTAGTACAATGTATATCCACCCTTAGAATGTGTGTTTTCTTTCCCCCCCCCCCTTTGAAATTCATATGTTTTGTAATTTTGTGCCTCTGTGCCTTTTTCATCAATTCTGGTGCCGAAATCTTAGAAACTTGCCTAAAAAAGACCCAGAATCTGTTCATCTAGTCAAGAGGACTTTTCTATGTATTTAAAATTAATTTTGAGGGACATTTTTGGTTTTCATAATTTTTGACTTAAGGGCCCAGGGTCAATTTTGGGTGACTTTGGCTTCGGATTAGAACTGCATCAAGTTGTATTCCAATAGACTCTCTGGACCCAGTACAATGTATATCCACCCTTAGAATGTGTGTTTTATTCCCCCCCCCTTCAAATTCATATGTTTTGTAATTTTGTGCCTCTGTGCCTTTTTCATCAGTTCTGGTGCCGAAATCTTAGAAACTTGACTAAACAAGAACAAGAATCTATTCATTTAGTCAAGAGGAAACTTTCTATGTATTTAAAATTAATTTTGAGAGACATTTTTGGTTTTCATAATTTTTGACTAAAGGGCCCAAGGGTAAATTTTGGGTGACTTCGGCTTCGGATTAGAACTGCATCAATTTGTATTCCAATAGACTCTCTGGACCCAGTACAATGTATATCCACCCTTAGAATGTGTGTTTTCTTCCCCCCCTTTTAAATTCATATGTTTTGTAATTTTGTGCCTCTGTGCCTTTTTCATCAGTTCTGGTGCCGAAATCTTAGAAACTTGCCTATAAAAGACCCAGAATCTATTCATCTAGTCAAGAGGAAACTTTCTATGTATTTAAAATTAATTTTGAGAGACATTTTTGGTTTTCATAATTTTTGACTTAAGGGCCCAAGGGTAAATTTTGGGTGACTTCGTCTTCGGATTAGAACTGCATCAATTTGTATTCCAATAGACTCTGGACCCAGTACAATGTATTTCCACCCTTAGAATGTGTGTTTTCTTCCCCCCCCTTTGAAATTTATGTTTGTTATTTTGTGCCTCTGTGCCTTTTTAATCAGTTCTGGTGCCGAAATCTGAGAAACTTGCCTAAAAAAGACCCAGAATCTATTCATTCAGTCAAGAGGAAACTTTCTATATATTTAAAATTAATTTTGAGAGACATTTTTGGTTTTCATAATTTTTGACTTAAGGGCCCAGGGTCAATTTTGGGTGACTTTGGCTTCGGATTAGAACTGCATCAAGTTGTATTCCAATAGACTCTCTGGACCCAGTACAATGTATATCCATCCTTAGAATGTGTGTTTTCTTCCCCCTCCCTTTAAATTCATATGTTTTGTAATTTTGTGCCTCTGTGCCTTTTTCATCAGTTCTGGTGCCGAAATCTTAGAAACTTGACTAAAAAAGACCCAGAATCTATTCATTTAGTCAAGAGGAAACTTTCTATGTATCTAAAATTAACTTTGAGAGACATTTTTGGTTTTCATAATTTTTGACTTAAGGGCCCAAGGGTCAATTTTGGGTGACTTCGGCTTCGGATTAGAACTGCATCAATTTGTATTCCAATAGACTCTGGACCCAGTACAATGTTCATCCACCCTTAGAATGTGTGTTTTCTTCCCCCCCCCCTTTGAAATTCATATGTTTTGTAATTTTGTGCCTCTGTGCCTTTTTCATCAGTTCTGGTGCCGAAATCATAGAAACTTGCCTAAAAAAGACCCAGAATCTGTTCATCTAGTCAAGAGGACTTTTCTATGTATTTAAAATTAATATTGAGGGACATTTTTGGTTTTCATAATTTTTGACTTAAGGGCCCAGGGTCAATTTTGGGTGACTTTGGCTTCGGATTAGAACTGCATCAAGTTGTATTCCAATAGACTCTCTGGACTTAGTACAATGTATATCCACCCTTAGAATGTGTGTTTTCTTCCCCCCCCTTTAAATTCATATGTTTTGTAATTTTGTGCCTCTGTGCCTTTTTCATCAGTTCTGGTGCCGAAATCTTAGAAACTTGCCTAAAAAAGACCAAGAATCTATTCATTTAGTCAAGAGGAAACTTTCTATGTATTTAAAATTAATTTTGAGAGACATTTTTGGTTTTCATAATTTTTGACTTAAGGGCCCAAGGGTAAATTTTGGGTGACTTCGGCTTCGGATTAGAACTGCATCAATTTGTATTCAAATAGACTCTCTGGACCCAGTACAATGTATATCCACCCTTAGAATGTGTTTTTTCTTCCCCCCCCTTTAAATTCATATGTTTTGTAATTTTGTGCCTCTGTGCCTTTTTCATCAGTTCTGGTGCCGAAATCTTAGAAACTTGCCTAAAAAAGACCCAGAATCTATTCATCTAGTCAAGAGGAAACTTTCTATGTATTTAAAATTAATTTTGAGAGACATTTTTGGTTTTCATAATTTTTGACTTAAGGGCCCAGGGTCAATTTTGGGTGACTTTGGCTTCGGATTAGAACTGCATCAATTTGTATTCCAATGGACTCTCTGGACGTAGTACAATGTATATCCACCCTTAGTATGTGTGTTTTCTCCCCCCCCTTTTAAATTCATATGTTTTGTAATTTTGTGCCTCTGTGCCTTTTTCATCAGTTCTGGTGCCGAAATCTTAGAAACTTGCCTAAAAAAGACCCAGAATCTATTCATCTAGTCAAGAGGAAACTTTCTATGTATTTAAAATTAATTTTGAGAGACATTCTTGGTTTTCATAATTTTTGACTTAAGGGCCCAGGGTCAATTTTGGGTGACTTCGGCTTCGGATTAGAACTGCATCAATTTGTATTCCAATAGACTCTCTGGACCCAGTACAATGTATATCCACCCTTAGAATGTGTGTTTTCTTCCCCTCCCTTTTAGATTCATATGTTTTGTAATTTTGTGCCTCTGCCTTTTTCATCAGTTCTGGTGCCGAAATCTTAGAAACTTGCCTAAAAAAGACCCAGAATCTATTCATCTAGTCAAGAGGAAACTTTCTATGTATTTAAAATTAATTTTGGAAGACATGTTTGATTTTCACAATTTTTGACTTAAGGGCCCAGGGTCAATTTTGGGTGACTTCGGCTTCGGATTAGAACTGCATCAATTTGTATTCTAATAGACTCTCTGGACTTAGTACAATGTATATCCACCCTTAGAATGTGTGTTTTCTTTCCCCCCCCTTTTAAATTCATATGTTTTGTAATTTTGTGCCTCTGTGCCTTTTTCATCAGTTCTGGTGGCGAAATCTTAGAAACCTGCCAAAAA